>CAJQUW010002782.1:0-350293 GCA_907163375.1 Prostheceraeus crozeri | reverse complement strand
CGACACTCTGCCGTGTCAGAGGGGGGGGGGACGCAGCGATGGCCGCCATCTTGCGCGGTCCAGAAGTGGAGTTTTGCTTACTACTAACGATCTAAATCATGTTACATGCAACAAATCATTTCAAAAGCTGAAGTACATGATAATTAAATAAGGTACACATAATAACTAGACTCAAATTAATTTACATTTGAAAAAAACATTCTGACCATAGGTTGAATTGCAGTTGCAGCTGTAAAGTTGACAATTTCAAAATTCTATCTCAAGCTCCCAACACTTATGACCTAAATATTTTGGAAGCCATGTACATAAAAAAACTCAACCCCACTTTGAATAAGCAAGTTAACCATGATGGTGCTTTTTTCAAATGTAAATTAATTTGAGTCTAGTTATTATGTGTACCTTATTTAATTATCATGTACTTCAGCTTTTGAAATGATTTGTTGCATGTAACATGATTTAGATCGTTCCTATCATTGTATTCACCTCCTTTAGCTTAATTCTATGTGTTTGCCTGAAGATGACTACGTGCAAAGCTTAGTTGAAATATATTGTGTTGATTCTTCTAAACAATCATACGTATAGAATTTCCATCAACATTCCTTGATTTTTCCACACTTGCTTTAGCAATCGACGGGAGCATGTTGTTAAATAGAAAGATAAAAAAGAAACTCTCACAGTTGCGTTCGATATGTAAGTAAGTTAAAGAAATTAAAAATTAAATGCTTGTGTCACTCAACTCTTTATGCAATTACTCGAACCATGGTTTACTACATTACTGGATTTGACACTGAGAAGAAAAGATCACGCCAATCTGCAGTAGTGGCCGAAAAAGATCTCTGCATTAACAGCGCTAACACTGTCACATTGCTTGCAGAACTTGATACTAGAAATAGGATGTAGAATGTAGTATACAGTGAGATGCGTTGTCAATTTCAACATAAGTAGGAAATTATGAATTGACCGTATTTTTAGCATGTGCTTCGACAGTTTATTCCAATTATTTAATCCAACAATTTATTCAAATTAATCAATGCAGCCCTGGTTTGGATAAAAGAAAAAGGACATGTTGTCATGTAATCTTTTTATCTGGGATGTGATGCCCTTACACTACATGTAAGTTGTCAACATAAATTCTCAAACAATCTCAACATTGCTTGGAACATTTGGAGTGTTCAATCCTGAACTTTGAGTCACGTTGGAACTGTTCAAAAGCTCGGTGAATCCAGAAGGTCCCAGCGTAGCTGACAGAGAAGCGTTATTGACATTCACTGCACCACTGTCCATGTTGAGAAGTGAATTGTGCGGCTGAACTTGTTGGTCGTAGATCTGTTGACAAATCTGTGGCGAAGACATGCTGCCAGAAGCATACTTGTCCATCCATTGCCTCCACGCGTTTGTAGGAGAAGATGACCAAAAGGGTTGAGGTTGAAAGGGGAAGCTGGAAGTTCCTTGCCAGGAGGCATGCTGTGATGGAGGCACGACTTGGATTTGTGAATGCACAGGAGGCTCCTCCTCATCACTTTCTTGCAAGGATTCTAGAATAGCACCAATTTCCTTGCGGGCTCTCTTGTACCTTCGTTTGCTCATGGTCATGAGCGCTCCTCTCACGTACTGGCCAAACACTTCTTGCTCCGTCATTGGCTGGGTCTGCTGCATTTTTCGAACTTGCTCGGCTGACTCTTGAAGCTGTTGCTGAAGAGTTAACAACAGAGCGTCATCGGACGTCTTCTTCCTGGTAGACACAATGTAGGCACTGTCGCCACTACTATTGCAAGGAGGTTGCTCCTCATCCTCTTCAAATACAATCCCTGCACATTGACTCTCAGCAGCATCAAGATCACGACCGGCGGCTTGAATGACATCTTTCACCTGCAAGCAGAAAACATATTAGGTGTATGGAGCTTAAATTAACTTGATCAGCAGCACATAACTGATTAATTGATCCAATAGCAATTAATACCGGCAAAAAAGGAGTTTAAGGTCTAGCCTATTCCTCCAATGAAGTATCACTGACTATTAAAATAGCTGCCGTAATCTATTCATTTACAATCAGTGGTCATTACTGTCATTTACTATCTTTGAAAAATCTATTTGTATTAGAAATCAACTACATGGTATAAGATGATGAGTAGACTTGTCAGATTTGAACATGTATATCATCTCCAGAATCATTCCATGCATTATATTCCATCATTAGATCTTTAACATAGTATTCAATAGAAACGTTTTAAGTTACTTACACTGTTTACTGGTTGTGGTTTGTGTTTTGTTATACTTTGAAGAAAAGCAAACTTCTTGAGGGTCCACTTCTCCCTATCCGTTCGCTCCTTTTGACCGGATCCCGATTTTTGAGGCTTGCTGAGGCGCACAAAGTTGTCTCGCATGCTCTTGTACCAGCCTTGCAGATGTTCCACTGGTTTACCTAACTGTTCAGAAAGTGCCTCCCACTTGGTCGTCTTCATACTAGGTTTTCGATAGTCCTGGCACTTCTTATTCCATATAAATTTATTTTCCTCCAGGAACGTGACTATCGACTCCTCCTCCTCTTCGCTTAACTTGAACGTCTTCTTGTCCTTCTTCAACGAATCCATGCTCTCCGATGAGGACGATGCATCGATTGCTGCCTTCGACTTTTTTGACATTGCCAGCTGACTGTTGGTTGACACAAAGATAGTTTTATTTTCTATCAAGAGCATTTTTATAGTCTACACTCTGCAGTGCCTGCGCAGGGCGTGCGTTCCACGAGCGTTGGCATTCGTTGTCAGTGCGCGGAGCACTCGTTCAGACCGTGGGAAGAAATTGGACGTACTGCGACGCACAGCTCATCGATTCATGCGTCGTGTGCGTTCTGCATGCGTGGACCTAGTGTGACCGAGCCTTAACGTACGACACTGATTCACGAACATCTTCAAGAGCTTCAAGCAATGCTAGAAAACTACTGTCCAAAAGCATAGCGTAACACAGATGTCGGGGTTAAGCAGCTATTTGCTTCTCGTGAATCATGTATCGAGGACAGTGATAATAATGTATAAAATACGAATTCGTCCAACTACGAGCCGATGAGGCAAGTAAGGAGGAGCTTTCGAGTCAAGAACTTCGGCGTTCTGGTTGTCAATGAGTGAAGTTTATTCCACCAAATAATCGGCTAGATTGATTTATATCCCTATTTGAGAGAAGCCGAAAAAAAGGTGATGTTCGGTAAAGTTTGTCTATTCAGGCAAGGCCTTTCGACCGGCACAGCCAGCCATCGTCTTTAACTAAACTCACTACTTCATACTGTTAGTCCAATATCTATGCGGCATTTCATTGACTGTATGATTTGTGCTCTGAGTTGTGACATGAATAATGTCTCATTCGCCTGACGATGGCTGGCTGTGCCGGTCGAAAGGCCTTGCCTGAAGAGACAAACTTTACCGAACATCAACGTTTTTCGGCTTCTCTCAAATATGGATATAGTTAAGTTTATCCACAGCTGTTCTGTTCCAAGGAGCTCTTAAAGTTTTGCTGCCTTCCCCGACCACATATCTGTGTGAGTCTGGTTTTTCAGCTTTCTTTCATATGAAAAATAAATATCTAGTGCGCCTGCCTGCAAGCTGGTTCTGACCTGAGGCTGGCTCTATCAAAGACATGTCCTCGTATTGATCATCTGATCATCTGATCTCCAAAAACAAATTGCACTCTTCTCACTGACAGGATTCAATGGAACAAATTTTGATTAGCTGAACTTTGATTATCTAGTTTTGTGTTTGCATATACTGTATATTCTTTGAATGTCTTGTACAATGTAATAACTTGATTTTCATTTTTTTGAATATACGTTATTATTATTATTATTATATATGTAGTACTCTGATAGCTTATTTTACATGTTTCAGATTGCATTGTGTAAAATAAGACAAGGATTATTGTAAAATGTTGTTTTATAGTTCAGTTCTGGTTCGTAAATACATTGTAGAAAATAGCGGGTAATTGGTAGTCTCGGTGTACAAAGTTTTGTATCTTGATAAACAGTTTGAGAACCGCTGCTCTATGAAGTCGAAGCCTATCGAACTGCATTTCCTTCTACTCGCAAGGTAGACGTAATGAATAAGAGGTTCTAAACTGCAAGTAGAGACTCTTCAGTGCATGCGTTATTGTACAAGTATAAATGCATTTGTATTTTCGTTCAATAAACATATCTCAGTCCGAAGCATAAGTTTTGTTCAACTTAAGGGCCAGTGCGCGACCTCTAAGCTTACCTAGATTTCGATGAAAATCATCAAATGCGTTTTCTTAAGTATTGGAATCAAATGATGGTTGTGGAAAAAATTTGAAGAATTTTATTTTTCCCTGTACAAATGTGAAGCACCCTAACACGTATGAAACTTTGAAATTAAATGGGCCACTTTATTTGAAACAAGAATTCTCCTAAAGTACATCCAACTATATTGCATACAGCGTGTATAAGAAAAGTAAGATTAATTTTCAATTTGCAAAATTTTCTATAGGAGGTCGTTCAGGGTTTTCTTATTTTTTATCATTTCAAATTTGCAATCGAGTGCATGCACATTCTTCCCAAGAATCCGTCCATCGGGCATCCGACGCACGAAATCAGACTCTTCCAATCAGATCAAGAATAGCCCTAGAATCAGAAACACACTGACAATAATTGCCTCCATCATGCTGAAGCCAATGACCATTGAGACTGAAGATGAGGACAACTCTCTCCCTCAGCATTTCAAGGTAACGCTGACCGTTCATTGTTTCGCGGGAAACGTCATATGAAACAACTCCGGCAAGCCCTATGCTGTCAAAGTCACGGTTCTTCGACAACACATTTGAGAATTTTCTACCCTGTAGAAATTAATGTGACATATCCCGACGCTTCCCTGTGTTCGAGAATGAATCCTTACGAAGGATCCTGGGATTGAAATGGCAGGACAAAGCCCCATGGTTGGATGAAGTGCTAATGAACTGGAGATGTCGATGGTTCGGACACACCTTGAGACGGGAGTCACATAGCATACAACGGACAACATATAAGTGGAAACTAAGCGGGTCAAGGAGAAGAGGTCGACCTAAGCCCACTTGGCTGCGGACGATAAAGAAGGAAGCTGCAGAATGTTGAGAGAATACGAGGGACGAGCTCAGGACAGAAGCGCATGGAGAAATTTCACCAAGGCCCTTTGCGAAAAACTTTAAAAAACTTTTTAAAAAACCAAGGCCCTTTGCGTCAGACGGCGTAGGAACAGGTAACAGAGATTAATGTTATGTGGATTGACACGGATCTAGACCGGAAGCACATTTATCGGAAAGCTTGAGATTCCTGATGAGAGCAGAATCTTCACAAATCTTGCTGCTCATCACATCACAGAACTCAGTTCCTCTATTCGTTTCATCATCGCAGCTGTCGACAGTGGGCCTACATCGGTTTGCATGGGTGACAGCTTTCTTCTTTCAAAATTCGGTTTACTGACATGTGCGGGAGATCACCGAATTCACCTGCCACTTTGCGGGTCGATGTGGAAGGATCCTCGTTTACCGCTGGTAAGACATTTTCTTTATTCTCTTCGAACATCCATCCTTTACTCTCTTCTTGGTCATCCATTTTTCTTTCGATCATGCATTGAACTTTCTGTTTCGAGAAGCACATCTTTCCAGCAACGAGCAGTTTGTGCAGATGGTGGGTCAATGTCATGCGTTTAGGCAAATAAAATTATGCCTCTGACAGTCATTTTGCGCTAACATTCTATTCCACGGTGTTAATTCAATTTCATTTAGAACAAAGCCTGCAAACTGAACAATTATGTAACTAACAAAGTTAATGCTGCTGACAAAACTTGCATAGAAGAAATCGTTTTGTTAATTGACTTAAGAATTCAATTTTTGAAATCAAATCAAATTTTCATTATTCCCACAATCACTGATGATCACAAATATGGAACGAACAATCACATATTCTAGGCAAGCTGCCGATACATTATGAGAGTTAATACAGTAAGAAAAATCGGCAAGTAGTTTTCTCATTGCTGAGGTATTTGAATTGCCCCTTGAATTGCAGTCATCATACCTCGCACAGCTGTAGCAAAAGGTCTTAAAAATACATCAGTTGTGGTATATGTAGTTAATTATTCATCCGAGTGAAATCCATTCCTAATGGGAAAGCAAAGATTAATAAACATCTTTGAATTATGCTTTCATATTTCAAAGATGTTCGCCATTAAATTTCGAAACGAGACATCTGATATTGATGGCTCATGAGGATGACTTCACCTATCCACATCAACAATCAGATTCAAACAGAAACTGGTAGGTCGTTGCAAATCAGACCATCTTCAAAAATGCAAGAAACGCATCAATTATTATGGTTGGTCAAATCGCTTCTCGTCTGCTGGGACATTGTGTGATAGCGCTTCATTATCTGGGCCACCCAGTTGATCAGACAGGAATCAAAGGGATGTCTAGTAATTGTAGCAGCCAACCGCTCAGGAAAAGTGAGCTTCGCTCATTCGCAGGATAATGTCGATGCATTCGTATTGACTATTTCAATATCTGAATTGATAAAGAGTTGAACTAGTTAATATTTCATTTTTCTGTTAATTGTTCTTCATTGCAATGCAATTATGTTTGCATGCACGTCAATTCATTGTCATTTCAAACATCTCACAGGGAACAAAAGAAGTCTTCGATAAAGAAAATTTGATGAAGCCTCAATCTACACGAGATCCCAAGCCAGAACCTTCGAAGCCAGTCGATATCAAAGTTCCCGACGATAGTGAAATCAGTGCCGCTGCACCGGTCAAGACAAAAGTCGTCATTTCGAATCGATTTGAAGCGCTTGACGATGACAGTTGTACAGCTCAACTTTCCAGTGAAGAACAGGTATTTCTTTCATCTTCTTAGTTTGAGTGTTATTCTAAACCATAGAAGTAGATAATAGTACACTAGAATGGAAGTTTGATATCTTGCCTATGTACAATGATGGCACATGGAAAAATCTATGGTTTATAGATCAGATTCGATCTAAAACATTATATCATAGTCAAACTATTTGCCAAGTTGGTTGTGGAAGTTGTTGACAGCAAATCACAGGATCTTCATGAAGAGAATTTTAGTGAGATGGTGGCATTGTATCATGTGAAATAGCCTACTATTCCATGGATTAATATACTGTGTCTATTTGTGCCAGTCATTCACAACTACAGTCCGTTTCATAAAAAGTGGATCATCCTAAAATTTGACTAAATAAAACATAAGTATGACACAGAAAGCATTTTTCATGTTATTTCATGTCCCTAATATATTTAAATGTCCTTATATAATCTGATAAGCTATGATACAGTAACGGTTCTTAAGAAGCTAATATTTTGTGGCCCTACCCTTATTGTCAATGACATTACCAATTCGTCTAGGCATTGATTCGATGATATCGTTGATTTTTGACTGATTTAACTTTCTCCACTCTCTTTTTAACAGTGACGTAAGTTGTGATACGCCATCTGTAGGTAGCAGTGAACGACGAACGTTACGTTTTAGAATACTCCATACATTTTCTATGGGATTCAGATCAGGAGAACGAGCTGGCCAAGATAATGTCCTAAGCCCTAACTGAGACTTGCATAAGTTGACTCTACTACTCCTGTGACACGTAGCATTATCATCCATAAATAACCAAGTCGATGGATCACCAAGTTGATCTGTCATTTGGCCAATGTTCATTCGTAAAACATTCACATAGCGTTCAGAATTCATGGTATGGAACATGAAGCTATGGAACATGAAGTCCAGTTAATCACATGTAGCAGTTACATTATTGTTGATCAATAATGGTGCTATACTGGCTCTGAGTGACCGATTTTCTTTATTTTTGTTTTGCTTGATAGCTTTTGGCTTGTAGAACAACATATTACATAACAAAGGAAACAAATGTAATTTTATAAGAGTGAGGTATGATTTTGTGTAACATTGCTAAATGAAGATCAAATTATCTACTACTTTTTTATCTATAACAGGAAACAACTCAATATTCATGCTTGAAATTTCCAACAATGATATTAGTAAGCACAACTGACATATCTTCCAGATTTCAGAGAAATTCGTTCAAGTTTGGCGGAGTTAGACAAAGTTGAAGTTAAGGCGATGTTAAAGGGTGATCCATTTTTTATGAAACAATCTGTATTATACAATTTTTCAACACTGGAATACGAATTAAAATTTGGTTTCCAGAGTCATATTGAAAGTGATCATTGTACTGGTTGGAAGAGCATCCCAAGAATTCACAGATAAAATGTCTAATTATTGGATAATTTCTCGGTGAAGCGGTTAAGAGACCTTAGTGCTTTTCTGGAATAAACACGCTGAAAGCTTCTTTACCTACAATCATTTCTCAGATAAATAGAATGTCGCAGGAACTCTTCAATTAATCATTGAATGACTTATGTGAAATAGTTTGATGATATTTCGGCAGCTGATATTCTAAAGCATGCGAAAATTTTGAAAAATGTTCATATGTAAAGAACAGGGGAGCCCTTTAAAGTAAAATGAATATCCGAGGGTTGATTGGCCTCTGATTTCAAGCTGGAGAAATGCATGTTCTGTAAATCGACATCACAAGTTGCACATGTGTCTGATTAAACTCTTGATAGATTATAGGAGCGATATTTCAAAATAATGAACGTACAGAACGTTTTAAAGGATTTCCTTCTTTGTCATCCTGTCACCGCAGTATTTTGTAAATTCACTACTGCTTTCGTGTACATGATCCTTGGACAAGGGGCAACAATCCACATCACAAATTGGCTTGATAAATATAAATGCCAATCAGAAAACTTGGAAACCAGATCGTGCAATTTCCAATTTGCCCCAACTAAGTTCCCCCGGTGTGTGCCATAATTTTCATGCAATTTTCATTCTAGAACTTTCTATGGTATTGTTAATTTCTATGTTCTAAACATATATTGACTGATATACAAAATACACGTATATGGCTGATCAGATCGCACAACCCCATAGATAATGTTCATTTAGAGTATAGAAGATTAATTCTAATAATTTTGTTATGCACGATTGTATTATCCACATTATGTGATGCTTTCATGGTTAACCTTACTTTTTGAGTTGTGACGTACAAATCTAATATTTAGACCATTACTAAGCTGTGGGAGAACAGGTTCATAACCTGAAGCAGCGCTTTTGGAGAAATTGACATGTTTTTAGATTCTATAATATGACTATAATTTTTTAGCAGCAACCTATCACATCCGCGAAACATCACCAATCCTGCCACTTCAGAATCGTGTTGTTCGATGCTGTACCCTATATGATTCATGCTGGGAAGGATGTGAAGCCCTTCCCTCAAAAGATGTCTATTATCTGTGTAACTTGCTTCTCCTACGGACTTCATCGTGCATACGGAATAGTCATAGAAATGTTTGAATGATAAAATGATGTGATCTCAACTATGAATAAAGATACTCTCAATGCCCCATCCCGCGTCATACAGGATCTTACTCTTCTTTTTTGTGAGCACAGGTGGAGTCCATTGCTGGTGGCCAACCTCTTCTACGCCAAAAATTGTGTTGAAATTAAGAATAGACAGACTGAACCCCGAAGATGCGTTACAAATTGAGAGGGGACAAGAATTATCTCAATGTAAATGCCTGAAAGCAGATTTGGCTTTCATAGCGTCTCACTTGTCCTTACTTCCATCTTTTTTTAAGTAACTCAAATGCTTTGCTTTGGTAGACCTAATCTCTAATCGCTGACATTCTAGGAGAGAGAGGAGGGAAATTGAGAACGAAGTTTAACAGTGGCCAGCGAAAAACATTTTTGCACCGACACTTCGAATGTCAGTGAAGCTAGTTAAGAGGATCCAATGGAATACCCTTGCTACAATTTTGTCCTGTCAACAGTGTTAGTTTGGAGAGAAACTTATCTGCATAAAAGTATATCGACTGATCGGCGTCATCATCTTGCAAAATGAAACTGCCAAAGATTGTTGCAACAAACTGCTTTACATCGTTGAATTGTATTTGTATCAAAAATGAATTGCATACTAGAAATTGACCTATTTTATTTCAATTTTAAAGTATACGGACCCAAATGTTAACTGCAAATGAGATGACCCTCATT
This sequence comes from Prostheceraeus crozeri, assembly GCA_907163375.1. NCBI lineage: Eukaryota > Metazoa > Platyhelminthes > Polycladida > Euryleptidae > Prostheceraeus > Prostheceraeus crozeri. Next base: position 340,183 of record CAJQUW010002782.1, on the reverse strand, counting down.
TCTGCATGAAAAATAGCTTGTTGTCACAACTTAAGACTTTTTCAAAGCAGATGATCGAAAATGTGCGAAAATACTCGGGTGGCAATAATGTTTAATAATATGTTAAAAAACAAGATTAATGTAGACAAGCGTGTATAACGTAGTGTTAAATTAAGTCACGAGTTCAATGGCAGCAGCGCGTAGCGCGTCCACCCATGATCACTTCCTCTCACGTCCAGGAATGCATTGAGCGAATGACGCTGAATTGAACACTAAACTCGTACTTGTGGCCAGTGTCCCATTGTCCCAACAAGGCTGGCATCAGCTGTGCTCCCGTCGTAATCCGACGTACTGCAGGTGCTCCACGTAATTGATAACAAAGATGTTCAATCGGACTCAGATCAACTGGTGATGATGTCGACCCACCCTCTCTCTGCTGTTGGTAGGGGGGGGGGGGATCCAGGGGCCCTAAGAATATTTGCACGGACGCGATATTCATCATCTGGCGACTGCAAGAAAGATGCATTTGCAGGAGGAAGGATCTCAGACTGCATCATGCTCGTTAGCATAGAGAAGACTTTAGACGGGGTCCACAGGCGAGATTGTGGTGGTCAATGCGAAAACTAGAAATTGACGAGTGGATTGTTTTTGCCATTACGTTTTTGTCACCATCGTGGCCACCTACAAGGCCATCACACATCCCCTCTTGGAATACACATCCACATACACAGTCTGGTAACCAATCATCTCATAAACAAACAACAACAATCTACAAGCAATACAGAACAAAGCGCTCAGGATCGCCACAGGATGCACACGCGACACAAATACACAGCACTTACATGGCGAAACACACGTCCTCCCCAATTCCGAGCACCTCACACTGCACACAAAATAGCCTTTAAACAAAGCAAAATGTCAACACCACCTTCTTCATCTCCTCATGCAATAACTACCACTTCTCAGACAACAAAAGGTCATAATTTTCAACGCAGGAAAGTTTTCACCACCATCCACACAGTCAGCCAACACAAAAACAAAACAGCTACTCAAGCAAACACACACACCCACCACGTCGGCACTTACCTATCGCAGTGGCAAAACAAAGTCATTAACGCAATCCCCCCCCCCAACAGTTCACAAATCAGAACTCGACAGACGCACACGCAGAACACATACACAACTCCGCACCAACAAATCACCCTTCTTAAAAGAATACTTACACAATATAGTCCCCTCTGTCCACTCTTCACCACTTTGCCTCCTTTGTAAATCTCAATCGCACAGCACATAATACCTATTCTCTTACACACATACAGACATCGCTGACCGTGGCACCTGTGGGTTGCCCCCGTCAGGTGTGCGGAGCTCATCCCCCGATGGGAGCGGGCGGTTGGCCCGCCCAACACCTGACGGCCCCCTCCCAATAGTAGGGAGGGGGTGTGTTGACACCGCCACCACCACCACCAATTACCGTGTCTCAAGCAAAGATCAGTGAGATTGAAATAAGCGAAGACTCGATTGAAGTGGTCGATGACCTCTGCTACCTTGGCGATACGCTAGGCCATTCCAGAATTTGGGGCTATATCAGCTCGTGTACAAAACGCATGGAAGAACTTCACGACCTATTGCGAGGTGCCTATAGTCAGGTGTGCACGTATAATGTCTGCACCATAACGTCTTGCTGCATGCGTCGGAAACATGGTCCCTAAAAGTTGATCTTGCTCGTCTGATGAAAAATGAGAACGCTATGATCCGATGGATGTGTTCCATCAAACTTCGTGAACGCCGCTCCATGCGTGAGCTGAAAGGTATGTTCCATCAATATGATATATAATCAGTCATGGGCCAAAATCGCTTGCAATGATGTTTGGTCACTTAATGCTATGGATGCCGGACTAGAGGTGGCCAGAGAAAGAGATGGCGGCACAATGTGAAGAGAGATCTGAAGCTCCTGCATCTGAACCCTCAATTATCGTAAGACCGACTAGAATAGAGAAGGCGTATCCATCCAACGGAAACAGACACAACCCTAGTGTCTTACCCTCAAACCTCGAGAGGAAGAAACAATAAACGAGGAGTAAGGATAAGTTCGAATTTGAAATCTTCATCTCATCTGCATAGTCTACAGGCTTGGTGCTCAGTTGGCTCTTTTGGACTTAGAACCGCAGTATAGAATGCTTTTATTCGAAGTAGAAGCGAAACTCAGCAATTCAAGCAATCGTTGGAAATGCATCCTGCACCTCAGCAAGAGCAATTTTTGGGATCCGGCCAGCCATGGTAAACATCTGTGCCATCATGACCGAGGCAGCTCAGAAGAATCGGTGATTTTTGATCACCAGCAGCTACAATGTTGAAAATATAGTTGACGAACTGCCGTAAAAAATTGTTAATATGAAAACTTTAGATTGGATGGTAACTTAGGAACATTGAAGGCTGCCATTTCTTATCCAGATAGCTGCCACCCTCATGTTGTATTATTATTGTATTAGGCATGTCTTATTGTGAACATGAAACTACGGGCATGAATGACATCAGGGTTGGAACCGGACGGGTTTTTGGCGGCCGATCGGTGGCCTTATTAAGAAACGGCCGACGAATGCGACGCTAGCTGGCGTATCTATACCGGTTGGTTAAGGGTTTGATCGTTAGACATTACTTGGTCAACATGCCACTAGACATTATTCAATTTCCACATTGCATTTTCATCACATGCATGAAATGCATGAGTGGTAGGTGTACCAGTACTCCTCATAATCGAGAGTTACCTATTGGAATACGATATCACACAATGCAATTATACGTACTTTGACATCATGTTTTGTGTGATGAGCAGTAATACTTGTAATGGCTTATTTGGGTCATTTCACACCAAATCACACAAGACTGTCAAATCACACTTCTACGATTAAGTGCACAAAATAGTGATTTTTGAAATCTTCGATCAAACCATGAACCACTATCCAAAATTATCGCCAAATATCCTAATCATCATATGCTATCATAATTTCGATGATATTTTGAGCATAAGGTTGAAATTGAAGGTCACTTTTGTTCAAAACATAAAAATGCATAAAAATTGTAATTTTTGTCCTCTTTTCGTTTTTAACAAAAAAAATCTTGCATCTAGTTACATTTTGATCGAGTACAGCAAAAATTATGATTACGTGATACAAATGAAGGAACGGTGCTGTTGCAGCGAAATTTTAAGTTACTTTGACGGCTATCAGGGCACCAGAACTGGGATCGTCCAATTCGTCACGTACGCTACTTTCAGGCATAATTTTTTCCACGCAATGTATAACTTAAACAACATGGCTGAAATTCAGATTCCTACTAAAAGTCATATACCCTCTACGATACCACAGATATTTCGGAAGTAGACAATCGAACATAGGGTGTGTCAGGTACGTTCGTACGTGACGCAGGAAACGTTCGTACGTGATGAACATAATGTTCGTACGTGACGACAATGTTCAATGTCATTCTCATAGCTACGTCAGACGCTTAGTCTCAACACTGAACGTGTTATTCCAGGAAATATGTCACACTAGGTTATTTATCAATAACAACTCAAGCTATGAACCGCACTATTCCTGGAAATATTTCCAAAGTAGGCCTACCTTGATTCTCGGAAATCTTTATTTCCTCCCATATTATTGGTCAACAGCCGTGCGTAACTCGGAAGTAATTTCGTGAAGAACATTTCTTCTGATTTTATTTCGAGGTAACAAGCTGCGCCTAGCTTCATGGATAAGTCATCGTCAGAAAGGCCAAACGGATCAATAACATAACGTATAGAGAAAGCGAAAGAAGACGACCTGCAGCAAATCGAACAAAAGAAATAGTAAGACAGAAAAGGAAAGCTAAAATATCGAGTAGAGGGAGAAGTCAAGAGAAACAAGGATCGTGAAAACGAAATAAATGCTTCTCTATCTTTACCGTCCACTCAGACATCTGCTTTCAGGAACAAAACTTCAGCAATGAAGGCAGTATGCAGATCATGGGGATAAATGGAAAACGCATTACTGAAATCCCTAAAAAGAAGGAAAGAGGTCATTTCAAAGACTATGCAGTGCATACAGTGATTACTGAAACAAACTTAAAACTGTTCAGTAAGATTCCTGAATGCACTGGGTCTGCGCATCTTACAAAAGACTTGTCACATGGATAGCGAAATGTGACATTCTGCGAATTGTATCTGATTAATAATTGGATGAACAAGATATATTTTCACTACACCACCATCACAGTGCAATTTCTTAGACAGATATTTGATTTCAACGAGATGCTTCTTACTAAGCCTTATTTTGTATTCATTTGTACAGCATATCTGTTCAGTTTCATCGATTCATCTTTTCGAAATTACTAGGCCTATTCTACACGAGCCGAAATCTTAAAATACATGCGTAAGATGTTTTTAAACAAATAGTTCTTTCATTTTTCTATTTCACTAAACAACATAAGTTTTTTAGCGTCAATAGAAAAATTCACGTGCAATAGCCAGTACTAGTAATGAATAACATTATGAAAATAGCAGAGCGTCACGTACGTCACGAGTGCATCACGTACGTCACATGCAACATGTATCAAGATACAGGTACAATTGAGCTGTCATAGGCAAGAGGAACCAATAGAAACTTGTTTTCGTAGTCTCGATACAGGTGCCTGTAGATCGATAGAGTGACAAAAGTGTTTTTCCGAAGGACAAATTAAAATTGAAGTGAAAAAGTAAATTAAAATTGAGGAATGTGAAAAACCGTGTCCTTTTTACCGTCACGTACGAACAGAAGTCTAAATCATTGTCCGCAGATACGAAATTAACACATGAAATTTCTTCTACAGCAGAAGTTGCAAGTAGCCTAAAGTTGTCACAATACACACAAAATTTGTATGACGAAATTCGTAGTTAAAGTGGTTCAAAATTTGAACTATGTTTCTCCAAAAAATCACGTACGTCAAGTGTAGAATCCCTCACAAATGACCTGTGCATGATGAAGGTTCTCTGATTTTCTTGAAATTCACATGTTTTCATAATTTGAGTCTATCTAGATGAAATCCAAAATATTTCGGAAAAATTCTACCGGGGAAAGTCACTTGCGTTACCTTACCTTATTCGTATTTTTCTATTAGAGAATTTATGAAAAGTCATATGCATCTTTGACGGCCTACGTCACCGATCTCGCAACAAAGTTGAGGAAAATTCTTCTTGGACTACTTAATTGATACCCAGCCCTAGACAAGCCAAGCGAGATTCTTAACTTCTTCGCTGTGAGAAAATTTCTGTGTGCTCTCAAAAAAGTAAAAAATTCAGAAAACTTTTGAGAAAATTGAATTTTTTCACATTTTTTAAAAATAAAATAATTTGTTTTGCGCTCCCTTCTTCCACATGCCATCACAAATGCAGCCAAATAATTGTAAAAATTATTACAACTTGTAAAAATACAAAAATATATATTTCAGAAATCACCAACGTTTGGTAAAGTGGTTTTTGAATCTCCAATTATATAAACAATATTCAATGTTTTCAATTATAACAAATATTCAATTCAATTTTTGACTCAATCCCAACAATTTCTCGCATTAGCTACGTGAACTCTGATAGATTGAATGTTCTACGTTTGATATTACCTATCTGAAACTGTAATCAAAAGTAATTTTTTCCACCCAGAAGTATGATTTTTTGGAATTTGAAAATGTGGCAGAACTGGTTTGTTATCTGTGCTGCTACTATCAGATTTATAAGTAGTGTGTGCTTTGTAACTAACATACACTGAGACACTGCTGTTTTATTGTTGAAACTCGTTAATTCGAATTCGGATGGATTATGTATTCGACTTGTGTATTCTATCCCAGTCTTGGTCATCCTCAATTTGAGTTCAAAGGTCTCTTATTTTATGACTCGTTAATTAGGGCCTCTAAGTTCTTCACTCATTCCCGGTATTTATTAACGAGTTTTGATCGTGTCTCTAACACGTTCAATCTTGAATCGAAAGTAGCCGATGCTGTTATTATTATTTTATTTCCCAAATTTTCGCCTACACAGGCCGCGTCAGGGGATAAAAGGATTTTATGTTTACAAATATCAAACGATTTTGAAAAATATTGTTAGTAAGATATCAAGGTTTCAGTATTGAAATGTTATCTGAAATTACCATTCATTTCGGATCGAATGAACCAGAATATAAAGAGAATATTCCACCAAGAACAACTGAATGTTGGACTTGCACAACGTTCAAAAACTCTGAGGAATGTATTACAAAAGAAAATCACAACCAACAAAACATGTCAACTCACTAATTGTCCCATAAACAACAACGAACTTTGTTTCAGACAAAATGTGATTTATAAAATAACTTGTTCGAAATGTCAAAAATTTTATATTGGGAGTACCATCAGACTACTGCATACCAGAATTAAAGAGCACGTTACTCAAAAAGCATCATCAGTACATCAACATTTGAAATTATGCAACAGTACCACATAACAACAGAAGTAATAACACAAGAACACGACAATACTAACATCAGACTACGTGAAGCAGTGTGGATCAACAAGCTACAACCGAAAATTAACTCGAGAGAAGAACGTGAACAATATAAACATTTCCTTTTTACATGAATTATTAGATAACATTCTCTATACTTATACCTCCATGAGTAATTATTACATCTATGACATCTATGTAATTTTTCAATCTTGAAGTTAATTTGTAGAGAAAAGTTAAGGCCAATTGCAGCGAAGTCATCTATTGAAGTCAAAATTAAAGTTAAAGTAAAATCAACCGAGTTAACTTTCACCTGGTCTTTTCAAGGCTGACCCAGGAAGTGACAATTCTCTCGACATTACAAAATTGCGGTGAAACAGTGATGACAATTCAAATCACCATGGCAGAGCCAACTGTAACACAAAATCTTTCTGGCTACACAGAATTGGCTTGTAGAACCTGATGTACATAGCCTCTAACACGGACAACATGACACTCGATCGTGCACGAGTGACGACACTAAAATTAGCACGCTGATCCGAGTCACGTGACTGGACTAAACGGTCGACATGGGTCTAAGTAAATTAAACGGCCGGCAGGCGTTGCTAAAACCGGCCGACCGTTGGCCTGTTCCAACCCTGGATGACAGAATATTGAGCAACACTCACGAATGAAATAGAAGGCCACAAATCTCGTACTGCGAAGCAGTATTACGTAGCTCACAGTTACATCAACAATGAAGTCTTCATAAACCATGCCAATGAGACCTTAACAGTGTTTGAAAGAATTATTATCAAGACCAATTATCAAGCTTCAAACTAGTTATGATGACATTAGAGTCATGCTATTTCGCACTATCCATTGTTACTTAAGCGTGAATGCAGAAGACATAGTAGATAATAAGAGAAATAAATATTTTGATGATGCATCATTAGCAAATTTCTCGAGTTCGACAAAAAAAAAGAAATCTTTCCAAAATTTTGAACAGATCTTCAATCCTTCGATTGATTCAAATCGTCGCACATTAGAAACCGCAATTCACAATATTGAATATGCAAAAGGCGACTGATATTAGATGGCTATGTTATATTAGATGTATGCTAACCTTCAAGAATTTTATCATCGTGGTTATCAGTAATGCTGTTTTCCATTGAGACATTCTACTGCGCATGTATGATACTGTATGTTTCGAACGCATTAAATATATGATGCGCAAATGAGAGACAGGAAGAGGATTGCCCAATTATCAATTTTATATTTTTTGTCATTTCAGGAGTTTAGTAAAGTCTTCGAAAAAGTTCAGAAAACATTTAAAGAAGCAGACTCTGTTAGTGCAAGTATTTATGATGGCTGGTTGACTTGCATGCAATGTTTGGGCGGTGATCCAACGTTATGGTCAGAAATTGAGCTGCAAATGCTCCAACATTCTTGTGATTGTGATGTTCTTTTACTCAAGAAGAAGCGATCCAAACGTACGTATTGAAATATCGCAATTAACAGCTTCTAAGTGTGACTGTTCAATCGAAATCTATATTCCAGATTGGAATCGCGTTCGCTATTGTCCGATCAGCAACTCAAAAATGGAATTATGCAAACGCTCAGATGTGGGTTGCACATTTCCGAATTGCACATTTCCACACAGTGAATTTGAAAAGAAGCTTTGGGAGGACGAAGTTGCTGAAAAACTGATCATCAAAAAAATTATCACTAAACTTCGATCAACTGTTAAGTCAGGTGAGTGCGGCTTCAGCTGCTCCACAACTTGCGAAGCCGTGTGAGTGTGTCTCCTTCTTGCCACAGATTATTATTATGAGTATATATATTTTTTCAAAATGGAAATCATTAGGTTCAAGTCATAAATACAGAATCAAGTCAGAGTCGAAGTCAGAATTACAACAAATCATTAGACAATTTTGACATATATGGTATGAAGGACTTCTGTCTGCGTGCTGTAGAACAAAGTGGCAGTCTTATGCGACCACCTGGAAGCACATCGGGAATGATATGATGAAGGGGATAGTTCACCTGTGTTTTACTTTTCGAAATAATCGCATGCACTGTCTTTCCTGGACCTCAAAAAAGTCAGGTAAGCAAGGCAATCTACAAAACCTCCCGCAGATGATACGATGGCAGCGCCGCACGAATTTCTCAATCAGCATCTTGCCTTTTTGGAGTAAATTGCCTACATACAATGGACAGCCATAGCTTCGAGTACTAATCACCAGTGAACCATATCTTCTTCTTACCATCAGTGTACCATCATTTTTTAATACTCTCAACAAAAGCTTGCTAGATTTTTTGAGTCTCTCATTGATATGAGTGGACCAATTCATCGCTTTGTTGAAGTGAATGCCAAGAATCTGCATGTTGTCTTTTGGTGGAAGAAGCTCATTGAAAAAGTTTCTACGGAAAGGTTCTTCTATTTTATTTATAAGTAAATGTGAAGTCATGGAGACATTGAGGCTCAAACCATTGTCGCTCGTCCATCTTGAGATATTTTCAATCTCCAACCGACACATCCTTGTACTCTCAGCATCATCTGCGTATCTAAAGCAAAGTAAAATATCATCCGCAAATTTGTATATTATTGAGGTTGTCGAGTAGACGCACAAGAGGGGCAACGAATACACAAAATAACGAAGGAGATAAAGGGTTCACATGTTCCATTTGTGAGAATATAATCCTGGGCTGTCCTGTAAGTTGGTATTTGGGGTTCCCAATGTGAGGTTTTCATTCGTTTGGTTGCTTATAGTGGTACTATTTTCAAATAATGGGCAGTTCATCAACATACAAAGACGGGTTGAACATAAATTTAAAATATTGATATGTTGCTACACTGACAGTACTTCAAAATGGTCACTTTATCACAAAAAAGTCATCTGTCAAATATTCTTATGTAGGCCTTCACTATATGTTTGTGGTCTACCAATGTGTATTATAGCCATCGTTTTTTGCTCAGTGGATCATTCCATGTTCATATGTGTAAATATTTCCGTTTAATATTCGTTAATTGATATAATGTAACAATCATTGATAATCCTATCTCCATCATTGCCGATAAGAAGAAGTAAAATATCAAAGCGAGTTTGGCCTTCACGCATCTCACGTCTAGAATTGTTTTGCGGTAGAAATCGACTATATAAGCCTACACATAGTGAAGGAAAAAGCTTTGAATCAATATAATCTACTATTATGAATAAAGACCGACGAAAATCATCCTGATATTCTCGACCATTCATGTCATCGAATTATTGCACAAGAATTGGGAGGATGTTGACCCATGTGTATGATAATGAAATGCAGCACAATGAACCATTTATTGATGTACACTTAAGTGTGCAGTTAAGGATGCCTATCAGATGAAAGTGAAAGTTCTGACAAGTTGTGGACAAGTGAAAATCTGAGCTTTCACTACGACTATGACTGCAATGCGAGTAGATGACTTGCAGTTGAATAATTTGGTGTGAGAAATCTTTATCACACTGTTCATGTATCCGACGAAAATCATTCAACATTTTCATGTGCTTGCTTTGTGGGTTGGACTCAACAGGACTTCTATATCGTAATTAGTTTAAAATCTAGGTTAATAATGATTAATTGCATTGATCACGCAAGCTTAATTGTATCACAAATAATTTTATCAGCTATTTACACTATTAGAGCATATATATCTAAGTCTCCATTCGGCTCTGCAGTAGAGGAGACTTGCTGAATTCTTCCACTTCAGGCGTCCTTGACACCCCTGGAACTATCATTATAAGTCATTCAAAATTATTGAACGTGTGTTACTAATGTGAAAATGATCAGCATTGATATTTCATGCATTTTAAGTGGTGAGATGAATAGGCTGCGTGATACTTTGTAATTCAACATCGAAGTTGATTGTGTGATATGATGTCAGTTCCGATTGTTTCTAGTGAATGTCAAAAATCTTCAGAATCCCCACAGAATCCCGATAGAAGCTCTATGGAAGGTGTGGGGATGGCCTCAATCCCCATACCCATGGGTATCCCCACAGAATCTCCATACTCACGGCAACCCTGATGATCAGGATTAATGTATATCCCATCAAATTGAGTCTTTCTCAGTTCTTTCGCTTTCTTTAGAATGATAGACTTTTCGCTTGATTTACGTAGTACAACTTTAAGCAAGCGTTTACCATCAGGTCTGATTTTGTCAATGCGACGAACCGTTTGAATTTTTACGTCATCAACACCAATCTGCCGTCATTAAATTTTGACAATAGGACTCCATAAACCACATTTTTTAGGAGAGCAAAAAAACGTTTACGGTCTCTGGCTTGGAAACTTTTTATGATATGGTTATTATACTGAATTGTAAAGCACTTTGATAAGATAGAATTTTATCGACACAGGTTTTGTTACTGCAGGAGTTGTTAACATGTAACCATGGTTACTAAATCTTTTTGTCGATTTATTTCGGTAAATGGTACAAGCATAATAATATCGTAAAAAGACTTAAGTCCATTGATAGTTGAAAATCATTAGATGAAACTCCTATAATACCTATAATCCGTCTATCTATATTGTATGCCATTGATTTCTGTCCGATCAGTTCAACGTAGGAGATTAAAACATCACTTTACGTAAAGCATCTTCCGTTTATTGTATAAAAACATTGTAGAACAACTTCATACTTTTACACCACTTTTTACGTAAACCATCTAACGTTTACTATATGTAAACATTGTAGAACAACTTGGTGTGAGTTATCAAAATTCGCATTAAGAAGCTCGAGTTAATAAATCCGTACTTGTTTCAGATTCGGGCATGTCTTCCCAAGCGCAACGTCGGTGAGGTGGCATTTGTGGCACTACTTTTTTTAGGAGCTCTTGTTTCTTTGTCTTTGGATACACCTCTTGGGTTTCTTACAACCTTCATGGGATCGTATTTGAATGTAGTTTTCATGACTCCGCGGAATTCGCTATACTCATTTTCGAAGGAATTGAACTTGAAAAACATTGAATCGGAATTTTTCTTGAATATGGTGCATATCACTCTTGATAGCATTGGGCGCAACTCGCCCAATTTTCTCAATTGATGTTGAGACACTTCGTCATCTAGTTGAAAAAATCTTCCGTTCTCATAGTGACTCCTTCAATTCTCTCGCTTGAAACTGTCTTCCGAAAGTCTTCGATGTCGTAAACGCACTCATACTTGCTCAATTTTCTTCCAGCAAACCCGTGATCGGAGTCGGCGCTCATAAATGTATGCCCAGTCTCTAGATACTTCAATTCCACAGATTCTACTGCAAGTTCCTTTTTGTTAACAATTTTCAGCAAAATCGTGAACAGTAGCCAATTCTTGTTCTGCGAAGCACAATTGTCTGTCCATATGATGAAATTCTTGATGTCGCGATTGCGTAAAATGAATTGAGCGAAGGTGCTTGCTATTTCTGATGCTCATCTTCCTGCAGTTGACTCATCCCAACAGAAGGCGAACCCTCTGGATATTGCGGTGCTGCAAAGAGGACTGAAGGTCTCATTGAATGTTACGATGCGAGGTGTGAAGAAAACTGTTTTAGTCGGAATCTTTGGCAGTAGGAAGACTTTCATCAAGTCAGCTGATACTATGATTGTATCCTCATCACGATCATGATTTTTGTCATTTTCATACTCTTCTCTCGCAGCTTTGTAAGATTTGCAGTGAATATCATATGATTTGCAATGTTCGCACTGTTCACTTTGAGAATCATCATCATGAACATGGTGCTTGTTTAGTGTACATCAGTGTTGCGATTCGCGCGTGTTTACACGCGCGCGCGTTTTTTTGACAATTTGCGCGTGTAAGCGTGTTTTTTTCCATTTTTATCCATTTTGCGCGTTTTTTTTAAGTTTTCGACTTCTATTTTTAATTTTTGATAATAGAAAACTTTGGTTCTAAAATATTAAAATCAAGATATCAAAATTTCAAATTACATGCAGTTTCTAGATAAGCCACATGTATAGCCTATCAAAGATCATTTAGGTTCATTAACATCTCACTCAATGGATAGCCTATAGGCCCACTGCTCGTATGCATCTGCCACTTAAGGCACGTGTGTATTTGACTTGTCCCGAAAAATACCAAAGCTCTTACTATCTGATCTGCAAATTTAAGCTTTGCAAAAATTCGTTTCATCAAATATTAGCGATCATAGTTGCCATTTTGGCTTCTTTGTAAGGAAATACATGTGCGCGTGTTTTTCGACCTTGCGCGTTTTTTTTACCCTACGCCAAGAATCGCAACACTGGTGTACATGTCACACTCTTCGTTTCCCAAGGTGCAGAACGTTATTCCGTACCTGCTAACCGCTCTTCGGTACGCATCGTATGAAATATCTTCAAATCTCTCTACGAAATCTTTGTGCATAATGGTGATATTGATGTCTGATGGTAAATAACGCCTATTGGGAGCGTGCTCTCTCCGATAGTGACTGATTTGTGGATTAAAACTTTCAATGTGTGTAAAGATCTGCCCCTTTTGAGATTCTGTAAATGCGTGTTTCGGCTGATGTTTACCTCGTTGATCCGCTACTACAGGCCCAGTTATTCCCAAATCCAATACGTCATAAAATGACTTCAGAACCTTGTTGTTATCGCATTTATAACCCGAAGTTGCTAAAAGCATCTTTCGGCAAACCACCACTCGCTCTGTTGTCCTCCTTGTGTCGGTTCAGATGGCACAAAGTACTTCATTGATACTTTTCTTTCCTTCTTTGGCTCTCCACGAATTCGATGGCGCATAGGTTGAAGACGACTCACGAATCCTCGTAAAAAAGCCTTTCGAACTTCATATGGCTCACCCCAATACGTATCATGAAAATTCACTCGTGAATCATGTGATACTTTCTCAACACTTCATCCGACAATGACATTGAGCCAGAATAGGATGTTTCTGAACGTCTCCTTCTAATCGGTCTTCCTTTTCAATCCATTTCTTCTTATGTAACCTTCCTGGCTGTAATAGTCCTTGAGCATCCAATTCTTCTAGAAAATCGTTAGCAAACTTTCTAGCTTCAATCTCAACATCACTTCTTTCATTATCACTTGAAAACGCCACCTCACTAGAGTTATAACAAAGAGTTCACCAAAGTTATAACAGTGAGAACTTTCTGCGAAGATAGTTTCTTGATATTAAAAGACTTAAAGTCAACGTCGAAAAAAAAAATTGTAAAAACTACTTAAGTCCTGGACTTAAGTATTTTGCTTACATTGTAAAATTGATAAAAAGACTTAAGTGACTTAAGTCCTTTTGTTGATTTATTTGTTGGACTTAAGTCCTTTCAGTTATTTTAGTGATCTTACTCTGACGAATTGATTGGACTTGGGCCTTTCTAAATACATTCAAAACATGCGCAACACTATTATGAGCAGTTTGGCACTCTCAGTTTGATTTTGACCAAAACTGGACTCAAGTCCTTTTGTCAGACGGAAGCAATGCTCTTGAATATCTCATGCATGTCATTGTCGATGCGTTCCCGCAAAGATCCAACATCAGTCTCTGTCAGTCCGGATATCAAGACATTCTTCTTTCTCATCTGAATTTCATTAAATTCAGAAATAGCATTTCAAAGCCCATTTGAGATTCATATCTCACATTATCAATGTCTGCCTTCATAGCACTGAAATTGGTTTGAAGAAGGCCAATCTCAGATTTCACAGAATTGAAGGAGTTTTCAATGCTGCATACTCTATCAACCAGAATTGAGACTGATTGCTTTACTTTATCCAGTTCCATTTGTAGAGCCGAAATAATCTCGTTCTTTGTAGATTCCAATAACTTCTTCAGTTCATTACAGTCCCGAAGGAAATATTATGACCGCGTAGCGTTTTGACGGTGAAAATGCAACATGACGAGTGAAACGTAAAGATGACATGAAGATATCTATAGATGCTAGATATCTATTCTATGGTCTAATCCCATTCTATCATTCATCATCACACAAATTGAGTGAATTTGAATTTACCGAGTCAGTAAAGGCTTGAGAAAATGCATTCAATCATAATTCATTGTCGAAATGGGTAGAAAGCCTGACTTGAGTGAAGTTGTCCGCGCGAATATCAAACTCCTAAAAGAAGAACGCTATTCTAATGAGGAAATAGCGAAAAGACTGAAGATTTCGAAAGGAAGTGTATTCAATACATTAAAAAGACTTCAAGAAACAGGTTCATTGAAGAGTCTCCACCGAACGGGTCGACCTTCGAAGACTTCAATTCAAGTTGATAGACGAATAAGACGAATGGTTGTGAAAAATCCATTTCTTCCGGCAACCAAAGTTGCTCAAGCTTTGTCTGAAGAAGGGATAAGTTTAACTGTTACTCAGATCAAGGTTCGTTTGCGTTACTATGGATTATCCTCAAAGAGAGCTGCGAAGAAACCCCTGCTAACTGATAAAATGCGACGTCAAAGAGTTAATTTTGCAACTCAATATGCCAACTGGGATGAAAACGAATGGAGCAAGGTCCTGTTTTCGGATGTTTCGAGCTGCTCTATCAAACAAAGGAAACGTCAGACGCCCTGAAAATACAAGATTTCACCCAAGATATACTCTAAAAACTGTAAAACATCCCCAAAAGCTGATTGTGTGGGGCTTTTTTTCGGCTGAGACCGAGGTGGCTTATATTTTTTGCCTCAAGGCAAGTCGATGAATGCCTCGACGTACCTTGATCTATTAAATGATAAGCTGCTTTCCCATATGAGCATTCTTGATTGTGAATATTTTCTTCATGACTCTGCACCTTGCCACAAAGCAAGATCAGCTGTTACATTGTGGCTCTCCAGCAATGATGTGAATGTTACTCAGTGACCGGGTAACTCACCGGATCTCAATCCAATTGAAAATTTGTGGAGGCAATTAAAGATTTTCGTGTCTGAGGATCAGCCAAACTCCGTATCTCAGCTGAAGGAATCCATTCGTCGTCATTGGTGTTTCACAATCACGCCAGAATTTTGTAAAATTCTCTCCAACTCAATGAAAAATCGACTGACCCAAGTAAAGAAGAACAAAGGTCATACTACCAAATACTGATTCACCATAACTTCTCTTTCAATATTTTGCATTTTTTCTAGTTAGTTATCTTGTTCATGTAATGGAATATAGTTTGTTTAATTCGATTAAAGAAAGTTTTTATAATGTAAATATACTAAAAATGCTGTATTCGATAATTAAGGGCTTGCGGTCATAATATTTCCGCCGGGACTGTACTTGTAATATAAGTGGCAGATCTACCCACATGATCAGAAATCAGAAATAAAACTGAGTTTCAAGGTATCTGATATTCCAGCAACCGATGGCGCAACAAGCAAAAGAACCAAACCGGCCAGTGTAAAAAAGTCCAACGGGATTCGAACGCTCAACTTTCGTGACACCAACCAGTGACAGATGCCACCATACCACTGACACAACAAATACTTTGTCGTATGAAACTGCATGCCAATTCCAGATTTGTGAAAATATCGATTGAAATGACCGCAAGTACTTTCCAGGTAAACGCACCAGCCCAACCTGACAGAATGAAGATTAACACTCCTCACCAAAGAACGGACAATCTGGCGAAAAAAACGATGATAACGACGACCTCACACAAAATTCGATAAATCCAGTGTCGAATAATGATGGACGAAGTTGAGAGGATTCGAGCGATGCAAAAAAAGTACACGAAACGATGTCAAGATCACACAGAATTACAGCATATAGAACAATAGAACTGACAGAGCGAATTCAGACGTGGTGCGACCAGACGAGTTGAAATGTTGAGGTGAGGATCTTTTGAGGTTCCACCACTCATTGACTTGCTGCACCACTTATTATTCTTATTTGAGTCTCAAGTTGATATATCGTCTGAATTACCGCAAACTTGCTAATTGAAAAAATCTCAAATTTACATGACTGCAACTTTAAATAGGGAGTTGTGTCGATGTTGAGAGATGTGAACTAGGCCTCTGATGATTCCTGATATAGGATGAAATAGCAGTTATTCAGATGTTTCCATTTTTCAACTGAGGATGCAACTCAAAATATTCAATTATTCTATTTAGGTTGTGTTTGCAGAAAGAATCATTTATTAATTATTTCAGGCACACGAACTTCCGCGATTTGCCTGTATTGATATTTGATAAGTGCCGGTCGAAATTTCACTGACTTGCTAACTGCAAATTGTCTGATTTGTATGTGCAGAATCCTCATTTCGTCAAATTTGTTGGCTTTTCAATCGATTTACCCTGTTCTATAATTTCAGATGAAACTCACTAAGAATACATAATGTAAAAAAAGAGGAACTTGAGAAGCATGCTCAATGCATCAATCTGCCAGTTTGCCATGAGTGGCGCATTTATAAACATCCTTATTGTGCACCTCTTGATGTATTGCATTATAATACATAATAGGATATGTACATAGATTGGTGCACAATAAGAATGTTATAAATTTGCCACTCAAGGCACGTTGGCAGATTTGCAAGAGCGTTTTGAAAAACTGTTTACCTGTACGTGATGAATTTCACAGCAATATAATGTGATTCTGTAAAATGATTGATGCTACTTGATTCCTTATTGTTTGCTGTCAACACAACCTTCAGTCATTTTTTGCAGCAATACAAGATTACGCCAGGAAGTATGGTGTAAAGAAAATTAAAAGAGTGCGTAATCAATCTGAATCGACATCGGGAGCTACGGCGAAGGATCCTCATGAAATGCACAACACCGTGGATCAGATTCCTACTCTTACCTTACCTTACGCCGACCGATATGAATTCCGAATGGGCTGTATTGAATGCTTCCCATTTAAGTCAGGAGATAAACGTGAATATCATTCGCATGCCGATAATGACAAATGTCCGGGAGCATACTGGCTCTTTGGTAGAGACATGAAGAATCCCATGTCGCAAACGTCCTGGTGTAGAATTCGTCCACGAAAGTCAGAAGGATTTTCAGTAAGTTCATATTATGAATCATGTCGAAGAATCATGAAATTCTTCGCTCTTCCACTTTTTTTGAGGCGAAAATAATTGGATCTTGTTTTTCTTTCAAAATAAATAGAAGCAACCAGAGGGATCTCCGTACTTGACAGTATTTTTGTCCCCAACAAGCCCTCGACCAAACTCTTTTGATGATGCTCCCGATGTTGTCTTTATTTGTCATTCAACTTTCGTAAAGGAATACTATTCCATGCAGATTATATTTCCGTTTGTAGAACAAGATTATAGTTTCATTTTCACTTATGTGTTATGCATGTTATTACAATTAGCAGTGGTCGGATTTGGGCACGAATTGTCGAAAGTGGGCACAAATACACGAAAAATGAGTATGGGCACGAAAATTGGACTTCTGAAATTCGTGCCCATCTTTTTCTGAGAATCACATGAATTTTCGAACACAATCTGTATAAATAGCTGTATACTTCGTGCATTAATTCATTGTATGTATTAAAATAACTTAATTCGTTGCTGATTCTGGAAATCAATTCTTCAAGTTTTTTTTCAAAAATGAATAAAACGAAGTAATCCAGGTATGCGTCATTCGAACGAGCTATATTTACTCCTCAGCGTAGTTCAGGGAGCCACCTATGACTCTAACACACCATTGTTTTCTTTACGTACAGAAGAAAACCAATCAGAAAAATGATAGACGACTCCGGTAATTTTGTCGGTAAACTCTAATTAAAGCTAATTCGATGGTATAGCCTACTCTTCCAATTTGGTGGTAGTATTTGATTATAGTGTATGCATGAAAGGAATTACCCTGAGATTGGTATTATAATTATTTCTTTGTTCATTCAACATATCGATGAGATTTTACCATTAATTTTTCTTGATAATTGATGCTGCCAATGAGAAGTAGTCCTGTGTCGATGATCTGAAGCTCAACTGAATATCCTACAACTTCAGAATAGAAATTATCAGCACTGTAATCCATGAATATAACTTACTTTTGATTGCCACCGGGCGCCTAGATCATCCCACCATTTGAAGTCTAGTTCCATCCAGATTGTAAAGGCCTATGAGATGACTTATTTTCTTGATACAGTTCGGCTCCCTAAGCTCCTTTCTTGTCGAAGAAGTCGTCCATTATGACGCGTTTCTCGATAGTGGGCTAATGGCTCGAGCGCTCTTGCTGAAATATTGTCACGTCTTTTGAAAGAGGACCACCAGTTCCAGCCAGTTTAATTGTTATCTCCAGTCATAGTATTCGCAAAACGAATCATATCGATTATTTTCAATCCGAAACCTAATCGAACCATATCCGTCGAATACTTCATTAACAACGCTCTTGGCTGTCGATTAGGGATAGTGGGTCTCCAGGATTCGGATTGATAGAAGTTTTGACATGTCTTCTCAATGTAGTCTCGAGAATGCCGTGTTGCCTGGAGGCTTTATAGATTGATATTCTGCTGACTGTTACTGCCTTCTTAGCAGCATCAATGCGCGTTTACCGATCCATCGTCAGCCAAGTAATGAAAAAAACTTGCTTTTCAATGAATTAGCTAAGTGTCTAGCAGGTGTATTTTGATCTAGTTTGATTTGCATTGAGTTTCTAACTTGCAACTAATGCTCAGTCAATACATAGTTGTCTGTCGGCATTATACTGAAAAAAATTTGAGAAAATGTTGATTTTCCCTCGATGTACATGCATTAACAGCGAATTTTTGTCACATCTATGGTTATCTATATAGAGAATATCGTGTAGCATCAATTCCGCTGTAATTTTTTTTAGATAGAATGATCTATCATGATTGACGTAGGCCTACATGTTACCTACATACTACATATTAGGCATCCATACGTGAAGTGTAGAATATCGGATTTCTTTAAGCAAGAAAATTATTTGATCAAATTAAATACCTTCAAGATAGAGGTGCCTCCGAATGAGCCGAGTTTACCTGGAATGTTACGAAGAATGTGCAATTCAATTACAATGCGATTTATAGTCATGCATATGAAGCAGTAAGTTCTTTGAGCTGGTGGCACTGCATGGACACGAATTTCGAGGGGTGGGCACGAAAATCCTGAAAATTCTAAATGCGACCACTGAATTAGCCTTCTTGAGCTAGCAGAAGATTGCTTGACTCAACTACAAATAATGTGACAGTTTTATTAAAATGTACATGTATTCTTTTAGATCTAAAAATGAGTTAGACTAGATGCACGGAGGAATCCAATCGGCTTGTGCGTATACCAGGTGCGACAATTAAGCTCCCCGTAATGCCTGGAATTATTCGAACTAAGTCATTGAAATTCTTTTAGTAATGTTGAAATGTCCAAAAAACGGTTTCGATGAATGACTGACACCACCTCATCTCTTCTTGTTTGAAAGTAGCGTCATTGTCAATAGTTAATTTAAGACGAGAATCATTTTATTACTGAAGTGAATCATTATACAGAATATTGCTGAACAGAGTGCCAATAGGAAATTTTTGCGAGCATGATGATGAATCAAGCCAGACAGGGTGATCAGTATTTGCATTTGTAAAGTTGCGGCTTTCATTGCATACGGACATGACTACGGTGTGAACAATCTGAAACGTCGTCCTGGTATAATCTGTCTTTTTTATTACCCATTACCTATGGAGGAAGATATTTAGTGTTCTTGACTTGCAAAACCTGAGTATGTGGGGAACTCGTCTTCTGTTTTCTATGTACATGTAGACCTATGCGTTGCGTGCACCTGGAGATCTCGTCCTCTGTTTCGTAAAATGTAGACCTATGTGTTACGTGCACATAACGCATATCATAAGAGATTTTGAAATTGGTTATACATTATTTGTACTTTACATCAGGCAATTTATCTTGGAATCCCTACTAATTAATCCCTCCTACATGTCATCGATGCCCCGACTTCTCGCAATGCGGGATGGGTGATTTTATACAGACACACTCCCTTTGCTAGATCTGCAAATTGCAGTCACAACAAAATCGGCACATTCAGTCGGTAAAAAATTGACATAGTCAACAGCTAAGTTTCAGCTCTAATCTGAGTGCATCGCATATACAGGAAAAGTGCCACAAAGTTCCTCAAAGTCATTGTATTCAAAGTTAAAGAAAAGATAAAATCAACACTGAGATCTTTCGCCTGGTCTTATCAAGGTGTTCCCAGGACAAATACAATGACAATGTTCAGAAAAGCTACAAGACTGTATTAATAAAGTTCAACATGGTAGAGAAAGCTGCCAAACAAGTCCCTTTAGTGCACACAAAACAGGCTTCTCTAACGATGTATAGGGCCTCTGAAATTGACAAAAGTTTTCTTGAACGTGCACAAGTTACAATTCTAAATTTCGATCTGATATGTGCCATCACGTGAAACAAGACATTCAACAATATGCTTCGTCACAGAGGTGAGATGCTTTCCAGACCGACCGGCAGTAAACCAAGCAGGCACATGCTCTCGGACACGAGCGTCCGGACGGCATCTCCACCCACAATTACAAGCATATTTGTATATCACTTTAGAACTCTATGACGTCGCAAAGCATCCTTCACAGAGACCAAAGGTACTAGACTGGTTGAAAAGTAATCATTGGATGGAAGCAGGAAAAACAGCACAACCTGTTGAGTTCGAAACGAGTCAAATTGACAGATTTGTCTCCGTAAAATGGAAGATTCACATAAAGTGTTTTCTTTTCTGTGCCACATACATCAAGGGTTTCTAGTAATGCAGTAACCTTATGCTGAACAATAGAATGGGGAGGATATCCGTTTCTCATCAATGTTCTACTCAAGAACTTGAACTCTTCTTACAAAAGTCAAAAGAGCAGGTTCGCAAAGCTCTGCAAAACATAGACTTTGCAACACTTATTTTGTACAGTAGAGGCACAAAGCTATAAAAAACTGGTGAGGACAAAATAGCGCGTTTTCTGCAAACTTTGGTCCGAACTTTATCCTATAGATCGAAATTTAGAATTGTAACTTGTGCACGTTCAAGAAAACTTTTGTCAATTTCAGAGGCCCTATACATCGTTAGAGAAGCCTGTTTTGTGTGCACTAAAGGGACTTGTTTGGCAGCTTTCTCTACCATGTTGAACTTTATTAATACAGTCTTGTAGCTTTTCTGAACATTGTCATTGTATTTGTCCTGGGAACACCTTGATAAGACCAGGCGAAAGATCTCAGTGTTGATTTTATCTTTTCTTTAACTTTGAATACAATGACTTTGAGGAACTTTGTGGCACTTTTCCTTGTATAAGATAACAACAAGACTATTCATCAACATCCTCGCTTTAAGGTCTAAAAGTTTCAATGGTTTTCCGAACTTTCGTGGATTAATGCACAACCACATGCATCTTTTGTGTTGCTGTTGGTTTCTGCAAATAACTGTAATTATTTCGTTCCGGTGTGATAACTTCTCTAACTTAGGTTCCAGTTTTTATCTGGTTGTTATTGTTATTGCTACCTGCTGTAGATATAGCTTTTAACTTATCGAAGTTACTAAAGTGAAGAATTGGAAAATGTGTTTATCATTGAAAATTCTCTTTTGGCCTCCTCCAAACAGTATGAGAGTCTAGACACAAATGAACCTAGTTTCAGTCAGATGTTTTGACCTCAGTAACTGTGCAATCGATTTCAGTGAAATGCACCCAAATTTGGACATTGATGAGTGGTATGGACATTCATTTATTTCCATCCGATATGACGATCTCAAAGGTTGAATTCCGAGCAATAATGCGATTCTTGAGAAGGAAGGGACGAACTGGCGCTGAGATTGTTGGTGAGCTACGTGATGTGTATGGAGAAGAATTAAGCTCATCCAAGAGTTTCGTTTACAATTGGATGCGAGAATTTGCTGAAGGCCGAACATCAGTTTTCGATGAAAAATGCGGAGGGCGACCAATGACATCGGAGACAACAAGGAACAAGATATTTCTACAACCATATCAGACAACAGAAGAATCACTTTTCGAGAATTATCGACACGTGTCAACATCGGCTTGGATCCTCAAGTCATTAGGCGTTCGGAAACAATCTTTAAGATTTGTTTTGCGATTTTTGACAAGAGAAATGATGGATCACCGTTTGGAGTGCTGTGAGGTATTTTAAGATTATTACAGTGTCATGGAGACTACTTCAAGTTCAACATTCTCACCGAAGACGAGGCTGCGCTAAACCTTTTCATATCAGAAAGCAAAAGAGAGAGAGCAAAGAGTGGAAATTTCCGGATGAGAAACTCTGAAGGAAGACGCGATCTGGATCGACTCACGGGCAGTCTTTCATGCTGACCTTGTTTTGGGACAGCAAAGGTGTCGAACTTATGGACTTCGCGGACAGAGACGTGAAGATCAATGCCGACTATTATGTTGACTTCTACAGAAAGTCCGCCACACTCGTCGAAAGCTTCGGAATCTGCCGTACTGGATTCTCAACGACAATGCACCAATTCATTCCGCTGCGAAAACAAGGCGTGCATTGCAGGACTTCGGATTTGAAACATTGATGCACCCACCATACAGCCCCGTCGGACTTCTTTCTTTTTCGACACTTAAAAAAACATTTGCGTGGTCAGCACTTTCAAACAAAAGATGCTCTGAGACTATCTGTTCAAGAATATTTTAGCACTTTCGCGCGGCCTTCGATGAACTCGTGGACCGGGTGCAGAAATGCATTGGCTGTCAAGGTCGCTATATTGAAAAATAGTATGAAATTCTACATGTATGAGTGCTAGTATGACCATTGCTTGTAAACTGACATGAAACATTGACAGGAATATAAAAATTTCTATTCGAGTCCACGAGGTTTTCGGACGCACCACGTAGGCAATCACAATAAAAAGTTGATTTTAATTAGGGGTGCACCAAACGTTCGTTTCGGCTGAACATTTTCGGCCGAACCCCGATTTTCGTGATGGTTCGGTCGAACTATCGAACCCTTTTGCATTAATTGAAAATTTTCTGTTCTGAATATTTTTCTTAAGGGTTTATTCTATCCAGGAATTTCCAGTCTCGATTTATTACATTTCATCACTTACAGGCTTGAGTTCATTTTCTTGAGTCTCGTAGAGTGTTGGGTTCGGAATTTCGGTTTGTAGTTTTGTACTCAATCACTGTACAAACGACTGTAGCTTTGGCCTGCGATAGCGTGAAGCCTAGAGGTAAGAAAAGGAACTTTGAAACTACATTAATATGCATTGGAAACACAAATTGAATTGACAACACGAATAACGGTCACGAACGAAGTTCATCGTGTGTCCAGATGTAAAAACAACAACATCTCGCCCCGAGATGGAGGCAGGCGGGAACGGCGGTCCTCCCTAATCGTTCCCGCCTCCGAAGACATTCTTTCTGAGTACACCGATGAGCACAGAGTGGAGAGATACTACTTTGCTGCAATTCGTAAGAGTGGGAATCTGTCGTTCTGCCGCCACCAGTTCAGGGGTCCTCCATTCGCTTAAGGAGCGGTAATTTCACGTACTCATCCACCTCAAACTTCGTCAAATCACATCGTGTTGGCTCATTAGAAAATGTCAATTGGTTCGGCCGGTTCGGTTCGGCCAAGTTCGGTCGAACCTTTTTTGAGGTTCGACAAATGTACTGGTTCGGCCGAACCCTCAAAATCAAGTTTCGGTGCACCTCTAATTTTAATTGCTACATGTACCAGTTGATAAGATGGATTTTGTGACAAAATGCCAGTTTAATAATTTGCATATTAACAAAATGGCTCCTGAGAAATGATAATGGCAGACCACCCAGACATTCGCTTTTCTCGCTTTTATTCACTTTTTCGAAAATATGCCCGAATTTTCGCTTTTATCGAGTGGCATTCGTTTTTTCTTCGCTTTTTTGGTAGAGCAGGAAAAAGTGTTTCGTAGTACAGGCCTTTTTCACATTTTGACAACGCAACGTGACTTTTTGTCATGTTGCCCTTTACTTTAGTCATGCTATCATCTATGTGTTGACAATTGAATGCATATCTTGACGATTACACAATCGTGTCTATGTAATAACTATATTATATAGGAATTGGAAAATGTGCCATTATTAGCAAAAAAGTCATGTTGTAGGAGTTCTTCAAGGCAACGCCTTGTCGTAGTGCGTTCCGGTAAATGCACAATTTTTTACAGTGACTACTTTGAGGCCATGGTGCTATAGCTTTTACACGAGTCTGAATTGATGAATGTTGAAAGAACAAGCCGGTTACATGCTACAAATGAATGTCATCGAATTTATCTGTCAAGGCATTGGAGACATCAATCCATGCTGGCTTGCCAGAGACACACCTGTATCGAGTTTTCTTAGAAGATTGATGTTGGATTAGTGAAACAAACGGTTCAGTTTATGCGAATGATTGAGGTGCATTGCATAATGTTGATGAATAGGCCTAAGATTTAAATATGATAATACACACAATGTAATATTTTCTGTTGAATTATTTATTGCACTGTCACTTTCACTTTGGTTTTCGTGAAGTACGTGTAACTAGGCAAAAAGTTGATGTGTATAATAATCATTTTTTATCTACTGATAAAGACATTAATATGATGCTAATATGATCGGATATGTGTGACCTATTTTCTTATAACCACCTGAAATCTTCTGAGTTATATATTGAAGAATACTATATCTACCAGTAATGCACTGTTTTGTGGAATATTTTCAAAGATTTAGCCAATATTATCATTTATTGTCGGTTTTCATCAATTTAGATTTATACTATTGATGTACTACACTGTAAAGTTTTGATTGAAAAGTACTTAATATATGTCTTATGACTGGCAGTTTTGATCTCTGGAATAGGCCCACTTACAGTGAAAGCTCGACGGAAAGGGTCTGTAAAGATCCCAATCGAATGTAAATCATTGACTGCATAATTTTCTCTCTTAGGCAGTCGTCCATTGTTGGAAGAATTCCATTTTTGAAATATTTATCATCTAATCACTATAGAGCTGCATAATTGAGCAATATCAATTTCATTGATCGTAATTATACAAGTTGACACTTTTGCATCTAAATTGACGTTTGCAACAATGCCTATTTAATAAAATATCATTTTTACTTCAATAATATAGCTTGATTATGAGCATTATCTTCCCTTACAAAAATGCATCCTAGTAAGTAGTATTATTAGCATAATATTAGGCTTACGAGCTCTAAAAAAAACTACAATGATAATCAGATGAAACCTTTTGTGTACATTCCATCACTGCATAAAATAATTAACATATTGATGTAAAACCAGATCCTTTATTCGTCATATGATCCATTTCGAATAACTTTAGTTGACATGTCCCTATCTAGTAAATGCTTGAAAATATCAATATGCTTCGGAATATTCAGATGAAAGAGATGCTCAAAGTTTTAGGCTAATTTAGCAGTTGTAAGCACGGTAGTTAGAGAAATTTCCTTAACCACGGTAGAAATTATAAAATCATCTTCATTCTGCTGAATTTTCTAGCTGTGATTTTTGTTTCTTTCAACACTGTGTTTCAACAATCCTATGAAACCATCTTGGAATCTACGTTATTTGTCTAAAATTGAAGCAATCTAAATTGATTGCTGGTTATATGTCTGATCATTAATAGAATACAAAAGCTAGTTTTATGTATAAATATGGTCTGGTGCATTTTTGTAGTGTATGGCTTGATGGCATATTATGTCGTTATGACGCTATTCTATATTGCTCGATGTAAAATTATTGGCTCGCTTTTTTTCGCTTTTCTAAATTAAGGATTCGTTTTTTTTGCTTTTTTTAAATTCGAATCGTCTAGGTGGTCTGTAATGGATGGCGGCAATTGCAGGTTCAGGTAATCAGATCTTTGCGAAAAATCTTTGAGAGTCATCAATGACAAAGCGTAGTTTCTTTCGGAAGTTCCCTCTTGCTACAATTCAGCTCGTAATTAATTACTGAATTCGAATTACTGTGTTGTAGCTACTATATCAAAATACGCGGAAATTGCATAAAACATGAAGGACAATTAGTTTCTCCCGCTCTTGGTCAAGAGCTTGAGATGAGCGGTGTTCATTCTATATGATCGCTTGTATTTATATGCCTGCGAAAATTTAGTGGAGATTCGAAAAAATGCAATGATCTCTTGCCCGACCACCGGTCTTCTGGTCATTTCCTGTCATGTGTATGTGTTATTATCATGCTTCTGATTGTTGATGCATGTGAGAATGTCGCTAAATTTGGCCAAAATGTAGTGCTTGTCACTATTGGGATGCTCACCAAATCTGAACATTTGTGCTTCAGTCCCTTAGACAAGGGTGCACATAATAAGAAATGACTTGCAGACATCTCATGTCAACAAATTTGTTATTTTCTATTTAATCAGAGAAAGCAAGAAAATCTCGAGCTGTTGAATTTGAAACTTCTAAAATAAACATCAAAATTTCTTACTGAAAATTCTTGAGCATTTCCCGCAGGTAATACTGCAGTATCAAGCAATGATGGAACGATGGAAGATAATGGCATAAAAGATGCAATTTGTGAGCAAAACGTCAAACAAAAAATGCATTTTTTCCACATTGAAAATACATCACTTTTTAATATAATACACATGTGTGCATAACATACTATTAATGAGACTTCATTCTCTATATTCATCATCCAATATTTAATGAGTAGTATGTGATTCAGAAAAGCACTTACCGGTGTAGTGGCATGGCGTATTGCTTCCGCGGCCATGTCGAATTTTGCCCTCTGTATGAAAAGGACATTGAGACTATTTTTCTGTTGAAATATTCGATTTCCTTGCATTTTTAGCATTCGAATGGTATGTAGATAGATGTAAAACATTTTCAACTAATTCATGATTCCACCCCATCATGCCTATTTCATTGTCGTGTTATCCCTCATAGTCATGCTCCCATTTTGGCGCCTTGTTGCTAAAAGCTGCCCTCATAATATGATATTTATATGTGTTGATATTATGAATGAAGGGATGCTGGCGCCCAATTTGGTCCTCTTTATCGCCCTTATACGGTATTTTCCTCGGCTCATCTACCACATTCCTGAATTTTATAATCCTCGTTCGAATCTAAATTTCATCTCGAATGCAAATCTATTTCAGGGAAGACATGTTCTTTGTCGCTATGCACAGGAAAAAGGAGTTGCTCAGTGTACGAAAGGTGAAGGTTGTCCATTCCCACACAATTACATTGAATTGCAACTTTGGAATGATGACAAGGAAGAAAATAAGAAATTCAACGTCGTTAAACTTATGGATCAATTGCGACAGAGACGTCAAACTACATTGGAGAAAGTAAAGGCTATCAAAGACTGCTATGCACCTCATGAAGAAAGCACACAATTTTGTATTATTTGTGAAACGTGTCTCCAAAAAAGTGGAGAAGTTCGAATTGTTAAGCCAGCTGGAAGTCGTTGCAAAGGACACCCTACACCGCCTATGCTAGTATTAGTGAGTCATTTTTACAAATTCATATTTAGAAATCAGCTCAATCAGTTATAATAGAATGACCATGCTGAAAACCGAAGCACAAGTGTAAGCATTGGTCTTCTAATTTTACATCCCTATTTTAATCTTAGCTCAAAATTTGCTAGCGACAGGTTGACTTTAGACTGAACCGTCTATAAACGCTACAATTTCACCATCTAATCTCGCTTTGAATGAACTGCAAAGTAAAAATACACATTTTCTAAGTAGATGAGAATTTTCAGATAAACTATTCCTAACCGCTTTTAAAGTTGAATTTATGCCCTTTTTTTACTAGGTCGCATACAAAACATATATATTGCTTTCAGTTGAGATTGGAAGAAAAAGAAGAAGACAATCAACTAACGAAGATTCGCAAAAGGATAGTGGGTGTGACTGTTGAAGATCTCTGCGACGCAATAGACTGCCGACTCGGTGATTACTGTCCAAAAGCACATTCCATTGTGGAATGGGAAATCTGGCTAATCGAAAAAGAGTGTGAGGAACAAGGCATTAAAGGTAAGAATCGCAGGTGACTGACATGGCAAACAGGGTTATTAGTCATTCTCCAAACTGTGCAGTGAATGGGCAGTGCAATACATACGACTTGAAAATCGATTTCATTATTATTGGTCTGATTAGCATGATGATTGACAGTCCAATCAACAAAAATGGAGCATGCCTGGGTTTTTCTATTTCCCATGGAAACGGATGTAAGATGATGTATGCTCGTACAGGTCTATCGATAGACCTGTACGAGCATACATCATTTACATGTAGATCTACATTTTTCTTAGTCAATGAAAACACCTTACGGGCTATTAGTTTGCTTGAATTGGGTCTAAAGTAATAGAATTAGAGCAAATAGCCACTCAGATATATTCATTTACGTGACGACCACGAAAAATATATACATAGTCTTATATGAATCATTGTCTTCCATCATTGCAAGAAAGACGTGAATTGCTGTCCATCCGCATGTTGAAGAAAATAATGTTGCCGTCCCATATACCGCCTAAACTTTTACCGACCGTCTTTGCATCAGGAAGATTTATTCTTTCAATTCATAGAACTGAACGTCTTGCACGATCGTTCTTTTACCGTGTCTGTGTGCTGTTCAATTCAGTGAAATCTAGATAAAGGGTTACGTGTTGACTTGAATGTTCTGACTATTTAGTTAGGTGCTGTTACTGGCAGAAATGTTATCTTATGTTAATTCTGTATTTCTTTGGTAATTTGTCGATTTCCATTACAACAAATATACATTCATTATTATTATTATTATTATCTTCCATCCGTTTTCATTAGCATTAGAGGTAGAAAAATTCTGACTACGGAGCATTGTCACCGATGCATGGTTCCACACAGCTGCGCGGATGAGGGATTATGCGCGTGCGCGAACCTGAAGGGGACCTGAACGTGCGCGGATGAAGGTCTCAGAAAAATATCATTTTTTTGCGGTTATGAATTGAGAAGAGATATATATTTTTTTGAAGTCCTGGTAGCTTATTTCGTGTGAATGCATGTATACAATTAAATATTCTACTGGAACAACTGCTTCGACTCTATTTAGCATTATTCAGATTTTAGGCTATCGATGGATATGTAGGCAGGCCTACAGCTAAAAGTGACTTTGATTTGATTACGGAATTGATATTTGTGAGTTACATCGATTTGGATGTTTTGCAAAGGTTGAAATAACGTGTTTTCATTTGCTTATGACAATAATAATAACAACTTAGTTTAAGCTCAAAATATAAGTAGCGCGAACCTGTTATCGATGTGGTTGAGCTAAAATGATTATTCGCATCAATGAACTCCAAAAAAACAAATAGGTCGATACATTTCTAATCTGGCTCACGTGCGCGGATGTCTGGTTATGTGACTGTCATGACATTTTATATCAGTTCCTATGATTTAATCACCATATAGAGTATAACGTTTACAGACGTATCATTCATAACTTTATAGATCTTATTTGAAAAAATATAAAATATAGATTTATCTTACATATTCGAGGTAATTTGCGCACTGACCTTTATATAATTCGTAAAAATTGTTACTGCTGAAACAAACTTGCTTTTTAATTCTATAACATGTTCTTTTAGCAGTTTTGATATTTGATGTACAGTTTTATCAGTGTATAAAAATCAAATCTTTACAAAGAAATAAATATGTCAAAAAATGTCATTAAAATCGCTCAAAATTATACGATATATTTAAGCACCGTCAAGAATACTGGATATTCATAAAACCTAGACCAGGATAGAAACAAGTTTCTAGCAGCAGAAAGTTTCCTTTCGAAAACATTTTTCCGTGAAAAAATTATACCAATCCACTGCTTAGTTGATAGTTTCCAGGAACAACGAATATGTTGCCAAAAGTATTGCCAAAAAGTATCCTCACGGATACAATTTCCTATTGTATCATAGGCTTGATTTTAGACCTTGATTTATACTACCGTAAATCGATACACTGCGTGCGCGGATGGGGTCTCGAGGCCCGGTGGCAACGCAGTGAATGGTACATGTGAATGGTTTTAGCATTCTGGTCACTCAAATATGTAGTATCATTCTTCATGCGTCAGTTCTTGACGTATGAAAAGTGATACCAATTATTTGAATGATCAGACTGCCCAGACCATTCACATGAAAGTTATTAACTGTCATGTCAATCATTATCTGTCGTTGAAGAATGACAAATGGGTGCAGTTTTCTTATATTTAAATTTTTTTCAATTATAATTATTTTCAGATTATAATCGTGAATTGTTTGTGGATGCAGTTGAACAAACACAATCGGAAATTGAGTCCACAAACGAGGAAGAGAAAGTTGCAGACACGGAAAAGGCGGAAAGGAGACCCCCAACCACATTCCCTTTCAATTTGGAAGCAGTTTGTAGTACTTGTTTACGGGCCTCTCCTTCAGAAAAAGCAACACTAGAGAAGAAGACGAATAAATGTACGGGATCAAAGAAACATTCGTGGATTAAACCTTCTTACATTTCTGACAGAGATGGACGAGAAGTACGCAGCCCATTGTTGATTCGCAATCAGTACAAGATGTGCACTGATCCAAGAAATTGTAAGAAAGGCATTAGTTGCACTTTCGCTCACTCTGATGTCGAAAGAGAAATTTGGTATTGGATGTACAAGCATGGCAGTGAGTAGAAATCAATTCGATAGATATTTAAATGTGTGTCCTTATTTTTTTTCATGTTTTTCGTCAGATGTTCCCATTTAATTTTCATTAGATACTAGGTATTCGAAAAAGAGAAGGGAGTCGATAAGTCACAACCACCTGTTAGTGCTTACTGCGCATCATGAGTGAGGTGTATATGTCCTGAACACATGCATTGAGAGCTATATCCTTCTTCTATACTAGAAGTAAAACGAAGTTCATGCATCAGGGCTGCGGAAGTGATTTTTATTCGCATCCGCTACCACTTCCACTTCCGCTTCCAAATTTTGGAGACCGGACATGGGCTACACACTTTCCTATTTCGAGCCCCTTTTACTTCATTTTCCACTTTTTTTTACTAGTTATAGGTTCTGACGTTAACACCTCGCACTCTCCACGAACTTTCTGTCGTAAACCCCAGCTGACTTGCATGCGTTTCTTTGACTTGCCAAAAAGTCAAATATTTTTTAAGCTTACTGAAAATTTTGACATTTGGGAAATTGTGAAATAAAAACGTCATATTTTTCCAACACGTGTGTAGTGAAAAAATATTAAATGACCAAGGGAGTGTTTGAGAATGCTACAATGAAATTGCCTAAAGACACACCAATCCTGATTGTGTGAAGTTGTCCGCTTCCACACCCCTGTCATGCACACAGAATGGAAATTGTTACACAGTCATTCTAATTGCTGAAAAACAACACGATTTCTCTCTATGACTAAATAAGCACTGAATCACGATTTCCTGGTGAACTGTGGTCTGATTGAAAATTATTTCAAGCATTCTTTCACAATTTGGGACAAAAGCTACTAAAGAAAAGTCATCAGCCGCGAATCTTGGAATCCTTTAAATGAATTCGCATACGATGATGATCATCTCAACAGTCATATATACTGCCACCAGCAACCCCCCAACAGCTTCTGCAAAGACTGCGTGAGCAGTGGAATCTTCTTCCCCAAGACACCATTCGGCATGTCATTGACAGTGTTTCCAGGCGTCTGCAACAGTGCATCCAAAGGTATGGAGGACACACAAGATACTAGTAGACACAATCTTTGCGCATGTTTTTCCAAATATTTGTATTTCTATCGATTAAACTTCATTTTTATTTACTAAAATTTGGTTCGAATAGCTGTCCTACTTTTTTTTGGCGAGCAGTACATGTAATTCTTACTAAATTGATTAATTTATTGAAGCAGTTATTATGATGGACTGATGGCGTTCTCCAATCCACAGTTTTACAAATGTAATGCTTTTGTAACCATTGGATTAGCCATTTCTTAAAAGAACTCAGTGGAGCTTCCTCGTGGCAACGAATTGAAGTTGGTCAGCTTTGGCCCAATAACAGCTAAAAACGGAAATCTTAAGAAGGAATGTCAATTAGGGCTATCACACAGAATAAAGAAGGTGAAATTTGTCTCGACTGCAATTATGCACTATGAGTGGTGTTGTCATCGACATTGCATTTTCATTTATTGGTTGGTTACGCCCGCTAGCTTTGTGGTAGGTTGTTTATATGGCTTATTGCTTACGGAAAGTCATGAAACAAGGCATATGCAGCGCATATGTGAATGACTGCATATAAATATTCAGGGTGCTCTTTAATGTTCCCTTGTAAAAAGGGTTCTGCAGCTAATCATGATCAATATATTTTATTAATTGTATTGTCATCAACCGTTTATTGTTAGAATGCATGAAAATAGAATGTTTTGCTCTTTTAGTGAATTCTCTGGAAAAGGTGCTGAAGGAGTGCATTATGCCAGAAAAGGAGAAGAAAAGGTCACCTGAAACAGGAGCTTCGAACACACCAACCACTCAAACAAGTGTTCTAAAGAAAGCTGCTCCACTGATTAGAGAAAGCTGTTTGCCAATGATAGGACAAAAGGTTGTTTCGACGTGACTACATTTGATTTGCATTTGATATAACAGTTAGTATTCTTTCACTTGCAGAACAGTTTTCTTGGCAATCTGCAGAGGGAGGTGCACTATTATTGCAACACTTGCAATTTAGGATTGATGGATCACAAACAATATCGAGATCATTGCAATTCTAAAAAGCACAACGAACGAAGCAACAAAGATCGCGGTCGACACTGGGATTATCGTGCACCACCTACTGGAAGAACGTTTGAGCTTTGTCAACCGTAAGTAGATTAATAACCTTGGACGTGTCTTGATTGTGCAACGCGTCTGTTGCGGATTTGGATTTATTTCGCTTCAAAATCTAGAATGATTTGATAGAAGTTAATAGGCTGGTGCTCATGTTTTATCTGCAAAATTTTAGATAAAATATGAAAAGTTAGACTTTCATCCTTGTAAACTGCAAATATTCTTTTTTGTGATCGCCATTGTGTAAAATAATTTAAAAATGAAGAAACACATCGGCCATACTGCTTTTTTAAGTGACCGAAAGAAAGAATTAGCATTCATTGATATCCCCCCCCCGAACGGCATTGAATATAATTTACCGTGTATCTAAAGTCTGTGATGCACACGAAGTCAGGAATGACAATGAAATGAATCAACAGTACAACGGACAGAACAACCCAAAAAATATGGAAACTCAATTCTCGCGAGGCACCTTTCGTCATTCACATACGCCTGAAGATGTTTGAATGATCAGACAAAAGGTTCCTTGCGAGAATTGAGTTTTTATATTTTTGTGAGGAACTGTCCGAAATTCAGAACACAGATCATTTCATGATTTACCTGTACTTGCAGAAAAAGTAAATAAATAGATCGATGCATCAGGATATATGTTGGAATGAATAAAATGAAGTTGGTGATTAATTAATGTCATGTTTCATCGATTCTAGTAAAAGAAAATTAGGGAAATCATTATATCAAAGACAAAACACCTTAATCAGTATAAGCTGTCCTCATAGGTCGCATTTATCAATAGTGATTACAGACCAACCAGACATTGGCTTTTTTCGCTTTTTCGAAAATATGCCTGAATTTTCGCTTTTATCGAGTGGCATTCGTTTTTTTCGCTTTTTTGCAGAGCAGGAAAAAGTGTTTCGTAGTACAGGCCTTTTTCACATTTTGACAACGCAACGTGACTTTTTGTCATGTTGCCCTTTACTTTATTCG
This sequence comes from Prostheceraeus crozeri, assembly GCA_907163375.1. Classification (NCBI taxonomy): domain Eukaryota; kingdom Metazoa; phylum Platyhelminthes; order Polycladida; family Euryleptidae; genus Prostheceraeus; species Prostheceraeus crozeri. The sequence continues at coordinate 306,085 of CAJQUW010002782.1, read as the reverse complement.
TGCTATCATTCATGTGTTGACAATTGAATGCATATCTTGACGATTGCACAATCGTGTCTATGTAATAACTATATTATATAGGAATTGGAAAATGTGCCATTATTAGCAAAAAAGTCATGTTGTAGGAGTTCTTCAAGGCAACGCCTTGTCGTAGTGCGTTCCGGTAAATGCACAATTTTTTACAGTGACTACTTTGAAGCCATGGTGCTATAGCTTTTACACGAGTCTGAATTGATGCATGTTGATAGTACATGCGGGTTACTTGCTACAAATGAATGTCATCGAATTTATCTGTCAAGGAATTCGAGACATCAATCCATAGTGGCTTGCCAGAGACACACGGACGCCTACTATCGAGTTTTCTCATAAGATTGATGTTGGATTAGTGAAACAAGCGGATCAGTTCATGCGAATGATTGAGATGCATTGCATAATGTTGATGAATAGGTCTAAGAAATTGATATGATAATGTACGTAATTGAATTTTTCTGTTGAATTTTACCAGGTATTATACTAGGCTATTTGTTTATGTCACTTTCACTATGATATTCGTGAAGTGCGTGTAACTGGGCAAAAAGTTGATGTGTATAATTCATCTACTGATAAAGACATCAGTATGATGCTGATATGATCGGATATGTGTAGCCTATTTTCTTATAACCACCTGAAATCTTCTGAGTTATATATTGAAGAATACTATATCTACCAGTAATGCAGTAGATGTACCATTAGGCCCAATGCGCTATTTTGTAAATAATTTGACTACCGTTTACATTACTGCACTCATACTTCACCCGCTATATAGCCTACATGTATTTTCATGGCTTGTGTGTACTGAGTTATGTGGTATTGACCATCTAAGAATATATCAATTTTGCTTCAATAATATAGCTTAATCATGAACATTATCTTCCTTTACAAAAATGCATCCTAGTAAGCAATATTATAAGCATAATATTAGGCTCACGAGCTCTGAAGAAAACTACAATGATTATCAGATGAAACCTTTTGTGTACATTCTATCACTGTATAAAATAATTGCCATGTTGATGTAAAACCTTCATAAGGATCCTTTATTCGTCATATGATCCATTTCGCATGACTTTAACTGACAGACCCCTATCTAATAAATGTACTTGAAAATATCAATATTCTTTTGGAATATTCAGATGAATGAGATGTACAAAGTTTTAGACAGTTGGAAGCATGACAGTTAGAGAAATTGGTACTTCTATTCTCCCCCCCCCACATTTTTGTTGCAGACACCCGAGAGTTTTGCATCGTCTCTCGATGCACGATCTTCTCTTGCTCCAAAGGGCAGTCTCACTATTGTCGCAAAAGCGTTGAGTGTGTAAAATGAGCTTGTAGAACATTTACAGTCTCAGAGCTAGACAACTGCTCGTCATTTGTCTGTGAACAACAATCCTATTAAGTTCATGATCACAGCTGTACCTTGTATTCTAACTGAGTATCCAAGGCACCAATCCTTCATCTCAGGGTTCAAGTAAGACTTCTCAGTCGTGTTGTAGTGTCACTCAGTGACAGATCAAGTCTATTCTAAACCCAATGTGACTAACTTTGGCGAAATTTGATGATTTTGGAAAAATTCAAAAATGTGGGGGGGAAGAATAGAAGTACTGAGAAATTTCCTTAACCACATTAGAAATTATAAGATCATCTCCATTCAGCTGAATTTTCTACCAGTATTTTTTTGATTTTTTCAACACTGTTTCAACAATACTATGAAACAATCTTGGAATCTGTATAATTTGTCGAAAATTGAAGCAATCTAAATTGATTGCTGGTTATATGTTTGATCCTTTTTTATAGCCTTTTTTATATATAAATATGGTCTGGTGCATTTGCGAATCGCTTAACAAGATGCAAGAAAAATACCTCCTAATAGGTACTCTGACAAGTTATCATTTTTGTACCAGAAAGTAATATTCGCAATCTACATAGGTTCGTAGTATTCGTGGTGGTGTATGGCTTTATGATATGTTATGTCGTTAAAACGCCATTCTACATTGCTTGATGTTGTGACGACCAGAAGACATAAATATTGCTTAATAAAGCTTTTATCAGATAAGAAGTTAGACAACTAATGAACAATATTGGGAGTTACAAGTAGATTTGAATTCAAACATAGTTATGCATAATGATCTGCATGTACACCAATACGAGAATAGATATATCTTCATATCATGTTCCATGATACCTTGAAGCTATACAACATTCTCTCCCGCCAAAGAGCGAAATGTTACCATCGTATTTGCAAACGGTCCGGTTGCCTCTTCTGTCTTCCGGATCGGCGTAGTTGATCATTGTCATTCGGCGAGCTCGTTTCATTTTTGCTTGATTCTGCGTTTACCTCTGTCACATCAGGACATTCATCGAGGTCGTCCTCCACCTGAGTACTACTTTCTTCGTTTGTTTGAATTCCAGGAGACAGAGCTCTCGTAGAGATGGTATCCGTTTTCCCACTTCCCTCTTCACTCTAGCGAAGTATGGATTTATGACTTCTTCTATCTCAACTGGTCTCACAATCGGACCGTCCTTGCTTCTAACAAATATCTTCTCGTATGCTTGTTTCCCCGATTGCAACCATTTCGGAAGCGGGACTGCATAGCTGTTTCTCCGTGTGAATCGATCCTATTCTGTAGTGTGTGACTCCTCCACTTCATCTCCAGTTTCGTCGTCTCATGGGGTCCCTCAAGGCTCCGTGCTTGGCCATATCTTGTTTCTCCTGTACACGTCTGACCTTCCTAATATCATCACATCTCATGGTCTTTCCTACCATATGTATGCTGATGATACCCAAATCTACGGCTCCTGTCATCCATCCCAGATCCACGTCCTCTCCAACAAGATGTCCAACTGCTTATTTGCTGTTCACAACTGGCTAGCGAGCAATCGTCTTTTGCTTAACGCCAGTAAGACAGAAATCATGTGGCTCACCTCTAAAAGACGCCGCAATCTTGTTCCACAGTCCCCTATTATTATCGGACAACAAGACTCCATCACTCCGACTAACAACATCTGCAATCTCGGGGTCATTCTTGATCCCTGTCTGTCCATGCAACACCACATTTCTAGCACGTTCTCCAAATGTTTTGGTGCACTTCGCTCACTCCGTCGCTTCCTTCCTCTACCGGTTTTAAACACTCTCATGGTTTACCTCGTTCATTCCCGGCTCGATTTTTGCTCCAGTCTACTTTATGGCCTACCAGACAATTCCCTCTGCAAGCTCCAATCAATTCTTAATGCAGGTGCGCGAATTCTGTTCAATACCAGCTCCCGCGACCACGTGACCCCTCTACTACGATCCCTTCAGTGGTTACCGATTCACTATAGGATTACCTATCGCCTGGCAGTTTTCGCCTTCAAATGAATTCGCGGTTCAGCTCCTTCCTACATGTGCTCCATGCTTCAATCTGTGTCCTGCAATCCCACACGCTGTAATCTTCGATCCGCTTCCAATGATGACCTGTTGATCCCCTCCTCCCGCCTGAGGACCGTCGGAGCTCGTGCCTTTCCGATTGCGGCTGCTCGTATCTGGAATAACCTGCCGACAAGCCTTAAGACAACTTCATCCATTTCATCCTTAAAGAGTCACCTGAAGGTTGAACTCCAGCGCATTGCCTACTTATCTTGAGTTTCGTTCCTTCTTCTGCTTCCCTTAGTAGTAATCCCGTGCCAAATTCAATTCCAAAATGTGAAATGCTGAGTCATCAGGCTGACTCAGCCCCCCCCTCTGGCAGGAAGGGAGGTGGCCAAGGATGTGTTGGGAGGAATGGGTGCGAGAGGAGGAAACGGCTCCCTCCCCCCTCTGGAAGGAAGGAAGGAGTGTTCGGGTAAGGGATGGGAAGGAAGGTGATAGGAATGTGGGAGGAATAGAGTGTGGAAAGGGTGGATGTTGGTGGTGTTGGGATGAGAAAGGCTGGAATTCGGCATGAAGGAGGCCTCGGATGGGAAAACGGAGGCCAGATTCGGACTCTACGTGAAATTCTACATCTGTGGGTGATTTCGAGACAGCGGTGAAGTCCGTAGCGATGAGTACTGCACGGGACGTGGGCAATGGTAATCCTTGTGAAACCTCTCTGCGTCATGTTTGCAATTTTTCGTCTCAACGTTGTACTCTGACCGCCAGGGCAACATTTAGCTATCTGCCACAGGTTACCTCATAAAATCTCCATTGCACTTGTCTCCCGACAGTTGGCCAAGCATGCGAGAATGAACCATCAGTTCTTCTTGTCTCTATCACGGAGACGAAATGATGAAGGAATGAAGGGAGGACATTCATGTGCCACACGCAACACATCACAGACTTCTCTCTTCGCTAGTGAACAAGCTCTTGTCAGTGTCGTCAGAAACTTTATCATGTTGTACTAAAGTTTTATTGCAACACAGGTTGATGTATAGTTAGAAAGTTTGATCATCAACGTTTTATTCGTAAGTCTAGTCAGAAACTGTATCATGGTTTGTAAAAGCAAAGTTTATTATAGTCAAATATTTTTACAGCAACGCACGTTTGTGAAAATAAAGTTTGATCATGACGTTTATTCGTAAGTCTAGTCAGAAACTTCATGTTGTACAAAGGTTTTACTGCAGCACAGGTTGATGTATAGTTAGAAAGTTTGATATTGAAGGCTTATTCGCAAGTCTAGTCAGAAAGTGTATCATGGTTTGCAAAAGTTTTATTGCAACACAGGTTGATGTATAGTTAGAAAGTTTGATCATTGAAGGTTTATTCGCAAGTCTAGTCAGAAAGTGTATCATGGTTTGTAAGTTTTACTGCAACACAGGTTGATGTATAGTTAGAAAATTTGATCATGGCGTTTTATGAAACACAAGTGTTATGAACTGTAAGCGTTAGTGTAGTCAAATAATTTTACTACGACACACGTTTGTGAAAATAATGTTTGAACATTGACGTTGTATGACTGACCGAACTCATAACAGCACTAGAAAGTTTTGTTGAAAAAGTTTTACTTCACAGTGTAGATTGTCTTGTAACTTACTTTCACAGTGTTAGAAAGTTTTATTGGAGACAGTTGCCAAATGTTTCCCTATTAGAAAATTCAAACTTCATGACTGTTAGATTCGCTTTATCAGGTTTACTATAAGCAGTCTTGTACTGCAATGAGAGTTTAGAATGTTATAATGAAAACAGTGTTCGCCACAGCACTAGAAAGTTTTTATCCTTAGTTGAGATCCGGACTGCAGTGTGTAAAATGTTTTATGTGACAGTCTTTTCACAAACGGTGAAATGTAAATTCAGAGTGAATACATCTGTTAGGTAGTCATTAACTTTGGATGTGAAGTAAAGCGAATCTGTGTACAGAATGAATTGAATATTAGACAACGCATGCAAGTTTTTGACGACTTGAGTGGTTGAAACCAAGTCTAAGTTTAACATGTTGGATATAAAAGTGAGATGGATAGGAATAAGTGTTGAATGTTTTATAAAACCAGATGTTGTCACACACGTTGAGTGTGTATTCCATGACATTGAATCGCGTAAAGTTCATCATCCATGGCTAGGCTCCTCTACGGTTGGATTTAGGGTTTTATATCACATGTGTTAACCGTTCGTATAGAATACGTGAAGCACATGTTCGCTTAAATGCAAATGTTGAAATACGTTTTGTAAGAAGTCTTTGACAGGTTGTTGTGAAACTTAGCGAACGTTGAAAAAAGTTTTATGAAATGTTTCTGCAGTCACACTCGTTAGCGTACCAGCTTTACTAAATGTGTTGTTTGCCTTCATCAAATTGAATGCGTGTGTTTTGTAAATAAAGACAGCGTGTTTGTACTCTGCATCGACAGCATACAAGTATAGACATAACAACCTGTAACGTTGTTAGTCGAATGCATATGAGATAGGAAACATTATGTGTGAGATAAAAATCAACCTGCTAGATGAAGTAAAACACAAGTGTCACAACTAGTTTACGGGAAATAAAGGAGAACTGTGACAACGTTTACACTCATCATAGACAGATGAACATACAAATCTGACATTCAAATGAAAGTCGTAAACATGAACTGCGGTGTAAGAAACTTTATGTCAACAACTTTATGTTGGTAAAACTTTCATAGATTGCAGGCGTGTTGAAAGCTGATATAAAGACCTGTAGAAACGCATAAGTCATAGTTCAACGACTCGACCCTTGAACTCACACAATGAATACGTCTGTGTAGAAAACTCATTTGTAGGAAACAGCATTTTCTGTGTGAATGCAGACGATGTAAACATGACATTTAACATGGCTTGGAATAGTCAACACGCTGCCATTCAAAATGTTTATCATAAAACCTATCAGTGAAAAAAACCCTCCTGTGCCCACAAAGATTCATAAGTGCACTCTGACGCCTGGTTGTCTCGCTAGCCCCTCAGCAGATAGAGTAGAACACAAAGATGTACGCGCTCTCTCTCTCTGGCGCGCATCTGTCCCAGGATGTAGGAACGTATCGTAGCACCTGGCTGAATCCCACACAGCTCATTGCTATCATGCCGGAAGGGAGATTCATGCGATAAATGCATCTAAGTTTGTTGAGGGTAGCAGTCAATGAAAATACGTCTTCCCCTTTCTTCCTCCAACCATTAGTTTAGAGCAATATGATTGCACGAATCAGACATTTGAAAGGCTGTATCATTCTCATATAAAGGAGAGTCTCTTGCATTTTACTATCATAATCATGTCTGAGAAGCCAACAGCGTGCGTGATACCTTTTCGTATCATACACCGCCGTGAAGAATTCCACAGTGATATCTATGGTGAGGATATCACTGTGGAATTCGTGAAGTACTATTCTTACTTCATCCTACAGGAAGATTTGAGTCGACGAGTGCGAGGCTGAGATGGAGGCAAGTGACGGCGAGACGGTGGGGAGCGAGGCCGAGATGGCAACGAGCGAGAGCGAGACGGTTGAAAGTGATAACATGGAAAGTGTGGATGTCATTGTGATATCGGATGATGAAGTAAGAGTTTTACACATGCATACGAATGGCTGTCATCTCAACTCGTTCATGTTTTCTTTCATTGATGGAGTGAGTGATGTGCGTTCTTTAGTTCATAAAATCATCATGCACACATACAACACACTGTTTCACCACATTTCCTCGTGAATGCATCATGAGTTCTTATAAGAACTTCCTTCTAATGCAGCTTAAGCGGTCCCAAGCCCGCCACATATCTACGGATATGGAAAGCAGAGGGGAAGGATATATGATGAATGGAATGAAATGGGAAGACACTCTTGCACCTCATGCAGCCACAAACACATTTCTATCTTCATTAAGATGACATTCAATCACTTGAATTCTAATGTGACCTAATCCTTAGATCTCAGTACAGTCAACTCTCTAACGTACTTATTAAACCTATTACCTCTAACTTTACAAACACTGAAAGGATTGTAACATGATTTCAAACTTTACAAACATCAACTTTATTTCTAACGTTACAAACAGTGAAATGCTTGTGACACTATTTTATACTTTACCTATCTTGCAAACACTGAAATGATTCTGATATTATTCCTAACTTTACATTCATCAACTTTATTTCTAACTTGACGAACAGTAAAATGGTTATAACTTTATTACTAAGTCAATCCACTCTATTGAAACGACAAGAAAACGACACAGTATGACCATGATGTTATTGAAACCCACACAGCTTTTTTGTTATACTACCAATTCATTTCATGTCTTCTATCCTATACACTCAAAACCTGCAACGACATTTATTCTATTACACCTGAAATCTATTGACATGTGATACATTACATTAAATCTTCGATATCAAATACTATCATGAAACAACTAGCAGTACCTGACTCTAAACATGCAGTGATTCCCACATTTATGACATTAGTAATTTTTTCTATCATGTGTGACTACATGCTCATCAATATGAAAGGCTTGCAGTGACTTAACTCTTAATGTGTCCATGTCAAGCTTTTGGAAATAACTTTTCATGTACAGTTGACATACAACCAATTTCAACGGATGCTCCAGTCATAGCATGTTATTCCTGCTTTCGCACTCATGGTGTCATGCTGCATCAACAAGTTGCTTCTATCTAACTTTTACATGAATAAACCAAATGCCCTGATGCTATATGATGCTGTCTCGATATGCTATTGTTGTTTCTTTTAACAATGTCACTGATTCAAACAGTTAATTACACTACCTATTCATTAAACTTTGCAATCTCAATCTTTGCTTTCATCGAATATGAACCTCTAATTTACATACAACAACTATGATATGTATTCTATCTTATACACTCAACCAGTAGAGGCATTCATTCTGTTACATCCATGAACATGATGTGATAAAATTCACATCATCTCAAAACCCTTTAACAGCACTTGTCTTCAAACATATGCTGAATCCCACACAGCTTGCTTGTTACACTACCAATTCATTTCAATGTGGGCATCGAAATCAATCTTGCATCACTCATTTCATGTAACACATCTTTTCACTTTAATTATTCCCACAATGTTGCTGCAGTGGTCTCAACACAATCCTTACCATGTATTCTAACACTCTAATCACTGTACAATGACTGTTGTGAATTGTATCGCATTCATGTACATGACCCAGACTTGTAAATTCCTGTTACTCAGGTGTGAGAAGGTTATGAGAGCCTAAGATGCTTCAGCGGTTCATTTCAACTTACACGAGTAACATTTGATGTCTTCATGTCTAGTAACATGTATGAGTTACTTCATCACTCTAGTTTAATGGAGACTTTGATTATTCATTCTTAGCTCGCTGAAGATGAGTGTTTGTATCACACTGTGAAGAGAGATTGCAAACTAATGAAGATAGAAATTTGATATCTGTATACGTTTGGCGTGTGAGTGGCAATCCTTTCATCCCTTTCATCAATTTTCAACCCATCCTCTGAGTTCAACGGGCTTGGAACCGTCAGAAAGTGAAAACGCTTTCCGGCCTCATTTTGGGTAGCCTCATAAAGGCTGTTTGGGGCATTCACTAGCCTCATGAAGGCCGTTTGTGGCGTTCTCCGAATCCTCTCTACTTTTGCTCGAAGATCTCTGTAAGAATGAAAAATAGTGTTAGTGTTGATTGAGAGACAATGACGTTCGAGTAACTTACTAGGAATTTTCCTCTTCACTTTTCTCACTGAAAAATCACACAGTCGACCGTCTACCTCCATACTGATATGAATGCCGGTGACCCCACCTCCCTCGTAGCACTCGTGCGTGGTGTTTAAATCATCTGTAACAGTAGGCACGTCACATACTTGGTTTCTGTAGATTGGCAGGTGTACCTCCACGTGTCTTCTCATCATTTCCTTGTTGATGTCTTCAGCCTGACTAAGTCTCCTCTTCAGGTCATGAGTTTCTTCTCTCATCCCTAGACAGTTCCTCTCTATCACACCAAGTCTGGTAACCTCCTGCCTCTGATGATTCAACTCGGATACTACCTCCTCATAAGCCATCTCCTTCTCCTTCCATTCCCGCCTCTCTTTCATTAATGTTTCCTCTCTCTTCTGCAGCTGTAATACTTCCTCCTGTAAGACTTTCACCGTTCCCACTTTAATTTCTAGTTTGGCTATGTCCTGCACCATCTCTTTATTTTGTCTATTTATGGCCTCATAGCGATCTTTGAGCAGCATGTAATGGGCTTGCTGTGATGCTTTCGCCTTTAACTCATCTCTATCTAGAGCTCTTGTTTGCTCGCGTATACCGCCTTTCTTTGGCGTAGAAGTGTTAAGTGGCTCCTCTACATGTTCAGATGCGCGCTCAGATACATGTTCAGATTCCTGTTTGCCACTCATGAAGACGGCTCTCACCTCCTGTACTTCCCCTTCCTCCTCACTGCTGCTTGTATCGCTGAGGAAATGATCGCTCCCATCATCATCCAAGTCGACAATGTGTCTTACAGCCGCCCTCTCCTCCTGCCTTCGTCTATACAAGTCATAAAACCACTTTTTGAAGTGGCAGTTAGAAATAGACGCACTAGGACACTGGTCATGTCTTTTCCTAAATTGCACAAAGTCAGAGTCTGCTTCCACAGCATGATGGACACAGGTCTTTATTTCAAAGACCTTCTTATGCTCCCCAATGTGTTCCACCCGTCTCAAGTGCTTTTTGTATTCGGTCCCTCTGTATACTTTATCGCATGAACATCTTGTGACGCTGTAGCGCGAAGACTTTGATAAAACCATGTTCAAACTGCAAGATAAAAGTTAGTTATTTACTACAGTTCTCACAAGAAAGCACTGTTTATCAGAAACATGTTTGTAATAAAAGGCATAGGACAGACAATGATGGCCCTAACCTTAAGACCTTAGTGTTAGAAAGTGTATGAGTGATGCCTGTAAGATCTGACTTTAAATCTCTAACTTAGAACGTTTGATAGCAAACGTCAGACGACTCACCGTTGAAAGGAGGAAACAGGAGTGACATTGGGTAGGGAGAAGCTCCTTACATACTTCTCTCTCACAAAGACAGAATATGCCAATGTCCAAATTTGGTCATGTCTCCTTCAAACGATTTCATCTCACCATATTTGGAATCTCAACCTCTAATTTTCCTGACTGACGCAGGGAGTCAAGATTGCCATAAATGGGCATTCTCGCTTCGTTGTGATGGAAGGGGAATGACGCTCGGCTCACGCTTTGTGACAGCGATCTCTTTATCCTGAGTGGCAAGTTTGTATGACCCTGAAGTGAACTGAATGTATCCGAAGATGAAAAGATTGAATAGTTCCTAGTGTGTGATAAAATACATGGAATGATAAACGTACAGATGCTCACAATGATACTTCGGGGCTTCACACAATTTGAATGTTTTCTCATATCATGCTCACTTTCGAAGAGGCTTGATTCAATGGTTCATTCGAAGGATGCTTGTAAAGTTCAATACTGCATTCCCATGACATTTCAATTTTATGTGTTTGTACAAGTACAAGCTTTCACTGGACTCGCATCGTCTTATAAAGTGTTCGTTTACGCAGCGCATGAAGCTATATCTCTCAATGACGTTGAACTCAATCTCTCACACACACACACGCCCACACATTGTCACGTAAACCATGACTGGAATACAGTTCTCACACATCAACTTTATTTCTAACGTTAAAATGCTAAAAGGATTCTAACATTATTTTATACGTCCCCTATCTTACACATACTGAAAGGATTCTAGCATGATTTCAAACTTAACAAACATCAACTTTATTTCCAACGTTGCAAACAGTGAAATGCTTGTGACACTATGTTATACTTAACCTATCTTACTAACACTGAAATGATTCTGATAAAATTCCTAACTTACAAACAGTGACATGGTCTTGACTTTATTTAATACTTCGCCTATCTTACAAACACTGAAAGGATTCTAACATGATTTCAAACTTTACAAACATCAACTTTATTTCTAACGTTACAAACAGTGAAATGCTTGTGACACTATTTTATACTTTACCTATCTTACTAACACTGAAATGATTCTGATAAAATTCCTAACTTACAAACAGTGACATGGCCACGACTTTATTACTAAGCCAATCGACTGTTTGAAGCCCAACTTTATGTGAAAATAAAACGACACAGTATGTACATGATATGTTATTGAAACCCATGCAGCTTTTTGTTACACTAACAATTCAGTTCAATGTGAGCTAGTCTTGTATCACTCATTTCATAAGACTTAACTTTCACTTTACTTATTCATACAATGTTACTACTGTGTTCTAAACTTTGAGTTCGCTTTCACTTCTATCTCACACTTTCTTCATCATCTAACCAAGTGAATGACATTGATGATATATTATCTGACTAAACGCATTGAGTCATATTCTACACAAACAGATATTACTAACATGGATCATATAAAACGCCAAGTCTTGTCATAGGCTTGACTATGCTATGGTCTTAGTGATTTATCTATGTAACTTACACTTTTACAACGCTAAATCCTTAAATCTCAACACAGGGACACCTATCCTATGGATTTAGGAGTTTTGCTGTATAATTTACTAAACTTATGTCTCTGTCAGCATACGACATTTAAAATACAACACTGACTGATGAATGATGTTCATATACTCCTAGCTTGGATAACAAGAAACTTTCCTGCGTTGACTATTATATATTTTCCTCATCAACTCTTTACACACTTACGATTCCAATCACTAAGTTACATACAACGCTTCTATTGAACATGTATCAATCACCTTTCAGTTGACCACATCAAATGTAAAGTGTATAACATAATGAGCATGTAACCATCTCTCATCAACGATATGAAATCTGTCTTTTCGCCATGAGAATTAAGTCTTGCCTTCAAAGTCATTTTATAAAGCGAACATATGCATCACGTATTCTACACTAGAGGAGATCGTTCATTTGTGTTATCCAAAGCCCTAAGTCCCTAAACCCAACGGTAGGTAACCCTACACTAAAGGAGATCGTTCATTTGTGTTATCCAAAGCCTCAAGTCCCTAAACCCAACGGTAGGTAACCCTACCCCTTAGATGATGGACTTTAGCAATTTATCTGTCATTCACCAATGGCTAAGTTAGTAAATGCATGTATACACTCTACAACAAGTTATCATTGATGTATGTTATATAAAACGCTAAATCTCTAAGTCCAACCGTGACTGTCAATGCCTGCATTACTATACATGTTGCTCTGATGAATCTTCCACCACCCTTACTCTTTCAATTTGAGGGGTAGTGAACAAATAAATTCATGACTTCAGGTCAAAACCTCTCTCTACACACGTTTATATTTATCATAGAGGCTTTAAGACTTTAAACATGATGATTTCATGGCAGTTAGACCTTTGAAGATGTGTGTTGGAAAGTTTAACACTTGTCATGAAGTTGCGTTCTCATCAGATGAATTTAATAAGAGCTTCTTCATTTTCTAAGAAAGATAGAGATCCTTGAATCTAGTGTTTGTGTGTGGCACAGTCTGTAACTTTTCTTCGTTAATAGGGTAGCCTCCAACGAATTGGTGACCGGGCCCTCGGAAGGACCGGTGGAATACTTCGATTACTCGAAGTATTCCGGACGCTGAATTCTCAGCAACGCCAGATATTCTAGCGCCATATCCCTAAATAAAGAGTTCTCCACAGGGTCATGTGGAATAAGATTGACGGGGCAGCGAATTGCTTCGCCTTTCTCTGCCTGCAAAGCAGCCAGGAGAAAGACTTTCCCCATCTTCACCCTGCATCCACAGCGGAGCTCACGGGTTCGACTCATGTCAAAGAAAGCGATATCGAAAGACATTGCTTCAAACGACTTGTAATTGATGAATGAGTGTGAACGTCTCCCTTATATTTCTCCCACATTTTTGTAACTGGCTAGCAAGACATTGAAGAATTGAACAAATCGGCAGTGTCCATGCTTTAACAGCAAATGGTGACTTGCGCGCACGCGGAGTGTACAGTAACGAATTGTCAACGTGAGAATCCTTTCAGCCGCCCACGATAATCTCTTCGACGCGATTGCAATGAGCTGTGTGGGAATCAGCCAGGCGCTACGACACGTTCCTGCATTCTGGGACAAATGCGATAGCTCTCTGTTTCATGTGACAGACGGGCGCCAGAGAGAGAGAGCGCGTACATCTTTGTGTTCTACTCCATCTGCTGAGGGGCTAGCGCGACAGACGATCGCCCACCGGCTGCGCTGTCATTCATCTTTGTGTTCTACTCTATCTGCTGAGGGGCTAGCGAGACAACCAGGCGTCAGAGTGCACTTATGATTCTTTGTGTGCACAGGAGGGGTTTTTTCACTGATAGGTTTTATGATAAACATTTTGAATGGCAGCATGTTGACTATTGCAAGCCATGTTAAATGTCATGTTTACATCGTCTACATTCGCACAGAAAATGCTGTTTCCTACAAATGAGTTTTCTACACAGACGTATTCATTGTGTGAGTTCAAGGGTCGAGTCGTTGAACTAAGACTTATGCGTTTCTACAGGTCTTTATATCAGCTTTCAACATGCCTGCAATCTATGAAAGTTTTACCAACATAAAGTTGTTGACATAAAGTTTCTTACACCGCAGTTCATGTTTACGACTTTCATTTGAATGTCAGATTTGAATGTTCATCTGTCTATGATGAGTGTAAACGTTGTCACAGTTCTCCTTTATTTCCCGTAAACTAGTTGTGACACTTGTGTTTCACTTCATCTAGCAGGTTGATTTTTATCTCACACAATGTTTCCTATCTCATATGCATTCGACTAACAACGTTACAGGTTGTTATGTCTATACTTGTATGCTGTCGATGCAGAGTACAAACACGCTGTCTTTATTTACAAAACACACGCATTCAATTTGATGAAGGCAAACAACACATTTAGTAAAGCTGGTACGCTAACGAGTGTGACTGCAGAAACATTTCATAAAACTTTTTTCAACGTTCGCTAAGTTTCACAACAACCTGTCAAAGACTTCTTACAAAACGTATTTCAACATTTGCATTTAAGCGAACATGTGCTTCACGTATTCTATACGAACGGTTAACACATGTGATATAAAACCCTAAATCCAACCGTAGAGGAGCCTAGCCTTGGATGATGAACTTTACGCGATTCAATGTCATGGAATACACACTCAACGTGTGTGACAACATCTGGTTTTATAAAACATTCAACACTTATTCCTATCCATCTCACTTTTATATCCAACATGTTAAACTTAGACTTGGTTTCAACCACTCAAGTCGTCAAAAACTTGCATGCGTTGTCTAATATTCAATTCATTCTGTACACAGATTCGCTTTACTTCACATCCAAAGTTAATGACTACCTAACAGATGTATTCACTCTGAATTTACACTTCACCGTTTGTGAAAAGACTGTCACATAAAACATTTTACACACTGCAGTCCGGATCTCAACTAAGGATAAAAACTTTCTAGTGCTGTGGCGAACACTGTTTTCATATAACATTCTAAACTCTCATTGCAGTACAAGACTGCTTTTAGTAAACCTGATGAAGCGAATCTAACAGCCATGGAGTTTGAATTTTCTAATAAGGGAACAGTTGACAACGGTCTCCAATAAAACTTTCTAACACTGTGAAAGTAAGTTACAAGACAATCTACACTGTGCAGTAAAACCTTTTCAACAAAACTTTCTAGTGCTGTGAAAGTAAGTTGCAAGACAATCTCCACTGTGCAGTAAAACCTTTTCGATAAAACTTTCTAGTGCTGTGGTGAGTTCGGTCAGTCATACAACGTCAATGATCAAACTTTATTTTCACAAACGTGCGTCGCGGTAATATTATTTGACTACACTAACACTTACATTTTATGACATGTGTGTTTCATAAAACATCGTGATCAAACTTTTCTAACTATACATCAACTTGTGTAGCAGTAAAACTTTTACAAAACATGTCACGAATACAACTTCAATGATCAAACTTTTCTAACTATACATCAACCTGTGCTGCAGTAAAACCTTTGTACAACATGAAGTTTCTGACTAGACTTACGAATAAACGTCATGATCAAACTTTATTTTCACAAACGTGCGTTGCTGTAAAAATATTTCACTATAATAAACTTTGCTTTTGCAAACCATGATACACTTTCTGACTAGACTTGCGAATAAACCTTCAATGATCAAACTTTCTAGCTATACATCAACCTGCTTTGCAATAAAACTTTTGCAAACCATGATGCACTTTCTGACTAGACTTGCGAATAAACCTTCAATGATCAAACTTTCTAACTATACATCAACCTGTGTAGCAGTAAAACTTTTACAAAACATGTCACGAATACAACTTCAATGATCAAACTTTTCTAACTATACATCAACCTGCGTTGCAATAAAACTTTTGCAAACCATGATACAGTTTCTGACTAGACTTGCGAATAAACCTTCAATGATCAAACTTTCTAACTATACATCAACCTGTGTAGCAGTAAAACTTTTACAAAACATGTCACGAATACAACTTCAATGATCAAACTTTTCTAACTACGTGGGGTGTCCAAGAATTAGTGGCGTATTTTCTGAGAAACCAACTTCCGGTTATCCTAAATAACTTTATTGACACTCATTTTAAAGCTGAAAGCGTGGGGAATGCAGCCCTCAAAAAAGCTAATTCCTATTTAGAATACATAAAAAGTTATCGATTATTGAAAATCACGTAGTTACATGCTTCATACACAAATGTCATACATGACACACACACTGCACTCGTGAATCTTTTTTACGGTGAAGCACGTCTGCTCATCGTCCCCAAGTCTATTGTTCAATGACAGCGAGATGCAGATGTCTATTGACACTACGACGAGGCTCGTGCTGTTGTCTGCACCGTTCATTGCTTAATTTCATTGCCTCGATCGATGCCTGCTGTGCAGCATTTGACATGCAATTCGGACATTCTCACAATCCTCGAGGATGGCTACGGGTGGGCAACGTCTAACGGTGTGTTCTTTTGAGGCGCAACGGGCAATGGTCTATTCATTGTGGATGACAAAGCACAGTGGAAAGTCCATCCATGCAGAACTTCAGAAAGCTGTCGGACCTGAACACGCAATGTCCTTGCGGTCTGTCCAGCGGTGGTGTCAAGAATTCCAAAGCGGACGAACGGCAACTCGATCGCGAACCCGGTCAGGGGCGTAGGCCGAGTGGGAGTGCTGAAACACTTCCCTCAAAGATCAGAGAACCGCTCGACGAGGATGCCCGCATGACCATAAGAGAAATGGAAGCTCGTCTCCAAACCCCACGGTCGAGCATCTTCAACGTCATGAAGACCGAGTTGGGTCTGAGCAAGCTCTCCGCTCGATGGGTCCCTCGACTTCTCACTGATGACCTGAAGCAACGCCGGGTGGACGCATGCCAGCAGAACCTTCAGTTAGTGAGCGATTGCGGCGGTGTGAATGACTTCCTTTCTTCTCTTGTGACGTCTGATGAAACCTGGATCTGTCACTTCGAGCCAGAATCAAAGGAACAATCCAAAGTTTGGGCCCCGATCGGTTCCAACCCTCCGGTGAAGGCGATGGCAAGCGCATGGAAGAAGAAGATTATGATGACTGCGTTTTTTGATCAACATGGCATTGTCACGCTCGACTTCCTCGAGGACAAAGCAACGATCAATTCCGATCGCTACTGCTTGTCTTTGCGGAAGATGAAATTGGATTACAGGAACAAGCGACGAGGACGATCATCAAAGAACGTTTCTTTGCTGCATGACAACGCAACACCCCATGTGTCCAGAAAGACACAAGAGACTCTGGCGCAGCTCTCGGTCACAGCAATTCCTCATCCACCGTACTCTCCAGACCTCAGTTAATGCGACTTCTTCCTCTTTGGGCTGTTGAAGCGAAAACTGCGCGGTCGTCAGTTCAGAAGCAGGGAAGAACTGGAGAAGGAAGTGAAGCAGATCTGCCACCGTGAAATCAAGACCGATGAATACGAGAAGGCAATGCGAGATCTCATTCATCGATGGGAGAAGTGCATCGCCATCAACGGTGACTATGTTGAAAAGGTCGGGAATTTGTCTGACGATTCCTTTGCCTGACATTTTGTCTTTTTTCATTTACATGTACATGTATGTATGAAGTGAATCGGGTACTATAATTATTTCACATGTAGCTTATTATAATTATATAGTATCGATATGAAACTTGTACCACTGGATTCGTGACGTTCTCCTCTTTCAAATGAGCATCCATATAGGGTATTAGGGTTACAGGAGGTTAGTTTCTCAGAAAATACGCCACTAATTCTTGGACACCCCACGTATACATCAACCTGCGTTGCAATAAAACTTTTGCAAACCATGATACACTTTCTGACTAGACTTGCGAATAAACCTTCAATGATCAAACTTTCTAACTATACATCAACCTGCTTTGCAATAAAACTTTTGCAAACCATGATGCACTTTCTGACTAGACTTGCGAATAAACCTTCAATGATCAAACTTTCTAACTATACATCAACCTGTGTAGCAGTAAAACTTTTACAAAACATGTCACGAATACAACTTCAATGATCAAACTTTTCTAACTATACATCAACCTGTGCTGCAGTAAAACCTTTGTACAACATGAAGTTTCTGACTAGACTTACGAATAAACGTCATGATCAAACTTTATTTTCACAAACGTGCGTTGCTGTAAAAATATTTGACTATAATAAACTTTGCTTTTACAAACCATGATACAGTTTCTGACTAGACTTACGAATAAAACGTTGATGATCAAACTTTCTAACTATACATCAACCTGTGTTGCAATAAAACTTTAGTACAACATGATAAAGTTTCTGACGACACTGACAAGAGCTTGTTCACTAGCGAAGAGAGAAGTCTGTGATGTGTTGCGTGTGGCACATGAATGTCCTCCCTTCATTCCTTCATCATTTCGTCTCCGTGATAGAGACAAGAAGAACTGATGGTTCATTCTCGCATGCTTGGCCAACTGTCGGGAGACAAGTGCAATGGAGATTTTATGAGGTAACCTGTGGCAGATAGCTAAATGTTGCCCTGGCGGTCAGAGTACAACGTTGAGACGAAAAATTGCAAACATGACGCAGAGAGGTTTCACAAGGATTACCATTGCCCACGTCCCGTGCAGTACTCATCGCTACGGACTTCACCGCTGTCTCGAAATCACCCACAGGAAGTATCACACCGAAAATCTCCGTGACTTGCACCGTCCATGACTTGATCGCCAGACATGAAAACCGGTGGAGTTGGTAAGAGGTTGGCAGACTTTGATCAGCTTGATAGCAAGCCGTAGAGAGCTTGATTCACCAGCGTTTTGCAATGGAGATGTTTAGAGGCCACCCATGACAAGATAGCTAAGACTCAACCGATTGGCGTTCAAAGTGCTACGTTGAGAACTGTGTCAAATGCCCAACATGAGACATGAGTTGCCCCAGCGGTTTCGGTCTAAACTATGACACACTCCCTTGCCACACTGATCACTACGGCATCGTCCGCCTTCCCGAAGGAACACCCTGTCAGTGGAATATTACAGCAAAACTCTCCGTGTCTTGCTCGCTTTCAGTGAAAAGCTGCTTATACCATGAGAAGACTGGCTCAGACATCATTAAAAATCCTTTCATTGACTTCAGCAGGGTCGAACACCCCAGAAAACCTCCAAAACTAGTGAATTTAAATTTTTCAACTTTTTAGCACTACTTATGAAATTTTATAAGTAGTCGATCACTTAGGGAAGGTCAATAGCGACCGAACCTTTTTTGAATCAAGTCAAACGGACTTGTAGAAGCAAAGTTACAAGCCTTTAAAGTTTTGGAGTCTTTTATGGCCTGGAGACGAGGGCCATCTCCTGACGAACCTCTAAGTCTGACGCCTTAGCTGATATCAGCAATGAAATTTTCTAAGTCGGTTTCTTACAGAAACCCGGAATTTGGAATGTCCGAAGCTATCATCGGAGCTCCGGAGTTCACCTACCCCAACCCAGTCGGGAGGAGAACTGATTTCCACAAGCCGAGTTTCCACTTATATAGTGTGTGGCGATCAGCTGATGACGTAATACCCATCATTCAAACACTAAAAACCCGTCTATCTCCGGTTCTAGTGCTCCGATGGAGCTGGAAATTCGCCATTTCCATGTAGAATTTGACTCTGAATCCGAATCTGCCCTCCATTTTCCCATCCGATGCTTCGGTTTGGCTCTACAGCCCACAGCCATCGCAAAAATTCTAACTAATTAAATTAATAAAATTCTAATTCGGAAAAAATGATGAAAAATTTTTTCTCTCCGATGGCTTTCAAATTTAGCATGCCGAAGCAGAATTTGACGCTGATTCCAAATCCGGTCTCTGATTTCCCGTCCGAGGCTTGCTTCACCCGCTAGAGCGATTTTCATAAACATTCTAACTCTGTCGTTTTTCGCCAAGGTCCAAAATTTTCAATAACATCTCACCTCTAAACGAAGACAGATACGAACAAGCCATGTTTTCCACTGAATTTGTCTCACTCCCAACTTTCAAACGAGCTATTGCACGACTTTCTACGATGTCTACAACCAAAGTTGGAAGATCGTTGCCGGGGGGGGGGGGGGATCTTCAAAAACTTTTTCTTTCCGATGCCGCTGGAAACATCCTTCCTAACCCCAAATTTCACGTAGACTCCGAATTTGCACTCCATTTTCCCATCCGAGGTCTTCTTCTGTCCGAAAAATGGACTTTCTCATCCCAAAACCTCCAACACCTGCCTTTTTCAACTCTGACGGTTTCCTGCCATTTTCCTCCCTAAACCCAAGAAAATTAGTCCAAACTGAGCTTTCCACTGCATTTTTCTCACTCTTAGCTTTCAAGTGAGCTATTGCACGACTCTACGATCTCTAGAGCCAAAGTTGGAAGTATGGCAGGAGGGGGGGGACGTCAAAACTTTTTCTCTCCAATTGAGTTGGGAAGAAGTTCCAAGACCCAACTTTGACCAAAACGTCCGAATTTGCACTCCATTTTCTCATCCGAGGTCGAAAAACGACTTTTCTCATCCCAAAACCTCCAAAACCGGACTTTTCCAACTCTGACGGTTTCCTGCCATTTTCCTCCCTAAACCCAAGAAAATTAGTCCAAACTGAGCTTTCCACTGCATTTTTCTCACTCTTAGCTTTCAAATGAGCTATTGCACGACTTTCTACGATCTCTAGAGCCAAAGTTGGAAGTTTGGCAGGGGGGGGGGACGTCCTCGAAATTTTTTCTCTCCGATTGAGCTGGAAATCACACCACAGATGTAGAATTTCACGTGGAGTCCGAATCTGGCCTCCGTTTTCCCATCCGAGGCCTCCTTCATGCCGAATTCCAGCCTTTCTCATCCCAACACCACCAACATTCACCCTTTCCACACTCTATTCCTCCCACATTCCTATCACCTTCCTTCCCATCCCTTACCGGAACACTCCTTCCTTCCTTCCAGAGGGGGGAGGGAGCCGTTTCCTCCTCTCGGACCCATTCCTCCCAACACATCCTTGGCCACCTCCCTTCCTGCCAGAGGGGGGGGGGCTGAGTCAGCCTGATGACTCAGCATTTCACATTTTGGAATTGAATTTGGCACGGGGTTACTACTTCCCTTGTCCTGTTCACCCTTAATCTTTGACTTTTGATGACTGTTTCACTGTAGAAAGTGCCCTTGAAGTCTTCGGACATAGATGTCACTTGAATCTGTTCGTATAATAAATAAATAAATGTGAAAAATCTATGATGAGGAGTTTCATTTGTGCTTGTGCATAAGAGACCTCTGATTGACGACAACGCTGCAGACAACTTGGACTCCCACATATTCGCCGTAAGATTCTCTGAATGCAATAGACAGGTGATTGCTTTCCAAATCAGACCATTGTATCTTTCGTTCTGTCCGTTGCCTGTGGGATTGTAAGGTGTGGTTCGCGAATGTGATTCGCCCATTTCAAAACAAAAGCAATCGAATTCCGTGGAGAGAAATTGACTGCCACGATCGGAGTGTAAAAATCCAGGCGTTCCGACTATGCCAAACAGATTTCTCAGATTTACGATCACTGATCTTGATGTTATATCTGTCATGGGGAAAGCGAATGGAAAACGAATGTACTCATCAATGACGGTTAGTAGGTATCGGTTATGTCTGTCTTTTGATGGTACCTTTGGACCGACAATATCAATACTGAGACGTTCAAAAGGTTTCATTGCTTTGATGATATGACTACGTGGAGCGGGTTTGAAAAATTTTGGTTTGCATTCCAGGCAAGTCTTGCAATTGGACACTGTGTTCTGAACTTCATTCGAAGAAAATGGCAGATTGTTTCGACGTACGTATTCCCAAAGTCGGGTTATTCCAGGATGAGCTGGATCATGATGCAGACGATTGAGTTCTATGCGATTGCCACCCGTTGCTGCGAAGCGTGATAGGGCATCAGCCGAAACATTCTCTTTTCCTTGTCGATATATTATTTCGCATTAGGGAGTCAAGCGGTTAATTATAAATTAACCGGTTAACCGATTTAATACTAGTAATAGATGTTTTTCAATTCCATGTGACTATACAAGGCTTATATAGTCGCACTGAGTATAGTGTATGAGTATATGCATGTTTACCTGTTATACCAGTTGAGTAAGCTCGCTTACTTTATGGACATAAACATTTTCTACTGATTGCTTGTAGGTCTACTTCCTTAATATTTTATTTTCAAGAATACTGTTATGTTTTAGTATACCCTCGTGAATATTTGAGTTTATTCCGTCTGGCTAACTTGAACCTAAAATCAATTTCACGGAATGTGCCTAATTCCATGTTAATTATTCAAAATAATAAATTATAAAATCTAAATCCACTAATGATAATAATAATGTATATTTTACCATAAAATCTGTACAAAACATTCAATGTGAGGTACCAGTATGGTAATTCACAACTTATATAGGATGTGGCCAGATAATATAAAAACAACGGCTACACAAAGGTATCTTTAGGTTGCTAATATATTTATGTTATTATTGATACATCAATATTAATATGTTGAATTCCTTGTAGATGGTCATGTGTAGAAGACTGATATCAATTAGAATTACTTTTTCCTAATACGAGATCACTTGATATTCCTCTACTTTTAAATTACTTATAATGAGCCAAGACTTATCACAATTGATGTGGTTAGGTAACTCATCACAAGTAACAATATACCCGGTAGGCTATATCATTATTCTCTATTGCTAATCAAAACATCAATCTTATCTGGAATTAAAACTTCCTTGTTATCATAATGGAATGGATCTTGGATGATCAGATATCAACTATTGTAACAACAAAATATACGTATAAGAGTATTTTATCAAAACAAATTGTCTGGGAAAACGAAGAAATCAGGTACAGTTATTGTGATGCAGAAAAACGATGGCTTCTGCTGTTTCGAGTCTCACTCCCTTTCCAGGAAATTATTATTTGGCAATAGCTTACATCAGCAATGAGATATTATCGAAATTGGAAAATGAAAACTAAAGCAATGTAGTTGCAATGTAGCATAAAAGTTGGGAAAGCGTCGGTTAACCGATTAATTATTTTTTAACCGGTTAAATTTAATTAACCGGTTAACCGCTTGACTCCCTATTTCGCATTGATACTCAGACAGTTCTAGTCTCCAACGAATAAGCTTGTCATTCTTGATTTTTGTTTTGAGAAAAGGAAAGAGACGGGTTTTTGATCAGTTTTGACGACAGTTCGGTAGGACCTTATGAACGAAGACCACTTTCGAAAAGATTCTACAATGGCCATCGCCTCTCTTTCGACTGCTGATTGATTCTGTTCCGACATCGATAAAGTCCGAGAGAAATATGCTATTGGACGATCAGACTGAGATAATACAGCTCCAATTCCGGTTACGGAGGCGTCTGTTTCTAGAATGAGTGGACCGTTGTCTTTATCTGGGATTATCAAAATTGAAGACAAAATATCATTCTTCAGAAATTCAATTGCACTGATGGCCGAATGAGATATGGGGAATTCTATCCTTTGTTGAGCATCGAGCAATGGCTTTATTTTATTGGCATAATCTGGTATCCACTTTGCGTTGTATGCAAAGAATCCAACAAGCCTTTGAAGCTGGCTTTTGTTGGAAGGAATGGGATAATTTATCAGTGTTTCGAGCCTTTCCTTGTCCGGTCTCTTCGTCCCGCTTTCGATGATATTCCCGAGTATTGAAATTCTTTGTTCCCCAAAGACACATTTTTCTCTGTTGAGGGTCAGATTGTCCTTTTCTACAGCCTCCATAAACTGTTTCAATAATGAATCATGCTCTTCTTTCGTTTTTCCTCCAATGATGATATCATCCAAGTAGGCCACAGTATTTCTGAGCTTGTGCTTTGAAATGAAATTGTCCATGATTCTCTGAAAAGAGGGAACGGCGTTTGTTCAAAAGGAATTCTCTTGAACTGGTAGAGTTTACCGTTCTCTTCAAATGCGGTGAACGGTCGATCGGATTCGATGATCGGTATCTGATGATAAGCAGACTTTAGATCCATTCTTGAGAAAAATCGATTTGAGGCAACTGAATTCAAGACTTGCTCGACATCTGCAAAAGGATACGCATCAACTTCTGTGAACCTGTTCACTGTGTGTGAATAATCGACAACCATCCTTGGCTTGTTCTTTCTGACCACGAATACTTGTGCTCACCATGGAGAACGCGACTCCTCGATGATGTCTGACTCCAGTGAGCGTTGAATTTCCGATTTTATGTACATGTAACTCTTATCTTCTTCTGTGAGTTTTCGAGATTTGGTACGTATTGGTCTGACATCATTGCGTTGAAGTTCGGAAAACAAAGGAGGACATTCTGCTTTCATACAAGGGAAAATTGTGCAACATTGATTTTGATTTGATTCATTTTTGCTTGACAACGTTAGTGTTGGCCGGGGTCCATACAAAAGTAACCCTACCTTTTCATGTTCAGACAACACGTCCATTCCCACTATGATGCTTGAAATAAGGTGTTCGACTACCTTGGCTCGAACTTCATATAGCTCTTCATTGATAGCTAGAGTCATATCTACATGACCGATAACTTCACAAGACGAATAATTTGCCATTTGTGTCAACGAGTGTGATGGGATTACCTTAAGTTTCTGATTTCTCGCAACATCCTTGCGAATAAAGGTATCTGTTGATCCAGGATCAATCAACGCTATCAAAGTTGTCGTACCATTGATGGTAACCGGATAGTAGACTGAGCGAACTTTCCCGGCTGCACACATGACTGAAGCGAGTCTTGCGTTTCTTGTGTCTTCGTTTTCAATGTTTTGAACAGCTGCAGCTTGTGATCGACAAACCTTTTCCCAATGTCCAAGTTTATTGCATTTGTAACACCGAGAATTCCGAGCAGGGCAATGGTTTCTTGTATGCCACTTGAAGCCACAGAATGGACATGACTGTTGATTTGTGGAGTAAGAAGCAGGCGTTTTCCTTTCGTTTCTGATGAAACGTCCATGTTTTGCTGCTGCAATGCTGCTCACTTGATCATTATCACTATTGGTCGGTTCGGAAAAAGATTTGGAATAATTGTTCGATACGTCGATAGCATTAGCCAAGAAAATACATTCGTCTAATATAGCTTTGTCATCGTCTAATTCCAACAATCGAGTGCGAATCAAGTCAGACTGAAGTCCCGAAACTAGACCATCCCGGAGCAGTAATTCTTTGTGGATTAACGAATCAACTTCTTTACAATCGCATTGTTCACCAAGGACTTTGAGGCGTTTTACGAACTCACTGATCGATTCATCTGGATTTTGCTTGCATGTAAGAAGCTTGTGTCTCGCATAAATAACTCGAGAAGTTTTTCGAAAATGTTTGTCAAGAATTTGGACAGCTTCGTTAAAAGTTTTCGTATTCTTAAGTATGATGAAAATATCTGATCCGTACTAGACCGTAAGTAAGTGAGCCGGTGCTTGTCTTCCTTGATTTCATTTATTTCTAGACCAATAAAGCATTGTTTCCACCTGTCCCATTGTTCAGGCGTAGGATTCGCGGGAAACGTTGGAGGATTGAATTATAAAATTGTGACGACCAGAAGACATAAATATTGCTTAATGAAGCTTTTATCAGATAAGAAGTTAAACAACTAATGAACAATATTGGGAGTTACAAGTAGATTTGAATTCAAACATAGCTATGCATAATGATCTGCATGTACACCAATACGAGAATAGATATATCTTAATATCATGTTCCATGATATCTTGAAACTATACAACAGATGTAAAATGTAAAAATTATCGGTTCGCTTTTTTCGCTTTTTTTAAATTCGAATCGGCTGGATGGTATGTGATTACACAACAGCTAAAAATTAACATTTAAAAAAACATGAATATTTAAAGAAAACACAGGAACCCCATATCTTTCTTGGGTTTCCCATTTGAAATGCAGGTGGACCACCCTAACCTAGGCAGGGGTGTGCCGATGTGTCAAAACGTGACAATATGTGACAAATCTTCATCTCAAAATAAAATGTGACAAAATGTATGTTTTTCGCTCTCTCTGTGACAAAATGTGACAAATTCACGGGAAAATTTTCTGACAAATTATGAACAAAGTCACAGAAGAGCATTAACTTCGTTTATGAAATAACGATCACCTTTTCCAGGAGGTCTTTATTCTAATGTTCCTACATTCTTTGATGATGATTTTGTAATAGGGGAATGCAAGACTGATATTCCCCCTTTCTTGCTCCAAATAGCAACTTGTGCTTACCAGGCAAGTCGTGCTGCTATTTGGCCTACGTTTTAAAGTTGACTTCGAGATGCTATGTGATAGCCCAATTGTAACATTCATTGTATGTGGCCATATGTTTCTTGATTGTCATGTCCAGATGGTAGGAGTCACTGTGAATGTATACTTACTATAATGCACGCGCATGTATTTATATTTACCACTGATCTGAATACAGAACAAAAGTAACAGTAATCGCTATAAAACTGAGTGCAGGGTGTCCGCGCCCCCTGGAAAACCTGGAAAACACCTAGAAAATGAATTTTATCCTGGAAAACCTGGAAACTCCTGGAAAATGAAATTTTACCCTGGAAAACTCCTGGAAATTTTGAGACTAATTGCAAGTTGTTGAAGTCATACTTACTCTTGAAGTGTTTTCTATTTTTCCAGATTTTACTCTTCATATCTCTGCTTATTTGTTACAATTATAGCCTTCATTCACATGCAATTTTTTTGTTTTCAGAATATTTCAGTGACTGGAATCTCCTATCATAACGTATACAACATGAATGAGACTGAGCTGCGTGGTATGGTTAACTATGAACTGTTGTCGAACTCCTAATCGTTGTACAGCATGGTGAATTAGTAGCTGTGAATTCCCTCACAAACGCTGCCCGGTATGGTAAACTAGAAGTTGTAAATTCCCTCATTAAGGTCGTGTGGTATGGGGAACTAGGAGCCGTAATCTAGGATTAATGCTATTAAACACTTGATTGCCGTGTGGTAGAATCTACTGATGCAAAATAGTGCTGAACATACAAACTTCATTTAGGCACCAGGCTTGTTCCGAATGATCCGAGGCTAATATCGAGTATTTTCAAACACATTTCAAGTAGGTTTTCAATATGCAGATATATTATTCCCGACACGTCGTGTGCCAATGAGCTTTCCTCGGTCAATTATTCTCTGTGTCATTCTCTTAAACTGATTGTGATTACTCTCATGCATATGCAGCACATCAGCCATTATGTTCCTCTTTCTGGCTCTTGGTCTTCCACCTTCCGCGGATTCAGGCTGCAATGCTTCAGTTCAAATGATCTCATCTGAATGACAACGCTCTGACGTTCCGTTAATGCTACATTTCATTGTTAAGTCTTATATTTTTCGTTATTTATTGTTATACTCTTTCTCTATTTAGCTCTCCTCAATCCGCAAGCTTTAAATTTGTTGTGATCGATTATATTTTCTTTTTTTTATAAATATAATGTAGCCGTCTGATGCATATATTGGTATTTGTTATTTAGAATCAACTGCGCCTTAAAAATTCAACCAATTTTACGTCACTTTTCAAATTTTTGTCTTCAATGATATTAATTTTATGGTGTGTAAGCTCTTTAGCCACAGAACTTTGGGTAGATTTTTCCCGGAATTTTTCTTTTTAATTTGACGCGTGCATTTGAGTAAAATTTCCCTGCAGAAAGTCTGGAAATTTTCTTCTTTCAAATTTGAACACCCCCCCCCGTTTTTTTGTTAAATTTCCATGGAAAACCTGGAAAATGAATTTTACCCTGGAAATCCTGGAAAACACCTGGAAATTTTCATTCAAATTTGCGCGGACACCCTGTGAGTGGCATTTATTCACTGAAAACGAAGTTTTCCTCTTTTGTGTGAAATGATATGGTCTGTGAATTCACATTGTTTGTTATGCAATCATATTTGCCATAAGTAATGAATCATAAATTAATTCAAGACTATGAAAAGAATCAATTGCAAAGACTACAAGATTTGAGTGCAATCTTTTCACTTTAAACAAAGTTAAATGTGTCCCGGTTTTGCCCATGTCAATGTTTCGTTATTACACCAAATCTCGCGGAAAATGTTGTACACCTTTAATGGCAATTCTCCATGGGAATGAAATGATGCTCTAATGTCGCTACTCCCCCTTATTTAGGGCTAGGACGGTGCTGACGTAAGTCAGACTTTAATCTGGAGACTTGTAATTTTTAGTCCGAATGCCCTTCCTCACTACTGCCAATGACACTTTCGGGGCTCGACCTCTGGACCGAAAGATCGCTAGACCGAGCACTTAGCTACTGTGCCACGGAGACCACCCATATGGAACTACACAGATAATGATAATTAGTAATAATCAATAAATTAACGATTTTACGATTTTGTCCCGTACAACCCCGTTTGATATATGTTATGAATATTACGTCAAATGCTCTACTGAAAAAAATCATACTTTAATGCAAAATTGATAAATGCCAATCTTCTGCGCACCGGCATATGTCAAATTTTGGCCATGGGTTTTCATCAACATGTGACAAAATGTGACTTTTATGTCAATGAGCATGTGACAAAATGTGACAGTTGCGCCCATCGGTATGTGACAAATCTCGAATATCACGATGTGACAAAATGTGTCAGAGATGCAGACATGGCGGCTCACCCCTGCCTGGGCAATCTCTTTGAATACACGACCAGACCCTGGTAATCGATTTGATGTTCGACCGGATACTCAATTGACCGGGACATCCACCATGGTAATCAGTGTCAACGTCGGGTATGTCCGATCCGTTTCCCTGCTTTTCGATTTGATACTCGACCTTACCCAGCAACGAATGGGTATTTAGTCGAACGAGACCATGCGGCATGGTAATCAGTGTCAACATCGGGTATGTACGATACGTACCGCTGCTTTTACCCAATTCCTTTATCAACACTAATGCCGATATTCTAGGGCTTGCGCCCCCTCAATATCCGGTCTGACTAATAGCATTTTGTAGAAAATTGGCGAAAATCAGGCGCAATGATAAAAAATTCGAGCAAATGCATTGCTTTGCAAACTCTCCACCTTATCGATGATCTTTTTCGTTAGAAGTTTCTCCCTTGTAGCCTACAATGTCGACATTCAATTCATGGAAGCCCAGTTATCTGCTGGCTCTAATGACAGGCTGTTATCGTTAGGCACTGTTAACAAGCCCGTATCTGCAAAATGACCGAAGCCGTGCACGGACCAGGTCTGTACTTAGATAATGGCCGAAAACGTACTCGGAGACGCTTGAAAATGTCTAGGTAATAGCCGTGCCGTTGGCAATCCATATTAGTTTTCTATTATGTGTGGATTGGATCCCCTTGGTAAATGTATTAGCTAAAGAGCATTTTACCCCTTTGAGCAGGGGTTCCCAACCTAGGGTACGCGTACCCCATGGGGGTAGGCGAAGGACTTTTAAAGTGTGCGCAAAATATAGGAAATATATTGTAATTCATCTTTACTTTGAGAACTTTCCTGTTCATGGGTCAGTTGAACTGTTAACTTTGTGCGCATTCCGCATCGGATTTTTCATCATCTGGCCTTGAAGTAACCGTTGTTAATTAGCGACCACAAACTGGACCTCAACCACATATTTATGCGAATCCGGATTCTCCACCATAGTAATGATCAAAGGCAAACAAAGAGCTCGATTGATGTTGGAGCATGACTTTCGCTGCGCTTGTGTTAATACACAAGCGCACATCAATTACGCCGTTATTTTTTTTTGTGTTATAAAATTACGAATTTCGTATATTTCTATGCGCACTTGAATTCTATTATAATTGAATTCTTGCTATTTTTATATGTATGGGTGAGGGTACGCGGAATAATGAAAAATCCTATGATTTTCTATTTTGGGGTACGCAACATGAAAAGGTTGGGAACCACTGATTTGAGGATAGCTCGTTTTTTTAATTATATGAAAGGCGTTTCATAGTTAGTAGATCTCAGTGTGAAGTGGCAAATTTTGAGAATCAATACGCCACTATCCGTGAGATAGAAACCCACCCGTCGTTGCATCAACTCATCAGTTCGATGGGCATGATCAATTCCGTATGTTGCACACTATATTCTCATATGCAAAATGCAGATGTATGCGAAAGAATGCCCATTAAAACAAACATCGCAAAATCTAAAATGAATTAATTATTTAATTCTACCGGTTTCAATTGGCAGCAAGATGACAGAGATTGACCAATCTTCATCAGAAGTATAAAATTTTATGAATAATAATAATGAAATTGTTAATTCATTTTTGACTTTTGCGACGTTTTCATTTTTTAAAAACTTCGTTCATCCGATCCGTCGCATCTGGAGTCGTCTGTGAGAAAATTATTTTTTCATTTCACTAAACATTATAACAAACATACATGTGTGTTGCAGTATGTAATTCGCATGCACAAGTCTGTATACGTCTTGCATATGAAAGTTTAGATAAGTTGCAGTTAAACCGTATATCGTACACAATCAAGTAGTAGCAGCTTGGTTGGTCAGGACTACAAATCATATAGCCGAGTGGAATCTATAATTTTCCGGTTGGTCCACCCGAGATCATTATCGTTATCCGGCACGAAATTGTAATCTATTGTCCGGTGCACAACATGTGGGTAGACCTTTAATGTTTGTTCATGTATGTCAAATATGTGCAAGGCTGCATAAAATTGCTCTCCAAAAATACATATTCAATTATTTGAAATATATATATTCATTGAAATTAATTTTGATTTAAAATTCATTTTTCCAGTGTAGGCTTGATCGGGTAAACATCAGCGTCGATATTCTCATTTAATCTGCTTGTTCCACAATATGTTAAGTTTCTAGTCATCTTTTAAATTTTTTTAATTAAATTTTTACGTAAACTGAAATTCTCAGAGCCCTGAACCTTAAGTCCGACTCCAGTGTGGTCCGCCACACGGATTGATCTACTCCAATGCCGCCAATCGTTTGCGTCTTCCTTCGTCTGGTCCTTAATGCGCAGGTCCTCGAGAATCCCAACAGTCCATGGTTTCCTGGGCCGCCGCGTGGTCGTTGTCGGGGCAGCTGAAACTATGTCGCACGTTTCGCCACCGAGTCCTGCGCGCCTCGTCCCATGCGTTCAAATTATCTTGGCCGCTGCCCCATCATCTCCGTGATTGGGGCGGCTTGCATTCGGCGCAGCACTCTACGTGGTCCTTCAGTGTAATTCCTAGTGACCATCAAAGCATCCTCATCTCCATCGTATGCAAAACTCTCTTGTAAACAACGGTGATAGCCCAACATTCAGTGGCATAGAGTGCTACTGAAATGCTCGAACACTGAATATGAGAGATTAAAGCATTGGATAGGCTTCAGTGTTAACACTTGAAGTTGTATAAGCAATGTGTGTGTTTTTTTCATTTCGCGGAGTATGATCTTGGCAACAGCATCATTGCAAACACGGAACTATTATCGATAATCATTTTCAGCATGTTCATCTGGTGTAGTGGATATATATTTCACTGTGTCAAGACAATTGGCAATAGCAATTTGCTTTGAGGCTAGAAAGCCAAAACTACAGTTTGATGCTGCCATTACCGTTACGTTGTCACTATAAAATGTTGATATCTTATTGACCTGATCTGCAGTTGAATAATTTCTTAATTTCAGACATTTGTTGAGTAAAAGTTGTCGGTATTCACACGTCGAAGAAGACGGGCTTCACTGTCAATTAGCTCACAGTCAGGAAGAATTAGATGAATGGAATGAGCGAATTATGTTCAGACGAAGGCAAGGGAAATTAACAACGGATAAATTCTTGATTGACTTCATGGGACATAAGGACCCTAACAAAAAGGTAAGTTAACATCAATGTCATTATATTAAGAAGAGCATCTGGAAGTCCTTAGTGTAGCCTTCTTATCATTGATGGTTATTAGAAACTCATATGACTAGATCTAAAGCCTGCTGTCGTTTCGGAGGCTCCTGCAAAACGAAGAGAACGTTAAGAATTCAGAAAGTGAAAAGACAGTTGAATAGATGACAATTCGTAGCAGAATATGAGACGAGATAAAATATCAATTTTACATCACTGGTGTCCATATTTCAAATGAGCTACTAGTTTTATCATTGCACTCGTACCTTTGTACATGACATTTCCTGGTAATTCTATTCTTCCCCCCCCCACATTTTTCAAGTTTTCCAAAAATCCATTTTTCAAGTTCGCCAAAGTTAGTCACATTGGGTTTAGAGTAGACTTGATCTGTCACTGAGTGACACTACAACACGACTGAGAAGTCTTACTTGAACCCTGAGATGAAGGATTGGTGCCTTGGATACTCAGTTAGAATACAAGGTACAGCTGTGATCATGAACTTCATGTGACTGTTGTCTACAGATAAATGACGAGCAGTTGTCTAATTCTGAGGCTGTAAATGTTCTACAAGTCAGATAAGAGGATTTTTACACACTCAACGCTATGCCACGTCATTGAGAACAGGTAGGAGCAAGAGAAGATCGTTGACGATGCAACATTTCCGGTTGTCGACAACAGAAACATGGGGAGGGGAAGGAATAGAAGTACCCATTTCTTTTTAATGACTTTCTTGGTTTCTCGAATGTAACTCTTACTTGAAGGTCTGCGTATGAGCCCCGTCTCACTCCGCACAGGCAAACATTGTCATTATGGAAGCCGCTTGTATTGCCCATTCTGTTTCTAAATTTGAAAAAGAGCCTGTTTGTGACATGAGTTTTGAAACACGTGAATAATCAACAACCACCACATGTTAAAATCACAAAAATTAATAGCTGAAAATTTGCTTTCAATCTTTAGATAGTGCAATCACGTGATGACGTGATGGTGGATTTCGACAAAAGTCTGGAGATCACCAGTGAGGAAAAGGATACTGTCATTAATTGGACGATAACCGTGACTACGGTAAGAAAAATCAAGTTTTACAATATTTTGTAATCAGTTTGAAGAATCTGTTTGATCATTTCAGACGAAACCCTTAGTCCTGCGGAATGCCGTTCTGGATGAAGAAAGCCATTCATATTTGTTTTCCCTTTTTAAAAATGTCAGCGACGATAAGGATAATGATATATATCTTACTTGGGATGACGATGTAAACGTTCGAACTTTTGTTGTTGAATTTCGATCTCAAATGTTTGGCTCTTTTATTCAACATCTTTTTTTGGATTTCGATGACAATAGAATGCTGCAACTGGGATTTAGTGTAAACCAAACTGTTCATATGAAGGACATAGAAGAGATGAAAAAGATCAAATCATCTCTTCATATACCTAATCAATGGATCAATTACGAAATCATTCCATTCGAAACATTCCCAGGCAAGTAACCTTGCTGTTTTTCTTGAAGATCAGAATTTCATTATGTGATATTGAAGCCTTGATGTGATGCATACTTGGCGTGAACAGGACCGAGTCAGTTGCCGAAATAGGTACCAAAAGAGAGATATAAACAGCGACAGAAATCCGTGGTTTATTCTCTAAATGATGCTTTATAGAAACCACGTATTCCATCCTTAAATAACATTGAAGATAAGTACTTGAAAAGTCCTAATGGATTTCGCATAAGCATATCCTTACTTAGAATGATGACTCGCATGATTTGCAATTCCTGACAACATCTATAGCGTTTCAGTCCTATCTTGTACCATACTGCCGTTGTAGTAGATGAGTATATTGTCCACCTGAGGTGCATCCGATGCGACGACCTATGCCCCTTTTTCTTTCTATGATTCTATTTGCTACTTATTTCATTGCTCTTCACATCTCGTGTTGAATCGTGTGTTTTGAATGCTCTTGTTCAATTGTTCAATGTAATTATTGTTTCTCGAATAATAGTGTCATTATTTAGAAGGTTCGTCCGCATTCCTGAAGAAAATCACTTGTCAGTCAGTTTTTCTACATGTGCTTTCACCTGCTTCAGTCCTTACTTAACGTCCAGGTTTGCGGCCGCATATTAATACCAACCACATGGTAGTGCCCGCGCGCTAGGTTCCCTCCAGGGACAGACATTCAATCGAAAGCTCAAGTTAAGAGACCTGTAGTTACCCTTTCCCAAGAAATAGCACTGCAAATCGACAGTGTGAATGTTGAATTGGGTTTTCTACAGTTAGCGTGAGGAATCCAGAGTTGCTATTTTGATATTTCTTGCTCATTGCAAATCAAAAAGGGCAAATGGATACGTTTTGCCACATACTATAAGTTGATGTTTCTCATATTCTCACGTAGTTCGTTTTCAGCCTCCGTAATCAGGGTGTCCACGCCTTGAAAAAACCGGGAAATAACCTGGAATTTCAATCCGGAAATCTGTGGACACCATGTGTAATATTTCGTCACTGAGCATGTAGTAGCGGCCACACAGAATGATCAATCCATTCAAAAACGCATGAGAGCAAACCTCTCATGCACACTTAAAACCCCAAATTAATGCATTTTCAAACAGAGTCCCCAATTTTCTTTGATTTTATTGTAAAATCATTGTGTATCATTGTAAAAGATACACAGTTAAATAGGATCACAATTGTTAATAGGTCGCTGTAATCACCATCATTCCATAAAACTGATCGCATCACATTTTGTATTAGTATTTCGTTGTCACGTTTTTGGTTTTATCCTCAGCATCCGAGACAGAAATACAATTCCAATTCGTTCTGGGATGCATTCATTTTCCCTTCGTAGAAGAGTTTTGAATTGACGATAACATTGGTATTGCAAGACGTATAGAATATTGGGCAGTCACCTTGTGACATCCAAAAATGGTGTCAATTTTTCAGCAAATACGTGTAACTAGAACTGTCGCTGGTATATCAGGCTGAATGCAAACTTTACGTCTAAACATAACAGCTTGCGATTATTTATAGCACGCCTTAATTTGTGTTCATATTGACTCATGCGTGCTAGAGACCTTTTAAAACTATTTGATGATGAGAGACGGGCTGAACAAAACTCCGCTAATATCGGTTACAGGTGGAAATAGCTACACAGAGTTGATCATAAAAATCAGCCCACCTGGTAATGTCAAAATTGAATTGATTCTCGTGCCATCCAGTCGTGCGCAACATCAGCGCGCCATACATATTCGAGAGCTAACAGTCTTAGGTTTCAATTAAGTTATAAAAAAAATGTGTTTGCTTGACAGTGGTCAAAATATGAAAAGGCCTCAATTTGCAACAAGTATTTTCTAATAAGGAAGCATGTGAGTGTGAAAGTGCATCAGGCACAGATTAAGAGAGCGACCATTTTTTGAGCTCTCATTTGATATGTTGCTCATCGAAATCGGTAGACTAGGAAAGAAATTGTGATAAATCGTAAATTTATCACAAAATCGTGGCGTTTGGTATATTCAGAATCATTGCGATGTAAAGAGTGCGAACATAGTTTTATTCAAACCAGTTCCGTAGCAGTTTTCAACACCTTTCTCTTGACCGCTTAATCACACGAAAGCTATGCTAGACAGTGCTCGTAAATATCCGTCCTTTCCGTCTTGATTTGCGCCATGAGAAAATGTTGAAAAAAGTCTGAAAAAGAACTATGTAGCCAAACCTGCATGTATGCACTCTTGCTCCTTGTCGTAAGTAAGGATTCCAGTCCCGGGATTGAGGTTTTGGCAAGATGCTGTGGTTGAGCTCCGTCCTAAGTATGATAAATAGGTGATAAGCAACCACAAATTCATCCACTGCGGATGTATGCTCTTCTCACTTCTATATAATCGTCAGTGTTCCTTTTTTAATTACCTACTGGTAAGGCTTTTTGATTATTTGATTAATTGTCGAGAATTGAATTCGAACTTGTCATTTGCTAAAGCCGCTGTTGGCATGTGCGACCTATTTAATTGTTGATGAACATTGACATGATTTGTGACACGATTAGTGCTAGGAATTTAGCCAATCCCCGGAATTGAGAATTGTAGGAAGCCAATTCCTCAGTAGACCACAGTTTCTGTTTACATTATTAGCCGCAGGTTAAAACTCAATCCCTGGACTGAAATGTTTAGGAAGAATTCTTCTCATTTGACCACAGTTTTTAGTTACGGTTAAGCATACGGTGGCAATGTGAATCGGCCGTTAGTTACGGTTTAAAG
The DNA here is from genome assembly GCA_907163375.1 of Prostheceraeus crozeri. Lineage (NCBI taxonomy): Eukaryota > Metazoa > Platyhelminthes > Polycladida > Euryleptidae > Prostheceraeus > Prostheceraeus crozeri. The sequence goes on along the minus strand of CAJQUW010002782.1, from coordinate 270,025 downwards.
CATATCTACATTTAAGATTCGTCGTCGATCCCGAGTTTAGGACTCTTTTGGATTAAGGATGTTCTATATAAGGCTATATACCGGTATCATGTGAAAGCGCATGAACCGCACTTTTAACCCGACTATAATTCATGATTGCATTTACATTAATTTGGGATATTTTTTCAATTAGTCGTTTTCCTCCAAAATTGTCTTCTAACCGATGCACATTTCTCAACTTAGAAATTATATTTGTATTTTCTTTATGCAGCGAAATACATCATTTGTGTGTCTAGTTGCACCAAAAAGAAAAAATAAACTGTGGATCATCACAAATGCAGGGTGGCGAGTGGGTACTTATTGTACTTACTTTGTGCTTACTTCAGTGTCTGGTGCTTACTTTTGTACTTATTGTACTTACTTTTGATGAATTGTACTTCCTAAGCTTGTCATAGTTGCTCTTATTTTAGTATAGTCGTGCAAAATTCAATTGATGAGGAAACGGCTCTCCCTTCAAGTGTTTTACCACAGTTGATTAATATACAGAATCAAAATAAAATCAGCTACTTTATTCGCAACACTTCAGGTCCAGACCTTTCTTAAGCCTTTTAGACCTTTAAGACCTTTTTTCTTGAGGTAAGGTGTGGGGTGGGATCATTGTGGGTCGCTACCATCCCCGGTTACTGTTTTGCACCCTGTGTGCATGGCTGTTTCCGTGGGTGTGGTCGCGACTCACATGGTATGGTATCGGAATGGCCATCAACTCCCCCAGGGCACTCCATGCCAGCAGTAAGTATCTGTATTTCTACTGGGTGTGTCACTTCGCATCGTTTCGGTACGAAGGCCAATAATAACAACAACCCTTTATAAACTCGATTATTTGACAAAGCATTTTTAAGTTTTGATAGGAGATTTTTATAGGCATGTTAAAATCATGTTCTATTATGATTGTATATGTGAATTTCTGTCACCTTTTCTTTATATTCCGACTCAGTTATTTGAACATGATATCACCTTACCGTTTCAGGTAGCGTTGGTGTGTAAAGAGAAAATTAATTAAACGCGAAGTGTTGTATAAATCATTCAAGAAATGAGTTGGTAGAAACTGAACTTTTGTGATTTGTTTAGAGTGAAATCATAAGGTGTAGCCATTTACGATCCTTGATTATGGACTACATCAGTTCCTTCTTCAACAATCGTAAATTGTGTATTTTATCTGAAGTAAAACTAATATATGATGTTGAAGAACGTAAACTTTTCGAGTATTGTTTATGAATGGCACTTGTTTCTTTAGTCGTAATTGATCTTGATTTTAGTAATAGGTAGCTGAACAGGTCATACGAGCGTTCAAAATCTCGTAAAACGGCCAAATTGTCCATCTGACCGATACCACAAAATTTTCGGTCAGAGGACACCAGATAATACATAGTACGCATACAAAACTTGTACAAGTAATCATTTGGTGTGGTCGGCACTATGATTCTCGAATTCAGCATGAAAAATTGACTGTACACGCAAATTTTCAAAGAACCGAAGTTGCAAAGTTGATGAAGACAAAATTTGTCCAAAATGTTGTTGTATAAAATAGATTTACCCTACTGCCTGATGATCCGAAATAATTTTTTGCAGTCTCAACTCCTGAAACGGAGCGGATGAAGTCGAATACCATAGGAGAATTTGTTTTCGGGTCAAATAAGAAGTTGACTAGTGACAACTACGTGCATAGAATGCGAAATCTTTTGTTGATGGAAGAGAAACAACAGCAGAAATTAATTGCTTCTTTTAATTTAGAGGTAAGTGATTGAAATAGTGTTATATTCGTGTATATCGCGTATTATGATATTCTGCGACACTTGCAGAAAGCTGAACTGGAGATTCATGACAAACTTGAATTTCAAGAAAGTGGTTTTCACTGCGCTATGAATGGCCAGCTTTTTGGTCGAATTTCTCTAGAACATCATCTCGGTGAAAATGCTAGCCCTGCCGCTTACCTTCTCATGACAAATGTTGAGGCTGTTTTCATCAAGCCATCACTCAGTGATGTTGAACGCGTTTTTGAATGCCGAATCGCTGACGAGTCTTCCTATGGAATGGAATGCAAAGGAAAAGATTACATCTGGATTGTCATATCATCTAAGGTAATATGCCCCTTTTAATTTATATTGTTTAAACGAACCAGCACATTATTTCTGCATAGGAAAATGAGAAGTTTTGAGATTCGAAATTGAGAATTTAAATCGCTTCGGCTCGCCAGACAATCACTGCATTCTTCTTTTGATTTATAGCATCTTTTCGTTCGACTCGTATTAAGCGTGACGATGTAATAACCATGTGATGTTGTATGCTCATAGAAGGCGATAGACAGAACACTTTGGTTGCTGAACAATACTTAGTTTGAGCAGTTGATGAGTCGTCCGTATTACCGTCCTCACTCCTCATCATAATGTTGCAAGCTCGGGATCCTGAAAAATACAAATCCAAGCCTTGGATTATGAGCCTGATCTTCAATATTTTTCATTTCCAAATACTGCCTAGTCGAAGCTTATTGCATCATGATGATTATAAATTCTTTTGTCATCTTTGACATGTCCTTGCTTGATCTTGAGCGATGAACGTAGCAGTCTACTTGTTCTACCCCACTACATCTATGTTACTGTCAACTAGGCCTGAATTAATTAGATAACTTGTATTGTATTTGATGGGTATCGTGTGGACAGCGACAACGTATATTATTGGCGTTCTTCATGCGTTATTTTTTTTTATTTTTTTATATTACATTTGATATATTTTATATAAAACATTCAGATCATAATAATTGTCTAACATGGTTCCATGAATTTCATGGTCTCCTGTTCAAAACTTATTTTTCACAATATTTACAAAATGATAACAATCTCTAAGTTTCCTATGTACAAAGTGTCCTAGTAAGAATTAAACGAAAGTAAATAAAACCAAGATCAAAAAATGAAAAGTTCATCCGGTACTGTTGGAGGCTCCTTATATGCCAGCAGGGAACGGGAATTGGAACGCATCAGAGCGACATCTAACTTTGTCCGAACCATCTTCATTGCCTCTGAATACCTCATTCCAGCAGCGATGGACAACCGAGTGGCAATTCTTGTCAGTAGTTCAGTTGTCTGGGATCCCCACTCACCATAAACTGACATAACCATGGGTAGGTATGCATCGCCACCCCAACTCCTCACATTTGGTGTCATTGGCTGAATGCTTTCGTTGTTCGGCCAGAAAGAACGCTGATCCCACACTTGTACTCGCTTCTACACCTGATGTATTATTAAGCGGATGTATAATCGTGAGATCGACAGTCCCCGGCCGACCAAGGCACCAATCAGGAAGGAGCAGATCTGCCGGTCTTCTGTTCGTCTGTGCTGTTCCTAGGCCACCACCTGCTTCAATCTTCGGTCGGAGATCCGCCCATCAACAAATATCACCAAGAGTGTCCCGAAGATTGTTATGTCGGGATATCACATATGAACCTCTTTTGCAAGTGAGGGCATGATGCCCGAAAGGATCTAAAGTACTGTTGGGGCACTTCGGGCAATTCTTTGATCCAGAAGCTAGAGGCAAGCCAAGCCACCATTTCACTAGGACTTGGTATTCATCTGGAGCAAGACGAAGACCCAAACCTGGGGAGGGCACACTGGAAATCCAACCACCTGTGCCTGTTTCATTCAAACACTTCAAACGAGTCACTTGGCAGCTATCAAGTCTTCTCGGCACTTCATTAAATTGGAAGGTATCTATCGACGAGGATAGGTATTTTTGAGATAGGCCAACTTTTTCCGCAAGCAGCTTGGTTCGCGAAACACTATTATCCTTGGAGACTGATTATTGGATTGGAGACTTCATTATACAGTTGAATGACATCACTAAGACTATTGTCCAATTCATCATCGGTCTCTCCAGGAACACAATTCATATAAGACGAAATGTATGCAGCAGAGGAGTGGTCAGTCAAGGATCTGAGGCCGAATCCGCCGTTGCTAATTCTAAGCTGTGCTTGATTACAAGCTAGATCCGACGTCTCTATTGAAACACACTCTTGAAAAGCCTTGCAAATGTCATTATCTATAGCTGAAAATATGTCCTGCAAGTCTTCGGATGGGGTTGTTCGAGCCAAGTGATTAAATTTCTCAAAATGAGGCACATGAACGAAGTAATGAAACTGCAACTTGAGGATCGTGAAGTCTGGGTAACATCTTCAAGAGCTTGATGGCTTTTTGCCGCCTTTTTTCAGTAAACGTGATACAAAAACTGGAATCACCAACTGGGGAGCCAAGAACTTCCATATTAGGTGTACTTGATCGGATGAATTACTTATCAAACTCCTGCAGATCGCCAGCTCCGAAAATTTCACACTTGTGTGCCTGAAGTGAAAGACCCACATCACCAGTACCTTTCTTAAGAATTTCGTATGCCTTAAAGACCTGATCTTTTCTCCTGCCAAGATTCCGTCATCTAAATACCAATAGTGATGAAGAAGTGAACAAGAAGTGTCTATGGATTTGATGATCTATGCAGAGCGTTGGCAAATAGCAACGGGCCCAAAGGATCACCTTGTTGAACGCCTTGGGACGAGTACAAATGACCAAGAGGATGCCAAAGATGGGGTCGATCACCGTAGCACCATGAGACCCATCTGTAAATTGACGGAAACTGACCCAAACATTCGTCAAGAATTGCTTGCCTGGAAATGGAGTTGAAAGCATTGGCTAAATCCACCTTCAATAGACAGAAATTTTCGCCTGACCAAAACCTTTTCACAGCCAGTCGTCTTCGATGTACAATTTTTTCCGTTCCAAAACGGCATGCTACTCCTAATTGTAAGGGACTCAAATATTCACTTGCTTGATTTTTGACACAAATGCAAAGACATTTTGCGGTTAATCGACGAAAGACTTCACCAACAGCTATTGGTCTCACATCCCAACCCGTCTCTTTATTCTTCATGAGAGCTGTCAAACTGCCACCCGCCAGGAAGGGGGCCAAAGGCTGCGGGGCTTTACCATCGCAAAGAATATTGATCATTTTCCGAACAAGAGAAATATTACTTGTGGGAAGAACTGCTTCACATGCATGGATCAAATGTTGAACTCTCCACCCAGATGGTCCACATGCAGTCGCTTTTGGAAAGGACCTCAGAACTGAAAGCATATCAAATGTAGGTGATATTGTTCAGCAACGGCTTCATCCTCTTCCAAAGATGGAACAACAGGTAATGCAGATTCCGGATGCTTTTGTTTCAACTTTGCCCAGGTTTCATCATTGTTAGGACACAGACCATTCGAAGATAAAATGCGGCATGCCTTGCTGTATAGACCATCTTCCGCTTGAGTAATTGCTACAGATATGCGGTCATTGAAATTATCCTTCCTCGATAACTTTGACTTGCCCCCTGGCTTCGAATTTTGAACTGCTGCTTCCCATAATTCTGCAAGTTGGCCATCCGACCACTGATCGCACAATTTGCTGATAGAGATCTTGTGAGCTTTACCCTTACCAGCCCGCTTAGATGACGGTAAAATACATTTCGGGATCATTAAAAGGTGGGTCCACGCTTCCACTGAATTATGATTGACTACCTGTTTCAGGGCATCGGAGCAAATTTTGCCGAACCTTTGACGTGCTTTGGCTGGTACAAATTTCAAAGTGGATCTTTGTAATGACATAACTTCATTCAAAGTAGGTAATTGAGGACTCTCATTTTCACTAACAGCGGATGAAGAAGTGTCCTGGTGTGAGCTTGAAGCAAGACGAGAAGAACATGTCTTGTTATGAGAAGTCCTATACGATTCGGCTACGATGCGGTTACACAAACACACAAATCTTCGATTCTGTGAAAGCCATTCCTCAGGCACAGTTCCCGGAAGAAGTCCTCTTGTGTGTTTTTCAAGGTGATGGTTCATCATGGAAAAGGCAACATTTTCTGGACAGTGTTGAATTGGACAGGGACAGCCTCCTCTGCCTATTAAACTGCTGTTTGCCATATCTATTCAGTTATCATGCGTTATAAGAATCCTATATAGTTATGTCATCTATCAATGAACAATTTCATCTTATAAACACATTTTTAACACATGTACATGGGCTTCATGGTCTGATGTCTCAGACTCAATTTTACTGCTGTGTACGAGAATAAGCTCGTAGAAAAAGCTGCTTCCGAAGTTCGTCATTGTGGAATTTGAAGAGGCGATTTAGTTAGTCGTAAGAAGCGTCTGAGGCACCAGCTGGATATCAGTGAGGAGGACGTCCAATCGCTCCTACACGTAATTGTGAAGAGCTGTCCAACGGAGATCATCTGGAGTAGGAGCAGACGATGGGCAATAGGAAGTAGTCGAATCGAACAAGAAGGACTGTCATGCGCGATTTTGTTAGGACGATCACTTTCTTTTATAAGAGCCTTGATACCCTTCGAATTATATGATGTTGACATTACTCTCTGTTATTGGGTATCCACAGGCTTTCAGGAGCTCCTTGATTCCTGCAGACCATAGATGAAGAAGAAGAGGACTGCAAAACAGTTGCCAAATTCCTTTATCACGAAACGTTTTGGAGCGGCCTACCACTGCCTTACTTGCCAACGCTCAGCACGCTGTCTCGGCATCATAATGATGTCCTTGACCAGGCCTCACGCACCTCTCATTATTCCTATTATTTTAGCATCTCCTTTGCACGTTTGACGTCCGCTCCCTCTACACAAAACGTCCCCTATTAACGAGGGAATTCAACGGAGGTGAACTTTTGTGTGATTTCCTGACTCTCGTAGACCTAATGAGGAAATTTTACAACTCCTTCGTCTTTCCCTTGAGGGCAACGGCATTTTTTTCAAGACGAGCAGTACCTCCAGGTCTCAGGAGTTGCAATAGGAAAAGCATTCGGCGGCTCATTTGCCGATATTTACCTCGGTTAATGGCTGTTGTCTGCTCTATCTTCCTTCGACCTGCGCCCCAGCATGTAGGTCCGTTTTCAAGACTGCTGTGTGGGACTTGGCGTCTTCGCTGTATGGGACCATGGACCTGACACTCTTCGCACATTCCTCAACGACCTGAATTCTGTAGATTCGCACATTCAAGTCTATCTTCAGCACCACACATCTACCATACGTTATTTGGATATCGAAATTTATCGTTCTCCAAACAACCAACTTGCTCACAGAATCGGTTTTAAGGACACAGCACGCCATCAAATCCTACCACTCGATCCTCACCATCAAACCCACGTCCACAAAGGCGTAATCTTCTCGCAGATTCTTTGATGGGCTATTCGCTCCTCAACGCTTGATGATTTTAGCGCAACCTGTCATACTGTCTTTCCTGTTAGGCGCTCTTCAGGTGTAACAAGAACTGCTATTCGTTCAGCTTGTCGACGTGTTCCGAAGCTCATCAATTTTGCTTCCTCCATGATGGTTTGTGGACTGTAGCTAGTTTGTGTTTCCATGAATTTTATGATGTATATGAACTGTCTCCTTCTTATCTTGTTTGTATGAATACCCCCCCTACCCCATTTATATGGGAGAAAGGGGTTGTTAAAATAAAATAAAAATAAATAATGCTTCAGGAAATGCGAACGCCTGCGAAGTGGTGCTTGTGAGTTTGCCTATGAGTATGTAAGCCGCTAACTCTCGACTCTCCCACACTATTCTCTACAACTTATCCTGCAGCTCGAGCTGCTGCATCTATGTACAGGGTGTCTACTGAGTGCTCTATGTGCACTATTTGGCGTTATGTGCTCTAGAGCACACTATTTGTGCTCTAAACAGAGTCAAGTGCTCTATTTCTGACTTTGTTCTGAAAAATACTTTTTTGATTTGTTATTTAATGAAAAACATTGCATGACTTTCTCAGATTTTGTTAAAGTTACAAATGATTCATGTAAACGTACTATAATTCGATTGATTCTTGAATATATTCACACCACCGTTATTGGTAGATATTTGAATAGATTATGAAAATATAACGTAAAAAATATAAATTTTTGAACTGGACTTTAATTTTATTGACTGATACATATCAAATTTTACTCCAAGAAAGGTGATGTTAGTCGTTAGCATTATTCTTGAAATTCGTCACGTATGACATTTTTGCCTTTATGTACCTTGGTATCAGTCAACTTACCGTATTTCTTTGAATATGAGACGCCCTTGAATAAGGGACGCCCTCGAATAAGAGACGCATACGTGAGAGGAAAAAATTTAATAAGAGACGCCCTTGAATAAGGGACGCCCTCGAATAAGAGACGCATCCGTGAGAGGAAAAAATTTAATAAGAGACGCATGCACAAAAAATAGACTGCTATAGACATATTGCATGCAGGCTATTGTAATGTGGTAGCTACATCCGCCTGAGCGATTATTAGGCCTACTTATCTTAGTAAAATAAGTCAGTCTACTAGTAAATACCGGGTATCATGACCAATATTGTATAACATATGAAGCTTCTTATTGTTGTACATACGTACATGCAGGCCTACTTAAGGTTACTTCATCTACCATTTAAGGAGGCATTATACGGTAGCTTCCTTTGCATTTGGAGTCATGTACCGGAGTCATGTAAATTTCTGCGCTTGATGAAAAGTGAAATCAAGATGAAAAACATAGACAAACATCTGCTGAACATGGGATCCTGCGGACTTCATGTTGTGCACGGGGCAGTGCAGTTCGGATTCGAAAGTAAAGATGCGCCTTCTTGGGACCTTATTGAATTTCTTCGTGGTATTTATTATTTATTTAGTGATTCAACCGCCCGACGTGGAGAATTCAGTGCTGTTACAGGATCGGACGTTTTCCCTTTGAAATTCTGTTCAACTCGCTGGACAGAAAATGTACCCGTCGCAAGGAGGGCCCTCATGTTGATAGACTACTTACAAAAGTATGTGACCGCGGTTAACAACAAAGAGACACTATTAGCGGCCTAGAAATAAAATTGAGGACTCCTGCCTCGAAGTCATACCGTAGCGTTGTCAGCGCAATGCAGAACAATACTACGATATTGACTGCTCGTCTTCATTTCTTTGTGCATCTTTCAGAGGATGTCAGAGAATTTTTGACCAAATTTCAATCAAAAATGCCATTTGCACCTCACTTGTTCGGTGAGGCATCATCATTGTTTCGTGAATTATTATCCAGATTCATCAGAAAAGATACGATCGATGCTGCGGTGAGTGGCTCAGATCTTCTGAGCATCAAGGTCGAAGATCCGGACAACTGGACCACACTCGATGATCTAGAAATCGGCGAAGGTGCACGGAGATCACTTCAGAGCAAAAAAGTGAAACCCAATGAAGCCATTGCTTTCCGAAAAGAATGTAGGGCAATTCTGATCCTCACAGTAAAGAAAATATCGGAACGTTCTCCCCTCAAATATCAGTTTACGGAATTCTTGTCAGGATTCAATCCTCGATTATTTCATCTGACTGATAGAACAAGTCGACTTGCTCGCAGTGCGCTCACCACCTTGAGCGAATGCAGCGTTTCCAAAAGTGAGCGCGCAGCTGCGCGGTTTTGCCGATTTCTGCGCGGAAGCGCGGAAAATTGAGAAGCTGCGCGGAATTTGGATGTCACAATCTTTCTTCTGTTTTAAGTATGTTTTGAATCTTAGTGTGGTGTTTTTCACAGAAATCATTTCAAATTAGACATTGTTCACCTAATGTACAGCTTCTGTAGTACATGTGATAGAGCACATTTTTTTGTTAGATAAAATATAAGAAATGTACAAATTTTCGTGGACTTATCAGGTCCGCTTCATCAGGTTGCAGTGGTAAAACTGAAGTCAAACCAAAAGAGAGAACGATATACGTGCGTATATTAGGTAAATACATTTCCCATTGGTTCATCTCACTTTACGGAAATTCCTAGATTCCGCCGTTTCTCCCCTTTATATGAATTTTGTGCTGTTCGCCCTGAAAACGTTGAAAGACTTCGAGATCTTCTTTCAAACGTCAGCTCCTGTGATACATTTGATCTACGATCGTATGATATCGATCATTTCGGACGTCTTTTGTTCTTTATTCGACAAGAATATGTTGACAAGGTGATGAATGAAGATGAATTCTATAACGTTCCAAATGTTGAACAATTATCGGATGATAATGTGCTGATTGGCGGGAAAGCTAGAGAAGCTCTTCGTAACGACCATCTTACGGCAGCACAACGTGCATTATTTTTTCAACGAGTTCGTCTGTTCTATGGCCAGCTCCTTCGATCTTTGATCCATTACTTGCCTATTGGTAAACGTCTTCTGAGGGCTTGCAAATTCTTGGATCCGAAGCAGAGGGAAAATGTTGCGGAAGAAGATCTCATTCACGTCAAATCCCAATTGAATTTCGATTGCGACGCCGACTCACTTCTTCTTGAATGGCGCAAGTTTCGTAGCGATGCGCAAATTGACACAGAGGAAGTCGACCTGCCCAAATTTTGGAAACAGATAGCCTCGAAGGATGCCTACCATAGTTTGAGTGCACTGGCCAAAAGTTGCATTTTTCTACCTCATGGCAACGCTGACACTGAAAGATTGTTTAGCTCGATGAAGCGCATTTTGACCACAGACCGCAACAGATTGCAGGATCCCAACTTTAACGGTATTCTGACAGTGAAATTATTTATGCGAAATCGCGGATACAAGAGTGCAACGTTCCCAATTGGACGCAAGTTGCTCGATCGTTGCTATGAGACATCGAATTCCTACATGCAGTATCTGAAGCAAAAGGAAAAGGAGCGCATTGAAGCAGAAAAAAAGAAAGGAAGATCTGAAAGCCAGGGAGAAAGAGATGGAAAGAGAAAGAGTCAGGCAAGAAAAGGAATCCGCAGAGAAACTCGCCGAGAGTAAGCGGAAAACGGCCATGGAATACATGGAGGCAGCCAAGAGGCTTATGCTAGAAGCACAATCGAAAACAGATGCAGCTCCCGTGTCATAGAAAAAAGATGAGTCCAAAAGAAAGTTGAAGAGAACTTTGCCTTCGACCAAACCACTGATGGATACGAGGCGTCATAGACAATGATAAGACACTTGGTGCTGACTATTTTCTCGTCATCCTCAATTCAAGTTGTTACAAATTCAATAGATGAATACAATTTTTCTTAAAAAAGATTAATTTTTCTCTCAATATGTACATCTACATTCAGATAAGCTATATGTCCTTCACACTCGGTTACCGTGAAATGTAGTAAAACGTGGACCATTAGGCCACTTTTGAATTTTTTTGCAATAATTATCATGAAGACCTTTGTTGTAGTCACATTCCCAAGCCACTTGACTCGAGAGATATTGGTACCGGAATAGTTTCTTGTTCATTTTGTTTTGTGAAGTCTTTGATTATTACTGAAAATACCAGGCTTGCCGTGGGAATTGATTTTGAATTCCCATCCCATTCCCACGGGATTTTTGATGGGAATTCCCATTCCCACGGGATTTTTCAGCATTTCCCATCAAAATTCCCATTGCTCATTACTCTTCCTATATACGGCTTATGGTTCTCTTCTTTCGGACTACAAGTCGATTAACGGATTTTCGTAATTGAACTGATGAGATTAAGCGCTTTTAGTTGACTTATCTTTTGGATGAAAAAGTATTGGCATATCAATCTACCTTATTTTGTAATTTCCAAAAATTGCAAGTTTTTACTAAGTATCAAAAATATCTATCATTTTGTTTCAGGGATTAGTCAATCAATAAAGACGACTTCATCGAAATAGTCTTCGATTACATATAGGCCTATACATACACATATTCGCATATCTATTCACTCTGATTCACTTCATGCGGTGCCGTACTTGTGATGAACATGGCAAACTTCTAGCTCATCGCAATATCATATTTAAGTTTACAATACAAGTACAGTGCCTGTATACAAGCAGTGAAGTCAATACTTCGCCTACGCATATTTCTATGACTTATCAACAGAAAACAACTGCTGATTTATGAATATGTGATAATACGCTCGCTCGCATCCCATGTGTTTAGGTACGGTGTAATTCCAATTCTATCCAACTTTGATGATAAAGCCACAAATGCAAAAAGACAAATTTATATTCGAGAAACAAACGTTCATTGAAAATCTGTCCAAGGATTGACAAACGTTGCTGCTAAAAAGGCATCAGACATTAAAAAATATCAATGGATTGATGAAAGCTACATATTATAAAAACTCTCCAATATAGGCCCTATTATGTATAAAGGCCTACGAATGACAGTACTACAATCTAAGAATAGCAGATCTTCAATTAATTATCAATGGACTGACAACCGTTACTTTGAGACCCGCGTGATGCCGATTGAAGACCATCGATGGATAAACAAGCGTCACTTTGAAAACCATCAAGGCAAAAGCAAATACTCAAGAAAATATCAATGGATTAACAAACGCAAAACGCTACCATGCGGCAACGAAGGGTATCAAGAGAATAGCTGATGCTCTAGAAAAATATCAATGGATTAACAAACGTTTCTACGGGTATGAAAATCTAGAGAATAGCCGATGCACTAGAAAAATGTCAATGGATTAACAAACGTTGTTATGAAATATATCAAATGAATAACAAATGTTCATGCAAATCTAGGAACTGAATTATAATACAGTCTCTAACTTACAAGCATATTTTGTGTAAATCATAGCGCTGAGCTTGTCAGGCTTGAGCCTTTTTCGAAGCTTTGATAAGAGAATCCCCGCCTCGCTGAATAGTCTTTCTACAGAAGCTGATGACACTGGGGTGGAAAAAGAATTTTTGCACACTTTGACAAAAGTCTCATTTGTGGTCCTTTCTCTTTCCAAAAATCCTTGGTCGGATGTCTGGAGGCCACACGAATGGTCTCAAAAAGCAACATTTCTGTTTCAAGTTGTTCATGAAGCGAAGTCTTCATGCGCTTTGGGCGTGGAGCAAACAATGTCTCAAACGTATCGCTGGATGTCGAGGGCTCACGTTCCTGGTTATCACTGACTTTGTCCGTGGGGATATCAGATATATGCATTGAATCAAGCAGCTGATTCAAATAGTTCACAACACTCGATTTGAATCCTTGCATCTCCTGCTCCCATTCATTCATGAACACCTGCAATTCTCGGGTCTTTTTGCTGGAATATCGAAGAGTTTTCACCATATCCAAAGCCGTGTTGCAGACATCAATGCCTGACAAATAACAAGCCGCTTTTGCAAAAAGCAAAAATGATGAACCACAATATGGCCACAGCTTCTTTCTCATCTGGTTTCGTAGAAGGCAGCAGGTCTCCCGAGCGATGGCAGGCACTTCTTCACTAATCTGCATTTGGAACAAGTGAATATCCAAAGTAAGATAGTTCAGGTAAGATAGATGAGAAGTTGGCTCATCAACCTAAACTCTGTCAAAGAAGCACTTGACGGCTTCCATAATATCCAACAGAGATTTCAGTGAAGGTTAAGGTGGCAAATTGTCAGATACATGACAGTCTTCTTCTGACAGAAATATAGTGTAGTTGTCCACCGCAGATCGAAGTCGAGAATGTTGAAAGCGCCATGGGCGAGTCGTGCTTTTATCAGGAATAGCACGCTTCAGTCGCTTCGCATTTTGGTCGCGTACATTATAGAAAGATTCCACAGAAGTCAGATTAGACAGCATGCCACTTAGTAATTCTGGTGGAGACTTCTCGAAAACGTCTTTGACACAAGTCGACAAGGCATGTTCGGTACAACCAATTCTACCACCCAAGTTCAGCGTCGTTGGATAACGGCCGTCGAACGCTGCGACCATTTTCGGTTCATTGTCACTAACTATAAAGATGGGTTGAGAGAGCTCACCCTGTTTTTCATCATCCGGTGACTTAATGCATTCTTCGAGAATTTTGAAAGTGAACGAAGCGTCGTGTGGTACATCATCCAAATCACAAATCTTAAGTGGATAACTGAACCAACGCCAATCTTTATCGAGTCCACAGGCAACAATAGCAAAATAAGAAAGTCGATGTTCATGTCTTCCAGACCAAAAATCAATCATGCATGATACACCAGCATCCGGATCGTTGAGACTGTTTCTAAAATGATGTTGCAACTTCGCATGGGATTGCTCTCCCTCAGTCATTAACTCCGATGAAATGTAAGTTCGTCCGATGGAGTAGTCATTGATCTTGTTGTTTCTGTGCGTTACCGAAGAAGCGAAGTTTGCGCAAGAAGATGCAATTTGAGCCATGGCGTTGATGGACACAGTCGGATGGGCACAAACAAGCGTCACTACATGCTGCTGCCATTGTTCTTTTGCTTCTTTCGGAAGAGGAGGCTTGCTTGTTGATGGAGCACACTGAAAACTTCGGTGAATGGTGAGTTGATTGGACGTCGACGTCACCGGTGCGCAGTTTTTCTCGAGATGGCGCTTTATTGCACTGACCCCACTCTGGTTTACCCACTGTCCTCTTGTCTTCTTAAACCAAAGAAACAATTTCTTACAGGCATCACAATAAAGGAAAGGGGCCAACAATGGTTTCCTGTCGTCTCCTGAGCTCTCGGCAACCGGTGATATGTCCACTTGCACGGCCTTTATCCTCGAATCAAGATTGGCACTACCACTGGTTAATGACTTCGGTGGCGGAACAAAAGATACACGAACAGCAGAAATGTGCTGCTGCAGAGTTTTTTGTCTACTTCGAAGAACTTGTTCGAAGACATCGCAGCGACGACCTGCCTCAGAGTGGGAACTGAAGTTTCAGACGATTATAATTACATCATATAGCTCGGTTCCTCTTCGGTCTGCAGCCTAATGAATCATCGCCAAGCGTCAATCAGGGGAAAAGAATGTTTTGCGAGCTCACATTCCCTCACTTGAATTGTCAAAAGTTGCGTAAGTGAAATTGATCATGCAGCGCACGGGGCGAGAGAATCGGTCGGTCACTGACATGGATACTGATTCTCCTCCCGTCGGTTGACGATGCGAATTGACAGACAGCCTCAACAGATAATTACATAATCCAGGTTCTCTCTCTCTCTCTCTCATTCAAGACCGATATTAGTCTTCTTATAAGATTGATAAGCCAAGAAAAGAATTGTTATGATGATGGTTACCGACCCGTGTTTCGTCACCCTGACAGAATCATGCTTTTTTCAGACAAGGACAGCCTGCTTACTGTAGACACACCTGTACAATGTACATGTATAAATGTTGTATTTCCACTTCAATCTGTGCGTCATTCATGAGCGGCTTCGCCTAGTCATCCAGTAAGATGAGTGCAACTACAGCCTGCATTCTCGCTTTCTCACAACCTTTGCAAACCAAAAAAGAGTTGATACTTTCAAATAAGATTTAAATTTATCTTATTTTGGTGATCAAAATTTTCATTTAATTCCCATGGGATTCCCATGACCTGAAGCAAGATTCCCATCTCATGGGAATTCCCATTCCCACGGCAAGCCTGGAAAATACAGTACCTACTACACTACGCTTTGTTTATAGTTACCTACTAGTACTACTAGTTACAATATGTTGACCCTATTGATAGAAACAGTTATAGTGACCCAATCAGGTTCCATCGAAAGTCTACTTAAGATTGAAAGTAAAAGTTGCACATCACTATGTAGGATTCATTTTTGAATATGCAAGAAAATGAAATCCAGAAAATCACAAATATGGTCTTAAAACTGCAATGTAAAGGGGGTTAGGGTCCATCTGCGCGGATTTACTTGGCCTGCGCGGATTTCAGAGATTTTACTTTGGAAACGCTGCGAATGTAATATCATTACGATACTTGATTGTGACAGAGTGAATACTGAATGGCGGAACTGTGTACTGGACGAAAACATTCTCGAAAGATCATCAAAGTATAAACCATTTAAGGATCGTCTCGACGATTTCTACACCAACGTCTTGGATGAGGAAACTTATTCAACTTTGTCATCCGTGATTCAGAAGGTTCTCATTCTCTCACACGGGAATGCGGCTGTTGAACGGGGTTTTAGTGGTAATGCTTTACTTCTGAAAGAGAATCTTCATACTGAATCCCTCGTTTTGTTACGGCATGCCCAAGACGGAATTCGACGAGCTGGTGGAACAACGGAGGTAGAATTTAGCGAGAAATTTCTTCTCTCCTGTCGAATGGCAAGTAACCGTCGTCGATTGGCGCTAGAACGAAAGAGAAAAGAACAAACGGAGAAGAAGAAATTCAATTAAGAACAGCAAAGACAACGAGAAGAAATCTAGAGGCGAAAAAGAGAGCTCTTGATGAAGAAAGAGCAATGGTAGGCTCAGAATTAGATACGAAGAGAAAGAAGCTTATGTAAAGTGTATTTGAGAATTCGTGGACCATTACTTTTCTTCTATCCACCGTCACAACCTTTAAATATTTACTGAATTTTTAAAAATAGAACCTTACGACATTCATGTATAATTACACATCATTCATTCATGTATAATTCCCCCAACTGAATATCTACATTGTATATACACCTCACAACGAGAAATGAGGAGAGCCTGTCTCAGTTAAAAGGGATATGAAATAAAACCAGAGTTATTAGTACACTTGTACACTGATGACATAGCCTGTACGCAAATGTCTTCGTCGTTACTGTCTGAAATTAATTTCCCTTTCAATTGGGGCCGGATCTCTCCATTTTTTTATAATAATTAACAATAGCACTGACTTTCATATAATCATTTTCTACCAAGCCGTAATTAAGGTTTCGCTGCATTATACAGTTTGAACATGATTCCAGCCCTATCACGAAATCATCGAGTGAAAATCGCTAGCCCTGAATTATGATATTTAGAACATTAAAAGACTGCAAAGCCGTATTCAGACATCGATCAATTAAAAAATTTAGTTAGGTTAACGTTAATCAGTTTTGAAAAAGTAATCATAGGTTTCTCGTTATCGATAGGTGCTTCAAAGCCGGCCGAATTATTCTAAATTAATGTATGTCATGCGTGCACCTTAACACTGCGTCGTGATTTTAAAGAATATGATTTCAGTTTTATTTCGAGGTTCCATGTCATTCTCTTCATAATCTCATTGTAGCCCCTTCAATTATATTTGTGATGACAATGAGCTATTCCAGTTACAATCTTTATGGTCTTGTTGGCTATCATTTTTGTCTTCTAGATTACTCTCATCGTATATGAATTGTTATTGTAATTTGTTTCAAATGGGTTGTTTTATAGATTTTTATTTCATGTTTCAGCCGTTTTATCAGTTATGGTTTTTGTATTAGCTTTCTAGCAGTGATAATCATTTCTTTCCCTAAACAAGATATTTGTTTTTGTGTACTAATAAAGGGGACAAATAAATGTCAAGTAGACCTACCGTAAGGAAGGTAATCATACGCGTAGAATTGCGTTCATCACACAGCTAGATTTTGATCGTTCTCGGGCTCTATTGCGTTCAAAAAATGTGCTCTATTTTGCCCAAAATTGTGCTCTAAAGTGCTCTAACACCACCTTGAAATTCCAGTAGACGCCCTGATGTAGCAAGATGTACCAACCGCGGAACCGCTTATATAGGTCAATCTTCCAATCCCTTACGCCGACGAAACAGTCAGCACCTCCAGGCAATAAGAAACACAGATTCCGAGTCACCTCTTATTCCTCACTTCACGCATCTGTAATGCCTCAAACTTTTTCTTTTTTGCTATTGACCGCTGTATTGCTGACCAGAGCCGAATATCAAAAGAAAGCCAATGGATAAAGAAGCTCAACACCCTTCGTCCTATTTGCCTCAACTGTTCCCTTTCCAAAGTCCCTAATATTGTTAACTTGGTCACGCATCATGCTGTTTGCATACGAGACTCAACAACTTAATCAAGGAAGCTTGTCGACAAGTGACTGATGTTTCCGTGCGACTATCATGTAAAAATAACAAGATGATATATTGATCGAATTCCTTTCGTCCTCTGTTATTGATTTATTATTTATAATAGCATTCTTATCATAGTTTACTTTGTGATGTATCCATTCAGTCTGTTTACTGGCTTTTGTGAAGTCTTTGCATAGATATATCTATGACCTTGTCACTGTCAATGAATGCAATATTTACCTCTTTTGTGTCCACATTGACTGTCACTGTCATTTTTGATCAGCATTCACTGTCTGCCTGCGCTTGCAGACATGTGTAATTCGTGTTTTGTGATACACAACTTACGAATCCCTTGTAGTGGACGAATATATTGGTGCCTTCATATACTGACAAAAGTTTTGATGAAATTAGAAATTGGTACATTTGGGCAGAGTGAGAGAGATTTAATGGCCGACGCTTTCATTTACCTACTACTAATTTGTCCTTTGCAATTTGTTCTTTCTCCTATTTTTTCGGAACTTCTCAAATTTACCGTGCTTAGTTGGTGGCGAGTGAAAGAAAAAATATTAGAGTTGTATATCGTCGTCTTCATTTTCACGAAGACAGTTTTATTGGACAAAGAATTTCTACAATTTATCTTACCTCGGCAGATTGGGAGGCTTATCTTGATCATCGGATGGTCGACGTTTTCTTTTCCTCGATCCTACTTTTTGGTGTGAATTCATTCGGCAATTCTGTATGGATAGAATTGTGGACTTGCTTTGATAAAAAATTAAGAAGCTTGCGCTTTCCGGTACCCTCATACTTTTTTTGAGTATTGTACTAGCTTACTATATTAAGATTCAGCGCAGACTTGCGCCTCGATCGTTTAATATTCGACGTTCTCCTTTTCCCACTCCAATTTCGGAAATTTCTTCAATTCTTTCTATCTGGAAGTACTCAAAATGAGATACCTACATGCTCTTCGATTGATATATTATAAAAAATTGACGTCTTCTTCGTATTTTTTGGGAATTTCTCCTCTTTATTCTAAAGTGCGTAGGAGGATCGAGCTCCGCCTTGGTACTCTCGCTTTCTAAATCTTCCCTTGTTTTGCCCCTTTGTATCTCTCAGGAACTCCAGCTCGAACCTTAACGACGAAGAGGGACATATAGGCTGCTCGCAGCTTGCTCATGTAAGAGGATTGCTGGAGGACTTGCTGTAATTGCTTGCGGAAAAGCGAGATAGAAATTTAAATGGACCGTTATGGAACACATAGGAACTTAAAAATGTCAGTTTGCAGACACCTGTCAATCGAAAAGTACATATATATTTCTCTATTATCCCCGAAATAATTCATTCATGAGCTTTATTAGAGTGTCGTTATATCACAGAGACTTCTAGGACACTTTACATTTAATTAAGAATTTGACAAAAAGTACGACTTCAGAAGAGTCTTAAAAGCTTTCGGTGATGATTCTTTGGTGATATCAACCGGCAAAGAGTTCCAGACTCGAGGTGCAGTTGCTGTGAAGGATCGTCCACCGAGTGTAGAACGACGCACGGAAGACGTCAGGAGGAAAGGCCCTCGTGCAGATCGCAAGCGGGATCGCCCCTCAGCTTGTGAAACGAGATGGAGCTCACTGAGCAGGTAGTCGGGAGCAGCTCTACTGAGACAGGAGAGAACGATGGCCGCTATACGTTGCTGGGTTCTTGCATGTATCGGTAGCCACTTAAGTTCTCTGAGCAAAGGCGAAACCGAGGAGTAGCGGTTGCATCCATAAATGAGTCTGGCGGCAGCATTGAGAACGGCCTGAAGACGTCAGAGCTGGGTGGATGGGACGCCAGCGAGGACGGAGATGCAGTCGTCCAGACGAGTATGAACTAAAGCCACGATGATGGATGTCAGAAGAGCTGGACTGACTGAGCCGCGTATAGATCTTATCCTGCGAAGCATGGCAAAGCAGGATGCGACGGTCTTAGTGATGTGTTCGAAATGACAACACTGGGTCAAATTGGACTCCAAGGCATCTGACAGAATCGACAGGAGAGGACAAATTGGGGGCCAGACGAACAGGCTCAGGAGAGAAGCTTCCCATCCGATGTTCAGACCCGCACCACATGAACCCGGATTTGTGGAGGTTGAGTTGCAGCCGATTGGAAGCCAACCAGTTGATTAGAACGTCCAAGCAGACAGATATTTTCGCACTCAATCGCCCTTTCTCCGAGATGTCACAGAAGCCATAGAACTGAATATCATCGGCATAAGAGTGCATGCGAAGATCATGTTCATGATCAATATCGACGAGATCTGCCGTGTAGAGGACAAACAGCAGAGGCCCCAAAACGGATCCTTGTGGAACTCCGCAGATCACTGGCGTAGGTGTCGAAAACGTCAAGCCTTGTCTTACCGACTGAGTTCGTCCGGTGAGGAAGGACTCCAGCCACTGCAGCACGGGACCGTCGAGGCCAAAAGATGATCGGAGTCGGGTGATGAGGATAGAATGATCAATTGTGTCGAAAGCACTGGAGAGATCAAGAAAACACAATAGGCCAATCTTACCACTATTCATGGCACGGAAGATGTCTGAGGAGATCTTCAGAACAGCAGTTTCGGTGGAGTGTCCTGGTCGGTATGCAGATTGGAGCTTTGGCATCAGACTGAAAGCTTCGAGATGAGAGCGCAACTGGGAACACACAAGTCTTTCGAGGATCTTTGAAAGAGTGGGCAAGCTGGAGATTGGGCGGTGTGTATTGACATTGGTGGCGTCAACTTTGCCCTTCTTCGGGACCGGAGTAATGCATACCTCCTTCCAGGCGGATGGGAAAATGCCTGTCATCACTGATGTGTTGTAAAGATGCGCAATGAACGGCGCCATTACGTCAATACAGCTTTTCAGGATACCTGTGTGAAAAGGATCACCAACTGATGTCTTGTCAGACAGCTTTCTAACTTCGGATGTCACCAAAGCAGGAGTGAGTTTACGAAAAGAAGTGAGGTGGCAGTCAGGAGGTGCAACTGAGAAGATAGGTGAGGTGGAGTCGATGGTTGCCTGGCGGACCTCACTGACCTTCGCTTCAAAATGTTGATAATAGTCGGAAGCTGCGAGGTGCTGAGATGGCGGAGATTGACCACGACCCATTAGGGAGTCAAACGAGCGCCAGAGATCGCGAGGTGAGCCATAATTTGATTCGGTCTTAGTGCGCCAAAAATGGTCCCTCTTACGGCGGATAAGGGTGCGGTAGGCCCTGAGACTGTTCTTCCACTAAATGTAGCTGGAGTTAGCTGATGTCTGGAGCGATGGATCGGAGAGGGCGCGACGCTGAAGGTGTCGAAAATGCTTCTCAAGATGACGAGCGCGCCGTTTTGCCTCGCGGCAGGTCTCGTCAAACCAAGGGTCTGAAGGACGGCGTCGCAGAGTCACGCGGCGGAAGGGAATTTGCTCGTCAAGTATAGCAGTAATGCACGAGTCAAACAATTCGGCAAGTTCGTCTACGCTGAGGTAAATCCAGTGTGAGGGAAGGCACAAAGGTGAGTGACTTAGGGTTTGTCGGAAAAGAGACAAGTCAAAGCGGCTCCAAGGGCGAGAGATAGAGGAAACGTAGATCGGTGGAGGAGAAACAAAAGGCACGTTCCAAGTCAGGAGACTGTGATCTGATAGTCCCGGATCACTAACGTTGACGAAAATATCAGAAAGTTCGGAACGGGAAAAAATGACATCCAGAGTTCCGCCATGGACATGAGTTGGTACGTTTACCCGACATGCGAGACCGGGAGAAGACATGAGCTCTGTCAAAGAGCAAGCGTGGGGATCGGTTGGTCGCTCGACGTGAATGTTCAGGTCACCTGCCACAAGTAAGGGACCCGGAAGAGTTGAGAGTTGTTCGAGAATCAGCGAAAGCTCGGAGAAGAAAAGCGAGGTGATGTTGACAGTGCGGTAGATGAGGACAACAGTCAGACAGGTGGAGCCGACAGTCAGTCTCGCGCAGGAACATTCGAAGGCTGTTGGATCGAAGGTAAGAGACAAACGATTTTGATGCACCTGAGCGTTCGATGCAATGATGACACCGCCGTGGTTGGATGCCATTGTGTCAAGACGATTGCGAGGACGAGGATGATCAACGACAAGAAGTCCCTCTTTGCGAAGGCGGCCAACGCAAACAGAATCGATGTCGTGCCAGGTCTCAGTCAAAAGCATAACGTCGAGAGAACGTTCATGTCTGAGCTGCAGAATGTCATCAACTTTATGGTGGAGGGATCGAATGTTGTAGAGACCGAAGGAGAGAAAGCGGTCTGCCCGAAAGGCGCGTCGAGATGCACGAGGAAAAGCACTGAGGAATCGTCTCTGAGATGGAGAATTCGTTGATCGATGACGGAGTTTGCGAGAAGAGCCGCGAACTGGAATAGGGCGGCAGTCGACTGTTTAATTAAAATTCCGAAGTAAAAAAGGCGCTTCTTCAAAGTGCGTGGGATTGTGAACGCAGACGAATTCTTCTCAACAATGAAGTAACTGCTGTAGCGAAGAGGCATGGTGGCAAGCGCTACGCGTGAATTGTCTATTGTCTGGGATGCAGATATCTAGGCGCTGGCTGGCGTTCCGATGCAAGCAACACTCATGCACAAAGTCGCAAGAGGTGCTGGCAAATCCGACCGTTCACGTCGACGGCTGACGATCGAATGAATTGGAAATAGTATTCACACCAGTCGACTCCTCATGATGTAAATTTGAATTCAAGCTTCAAGCTTTCCATTGCCTTCAATGGAAGATTGACTTTTTGTGTCTAGTCCTGGTCGTGACCATCAGTGCTGAAAAAGTCTTCTCTAGACCACAGCACGTAGACCATAGAAAAAAGCCAACGCGATTTATCTATGTGGATGAGCATTTTTATGATAGTCGAAGGCCAACTTGGTAGAACAAATTTTTATTGTCGTCATGATACGCCTTTTAAGGCTGGCAATCGATATAACAATCGACTGGTTTTCCGAAATGTACATGTAATCGTTTTCCATGATTAAGATTCTCGCTCGTCTTGGAACCTATGGTAGCAGCACAGCTGCACAGTATTTTAAATTTCATTTGCACGGACATTTTCTTTTCATTTAGGCGGAAATACGTACTGTCTTATTGATGATTAGTAACCTTGCCCAATTTTATAATTCATTGTATGATTCACATCGCTCTCAAATCTAAATCACATTTCAGGCGGTCGCCGAGCTTTCATGGAGGAAGGATACCAGACCACTGGTAGACTGTCAATTTCAGCTGGACAGAGATCACTTCAATCAGATGCATATTGCATTGGACAAAGCACCTCTTACCCATGACGGAGAAATTCGAGTGATGCCACGTGCTAATGCGGTTTTTCCTAAAGCTTCATTGATGACGCTAGATAGTACATTTTTCAACGCAAATCAAAAGAAGATTCTAGAAATGATAACTGCTTCATTCAAGGTATTACAATGTCACATTGTCGACAATTGCTGATGTTTTCGAAATTCTCATTATATTTCTGTTCATTTTTAATAGCAAAACCACATGCCGCATTAGTATTGTACCAGCAGCCGCTTAGTACCCCTTAATGCCGCTTAAAATGTGTAATGAACTTGTGTTACCTAGAAACAGCAGGCGAGCTGATTTCGGGATTCCGATTGTGGTGAAGTTCCATGATTTTTCTAATTAATTGTAATTTTGAGATATAATTTGGTTCAAAATTCGAGTTAGCTTTCGTCTGTATTATCAGTTTCGGATTGAAAATCGGGTGTGATTCCCATCAACCTTCCGATATTAAAGGGATTGCGAGTTGAAAGTCGGGTGGAAATCTATAATTAGATTTACGTATTCGAAATTCTCAATCGATTCTTTACTGTGGCTCACATAGAGAAAATTTTGGTGATTTTTTTTCACCAGGTTGCAAAATTGCAAAAGTGGTTATGCACCCCTTTAAGATTGTATCTCAACAACTGCTGCGTCTCAAAAACTCCTCGGATTTGAAATCTAGCTCTTGGCGACAAATGTTTGTGCACACCTGTCCTCAATATCACATCTAAATCGATAAGCCTGCAACTTTTGACTGATGATTTGACAAACTTGGGTTCATAATGTAATGGAAATCTCTAGTTCGCGGTTTTCCAAAAAAGTTAATGACTGCATTATATTATACCATATCTCGTCATTGTGACGTCATTTTAAACTAATCACATATTTCAAACTCCTAACATCAGACAATAAATTTTGTACCTGACGATGACTGCCGGATAGAAGTCAGATGCTCTTGTAGTGCAAGCATTGTAATCATAACAACCTCTTAAAAAAACTCCTGACTGTTTACAGAACTTTCACTTTATTGAATTGATTGTTGTTGTGTATGTGATCTTATCACAGATTTTTTGGTTAAAATAAACATCTTATTGCATGTTTTTTCGTTTCAGGGCGCATCCGTGCCACCACTTCTGGTTTGTGGCAGTTTCGGCACTGGAAAAACCGAAACATTAGGTCAAGCCGTCCTTCAATTATTGAAGTTGAGTGATAATAATCGCATTCTGGTGTGTACGCACAACAATTCCGCAGCCGATTTGTACATCACACGTATTCTTCACGATACCATCTCGAGAATGAATCCAAAGCCTCGTGTCTTTCGATGGTATTACAGTAAAAGGAGAATTTCTGCTATCAAAGAATGGAATGTCATGGAAAGCTACACGAAATTATCACCAGACAGATCAAGGTTCGCTACATTGACAAAAGATGAAGTTCTCAAGCAACAGGTAAATTTTTAATTTCATTTTCATTCATTATTTTCTGTTATATTTTCATCCATCATTTTTAATGAGTTATTGCATCTTGAACAATGATTTGAACTGTCTCGTACGAAAATGATTTCCGTACCTTATAGGCCTATAGGATCTGATATAAGAATCGCCACATTTTCCTCCTAAAAAACCTTATAGGATTTTTCCTCTACACCTGATATCAGATCTGTTATCAGTAATAAAGAAGTTCCCCCATGAAAACATACAGGTTTTCTGATCGAAATCTGATACCAAATCCAATATTGGGATAGATGCCGAAGCAGATTTCGAACTTGCTATCAAATCTGAGAAAAGCACAATATTCTCCACTGAAATATCGACCCTGGATTGCTTTGTAAGCGACATGTGATCAGATGACACAAATATCGAAGTTCTATTTAACAAGGTGTTACAGTATTGAATTCAGCAAAAAGTTGATACTAACAGACATTCAAAATACAGATCACACAATTAAATACAGATACTGAAGTCGATTATAAACAGCGATTGAAATAGTATCATTTCTAAAACAAGACCGATTGTGACGAATAGAACTGCTTGAAACGTTTTGTTATGGTCGCCGTCTTGGTGTCGTCGAATTTCGTTTAAGTTGAAGATCCAATGCAGCTACGGCTTTCAATTCATCAATGCTTAAAAGATTTTAGAAGAACTACTAATAGCTGACTGAATTGACATAAACGAATTTATTCCTGCTGCTGTGTTTTTTATCAAGGAATGATGCAATCAACAGTGTCCACCAAAGTGATTTCCTGTGTGGAATCCTGTTTTTGTTGCTTATCTGCATATGTCGATTATGTCAGCTGCTAGGAATTAGTTGGCCAATGAAATGAGTGTTAATGGATTTTGTAATTCATTCCACTCTTTCCTTGATTTTGATTTCAATTTCCTCCATTTTCCTCGATGAGAATCTGGGATAGTATAGTATTTACAAATGGGATGATGGATGAATACATTTTAAATTTTGTCAAAATGTATTCACAAGAATGAATTGACTACTACATGTAAGTTAGTGGTGTCATAAAAATACGCTGGTAAATAGCAGTCATGAGCCCAAGTCTGAAAAATTAATAGTTCAGGAATCAGGAGTTGATTATACTTTTTTTACAAATCTTTCACTTGTTGTAAACCTTTCTATTTTTGGCGCATGTGCAATTTTAACTTATTACGACTTATCATGACTGTTCATATCAGTAACTGCTGTCAATAAATGAAGACTAGAACTATTATAATATGATTGAAATGCTTGAATCTAGCCAACTCTTGATGGAAATTGCGCAGCCTTATGTCCTCATTCGAGTTTGAATCTCTGTTGTACGAAATTGAAAGGGAAGCTGCATGAGATAATACCGTCACCAAGTCATTCAAATTTGTAACATCATGGAAGAATTAGACACCAAAATCAATTTCAAAATTGAAACTTTGAAAAATAATTATCCTTACAATGGGGACCCAGAATTTATATGCGTACGTATAATTTTCATGCATTCATTATAATCAAGATCAAACGATGCATATCAATGAAAATTCATCTACTAACGAAGACATCAGTTCTGGAATCCATTGTTCGCTGAAGAAAAGCCACTTAAACCTAATGGCGAACTTTCAGCAAAAAATTAATCGTTACAAAAATTAAGAAATTGACTTTCCAATTCCATGGCTTTGTCAAATTGTATAGTTGCGTTGCCACCTCAAGATATGTATATAAAGAACCTCAAGAAATGTATAGTTAAAACTACATCCTGAATATCAAAGCATTTTCCCAGCTGTTGTCAGTGGAAATTGAGAATTATTTCACATGATTTCATGATCACGCTGTCATTCCCATTGATTCACACAAAAATATACGACATTTTCGGTGACGCAAAAACCTATATTTGTGAAACTTTCAAATATATAAATGATTGAGTCGTTTTATCGGTCGTAGAAGTATATGCTAAAAAGATGATTAATTATATTTCAGCATGCATATGCACCTTTGCACATGTAACATAGAAGTAAGAAATACAGGACGTCCGGAGACGTACGAAAACAGGTGTGCATGTAACTAATTTGTATGTTTCACCCACCAACGTGTCATCCAATGAGCATTTATAATGAAACATTAAACACAAGATCCGGAAGTCACATGGAAGCGCGATTTGTCAATTAAAGTGTTTCACTTTTTTAGATCGATAGTTTAGAATGACGAGAAAAAAATCAAATTCTCGTTAGTATTTTACTTCTTGTAATAGATATGCGTGAGGTCTACAAAATCAATATTTATACCTATGATTATCTTAGTTCACCAAGCAGACTATCGAAATAGCATATCCACATGAACTTATTATTAATTGGTCTAGTTATGAATCGATGCCATACCAGAAATCAAGCATTCCCGACCCTTCATTACATAATTGTTTAATTGTGTGCAATATTATTTGCAAATCTGAGCATTTGCACGCTTGTTACAACCGATTAAAATTCTATTAATCAGCAATTACGGTTACTGAAGTTTTCAAAATCAGGCTGCTGCTCAAATGTTGCTACTAAAAAGACTGTAGGCACTCTACTGTCTTGCATGAACGCATCTTAACAAAAACATCTGTTGACTCTCTTAAATAATGAAATGAAGTAATACCGAGAGGGATTCTACGCGTGACGTACGTGATTTTTGGAGAAACATATTTCAAATTTTGAACAACTTAAACTTCGAATTCTATCAAAACAATTTACATGCATTAAGACACAACTTCACTTGAAACTTCGGCTGTAGAAGAAAATCCAAATGCTTATTTATTTTTTGCTGGCAATGATTTAGACTCCTGTTCGTACGTGACGGTAAAATGGACATGGTGTTTCACATACCTTACTTAAACTTCAATTTGTCCTTCGATGAAACACTTTGATCACTCAATCGATGTACCAGTACCTGTATCGAGAGTACGAAAACAAGTTTATAACATTTCATTTAGCTTATGTCAGCTTTATGATGCCTAAATTTTGAAATATGTTGCATGTGACGTACGTGATGCACTTGTGTCGTACGTGACGCTCTGCTATTTTCGTCATGCTATTCATTACTTGTGTTGGCTGTCATACGGAAATTACTCTCTTATCTATAAAATATCTTATAAGCAACTTAAGCGATTAATAACTTATAGCAATCAAAAAAATGAAAAAAATTACCCGTTCTAAAACCTTTTAGTAATGGATTTTTGATGTTCCCCGTGCAGAATGGGCCTAAGAATTATGAACACATGGATCGGATAAACTCAACAGATGTATTGTACAAACACAAAATAGTAAAAAAACACATCTCCTTTTGTGATCAAACTCATCAGTCTAGGAAGTCACACTATTGGTGGGGTAGTGAAAATGTATCTTTCCCGTTGATCCAATGAATAATCTGCTACAGTTCCCAGAATGTTATCTTTTACAATCCATGCGATATCAGGCCGTCCACACAAGGTGAAACAAATAGGAGAACTTTGTTTCAAGAATAAGATCTCATATTCTTCGTCCGCAATTGATTGGATAATTCCAAGAAAGTTTCGATAACCACTGAGCTGATTGCGTACTCGCGTTATGGCAACAGTGCCAACCCGAAGATGGCTGTCGATGAATTGAGTATCTCCGCATATATCCTTCGACAAGTTGGATCGAATCAAGCGATCATCACGAGAAGCAAACCAGCAATGATCCTTTCGTATACCAGAGACATTTTTCTGAAAGAAGATGTTCTCGACATTAAAATTGAAACAAATTGTAAATGACAAAACATTTAACGGATGTGGCAGTTGATACTAATAGCAAGCCTAAAATAACATGCAACTCCTAAAGTAACTAGCATAATAGGGACTGTGGGGACATTGTACCATCGGAGACCATTGCATGACATGCATGTATCTATACACGTAAAATAGATGTTGCGCTGCGTTAATAGAGAAATTAATGTAGATATGATAATCTGATTCGTACTGTGTCACTCTAGTAGGCCTATGTGGTGAACGTTGCTAGCTTAGTTTCCGAGTGCACATGCCACTTTTTGCTGACGTATACTATTTCATTTTCGGAGAATGTTTACTTCAGTAAATTGCAGATTCCCAGATAGAAGCATACTACACCCACATAATGTAATTGCTTAAGGTACACATTAGCACTGTTTTTCTGAAAATGATCCAAATTTGTACACTGGACATCTAGACACAACATTAGAATATGCCTTAGTACCTAATTTATGTAAGGTTGCCAGTTGTGTTATAGTCATAAGTATTTGATCGTCTATTATGCTGTAGATGCTCAATATCGAATAAAGATAAATATAACTTACTTCTTTTTCCAAGATAGACTTGATTCCAAAGTATTCAATTGCTCCGTCGATATCATTGAACACTAAAACTTGAATTTGCAAATCTGATTCTGCAATAGCGCTGGCAAAGTCTGAGGCACATTGAACAGCAACTCTTCTGGATGTAACCAATCGTCGAACTGTTCTTTTCGCATTGCCACCCTGGGCATCACATGGACCTTTTCCATGCGATGTTGCGAAAAAGTTCCACATCACATTATTTAGATTGAAATATTGACGTATGTATATCAGAAATTGGGTCATGAACGAATTCTTGAACTGGCAGCTCGGTCCATCAGACCAGAGTGCAAGTGAAGATGGCTGCAGCTGCTCAAAGATCTCCTTGAGTATCAACATTAAAAAAGCAGCAGCGGTTGTGTTGTTGTGTTGACGGTTATCAGAAGCGACCATGTGTTTTGGAGCTGCATCACCAAACCAAACACAACACGTGAACAGGGTAATCTGCAACTTGCCATAATACGCCGCTTGAATCTCATCCTGGAAGTCACATGAATAGTTCTCTGCGAAATCAAATTGCATGATAAGATTGTTTTCAGACGCTGAGAGTTTCTGCTCCGTGTATGCTTTATGTTGAAATCGCTTTGTCAAGTGATGGGTAATGAAAGGCTGTACCTGTTGCCGCAATTCATCCATTGCATCCTCTTTTGTCAGAGAGTCCTGAGAGTTACACGTCCATCTTCGAGAATCCATTTATCGTACGAAATTGTTTCGAAATCAAGTCCATCACAAAAGTTGACAAGTTTCTCACCAGACACACATGTGGAACAAGGATTAAATCTACACTCCTCATGATCCTCACCAGCGAATAAAACATGACTTTCAAGAAAATGGTCACTGTATACCAACGAAGAGTTGTGTTTCTGAAGTGATTCAATCAAATTGATGAAATTTTGATGGTATTTACAGCCACATACATTATGTGGCATCGCTGATGTCAATCTCACTTCAGGGCATTCATGTTGACGAACACGAGCGAACTTCGAAAAACACACCGGAGTTTCTTCAGAGCTTTCCATTGAGAACATTCGAAAGGCCTCCATCAGAGTAAAACAAAGAATTCTCTTTTGTCTTCGTTCTCTCTTGCCACTTTTGTTTATCACTGAGACGAAGTCGTTTTCTCCAGGACAAGGTTGTGAAATGTCATCGCGGTAAAGGAAGTCTTTAATAAGAGGAGTAGGCCCACTGTTTTCTGACACCTCATCAGAAAGTTCGAAGCTTGCCTCAGGAATCACTGAATGCATCGTAGAAATAGTTGAGATGACCTCTCTCTTTCTCCTGGGGGATTTGGGTAACACACTCTCCAATTGTCTCCTTGCTCTGTAAACTGCTTTCATTTTTTTTGAAGCTCTGTTCCCAAAAGCAGATCCTTGACTGGACGGTGAAGACAGGGATGTACTTTGGTTGTTCTTCTTACGATCCCGGTATCGCTGGCTCCTCGCTCTACTCAAACGTTTAGCATTTCTTTTCTGTCTTGGAGTTTCTTTTGCTCGATTTTCTGCAGCCCGTCTTCTTTCCTTTTCTCTATACGTTGCGTTGGTAGCCAGTTTGGCCCGGTATTGCTTTGATCGCTCCGAGGATGACTTAGCCATGAGGTTGTGCAACTTGGTTATCTCGAATGAAGTCGAAAGAGATGTTTGACATGATATTGGTTAGAGTTGAGAGTGCCGACCAATAGTATGGGAGGAAATGTAGATTTCCGAGAAATAAGGTACCTCGGATGTGTTCCAGGAATTGCGCTATTTATAGTTCTCGTTTTTATCGATAGATATCCTGCTGCGGCATTATTCCAGGAAAAACAAATCCTCTGAGTTACCCACTCAGGACGTACGTCAGCAGCTATGAGAATGACATTGAACATCATCATCACGTACGAACGCTATGCTAATCACGTACGAACGTTCTCCGCATCACGTACGAACGCACCTGTCACTCCTAATTCCCGACCTTCGATCTCCGAGTTAACTATAATATCGTATTGGGCGTATATGACTTTTAGTTGGATTCCGAATTTCAGCCTTATTGCTGAAGTTGTTCTCTGCGTGAAAAAACTTACACCAGAAATTGTGACGTACGTGACGAATAAGACGTACCCCACTCTAATGCTGTAGTAGCGGTGTCAATTCCACTCATCGCTTCAGTGCAACAACAGCATTCCTCCATTTATATCGCGTTATCATAATTTTTGCTGCCCCTGATCAAAATAATTCGATTCGCAAGAATTTTCTAGATAGTAACGAAACAAGTCAAAAAATCCGGATTTATGCATTTTTTTTAGATTTTGGTCAAAAGTGACCTACAATTTCAACTTTAAGCCCGAAATATCATAAAATTACATTAGAATGTGATGATTAGGATATCTGGTGGTAATTTTGGATAGTGGTTGATGACTTATTCTAAGATTTCAAAATTATCTACTTTGTCCACTTTTTCGTAGAATCCCTCATACCGGTATTCCTCAGTAATACTCAGCATTCTTCTTCTATCTGTTGATTTTCAGCTTATCACCTGTTTGCCAGCTGATGTTGGCTTAGGAACAGAGAAGTTCCAGACTTTGCTGCGGTCTTCAGGAGAACATTGCTCATGCCAGTACCAGCGACCTTGCCCTCCGCAGCCAGCTTGATCAGAATTAATCCATCTTGTTACATGGTTTACATGTCAGTCTAAAAGCTAAGTGACCTTTCCATTGAATTGGAGAAGTCCTTTACGACTGACGACTACTGATACCAGGCAAATATCGACTTAATAGGCGAGCTCTTGAGTAACGCTGGCAGAGAGTCAAACAGCCTCACAATTAGATAGCGCTCTACCAGTTGATTGCGTGCAATTGTAGGTTACACCACGAGTCAATTCAACGAGCGCGACGCGCTAGTTGAATTACGAATGGTGCAACCGAATTACACCACAGTTTCTTACCCCTACATTGGTCTAAGTGTGGTGTATGAGATTTTTTCCACAGTTCGCGCATGAGGGGGAAAGTGTTTGTTCAGCGAGAATCAGAGAAACCGGATATTTTATGACTGGCGCGGGCAAGCGATGTGGGGCAGACGGATGACTTCAGCGGAAACTTTGTTTTTACAACGACACGGCATTTGAACTTCAAGAAGTGGATGAGCATCAAAGCATGTCTATTTCTCAGTTTGAATTCGGTGAGGTATTTTATCTTCAGCAAAAGAGGAAATTTATGATTTTAACGAATGTTTGCGAAAACATTTTAAAAAATAGTAGAAGATATCATTGCATGGAAAGGACATGGTTTTTCTATAACATAAATGCATACGGCAAATGGGAAAACTCCCAGAGTGCTCACGTCCCTTTTTCGTTAAAAAGAAATACTGCCATAAATGAATTCCGGCGTGCAATAAGAAACTGAACAGAGGAACTTGTGGAAATGAGTATTGAAAAGATCAAATTGAAATTCAAAAGAAATGGTTATCCTGACAAGGTTTTTAATGAATTCTTAGAACAGGCTTCGATAATCAAAAAGAACAACGAACAATCGGCAGATAATCAAAAGCCATACTTTATTCGTCTTCCATTCATTAATTGTAAGCATGAGGGGAAAGTTCATGAACTCTTGAGACGAACACATTTATCAGACTATGTTCGATCCACTTTCTCAAATCCACCACTTCGAAGAATTTTAGACAAGAGACCTTCCCATACGTGAACTGTGTCGCTTGTAGCTGTGCTTTGAACCGCAATAAATGTGACACGAAGAACTGTGTATACATGATAAAATGCACATACGAGGGGCACTCCAAAAGTTTTGCAATTCGACTAGAAGGCGAAGTTGCCTGACACTCTTCGGTTGTCATATGAAAGTTTCATTCAATAGCCGACAGCACCGCAAGAATCTATTGATTTCATGATCATAGTTCATCACAGTTGATCGTTGGTTTTATCTACTTCAGTGATTTGGCTGGAAGGCAGTCACTACCCATGGAATTGACACACGAGCAGACCAGGTTACTAATTTGGTACTGCTTCAATCGCAGGTTGTCTGCACTTGAAGCTCATGGCGAGCTGGACACCACTTTTGTGGACCAAGCTCCTTCCTACGCCATAGTCACGCGCTGGTACCGCGAGTTTCAGGCCGGCAGGGAAGACTTCCAAGACGACCCTCGAAGTGGAATACCACCAACAGCAGTGACTGAGGAGAATGTGGCTGCCGCAAAGAACCTGATCGATGACGACCCTCGGATCAGGCAGGCCATGATAGCCAGCCACTTGAACATTGGATTGGCGGCAGTGGATACCATTTTGCACGAACACCTACGCATGAGGAAGCTTTGCGCTCGATGGATCCCCCACGTGCTGACGGATTCACAAAAGCGTACTCGACTGGATTTTTGCCGTTTCCTGATCGACCGCTACGAGAACTCGAGGAACCAGCGGCGATTTGAGGTCATCACCAGAGAAGAGACCTGGCTCTACCACTTCGACGTGGAAACCAAGCGCAGTAGTGCTGAATGGGTTCCTGAAGGTGGCCAACGACATGTGAAGGCTCGGCGATCCCGCTCCCAGGGGAAGAGGATGTTCGCCATCTTCTTCGATTCCCAAGGCGTGATCGCAATGGTAAAAGTGGAGGGCCAAGCCACAGTCACTGCCCGTTGGTACATAGAGAACTCTCTGCCTGTGGTCATTGACAATGTAAGGAGACGAGCACCACGAACAGGAATGCGAGGTCGGAAGCTGCAACACGACAACGCTCCAGCTCACACCGCCGCTACAACACGGGAGTTCCTCAGTGAACAAGGGATTTCTACCCTTCCACGCCCTCCTTACTCGCCGGATCTAGCCCCCTTCGATTTCTGGCTTTTTCCTACCATGAAGCGGATGCTGAAAGGCCGACGTTTCGAATCAGATGAAGCCCTAGAAGAAGCTGCAGTGGAGGCGATCGAGAACATTCCGATTGAGGAATTTGGAACTTTCATGGACAAATGGCTCCATCGAGCTCATAAATGTATTCAGTTCCAGGAGGCTATTTTGAAGGACTCTGACTTGATTTTTGTTTTCCATTAAATAGAAATGATGAATTTAACTGGAAAATGTCGTTGTTTTCAATCTTAAATGCCAAAAACATATCGAATTGCAAAACTTTTGGAGTGCCCTCCGTATAAAACTGTACAAAACTGTATATAGGAGAAACTGCATGAACTGTCAGATTAAGAATAAACGAACATCTTGAATGTACTGAATCAGAAGTCATTAAATATCTAGCTTCACACGAGGTTGTAATATCAAATATAATTCAATGGCAAATTTTGCATAGAGGAATCATCAGCACAGCAGGAAGAAGAATGATAGAAGAAACAGAAATTAAGAACAGACCTCAACAACAGCTACTGAACGTGCAAAATAGGACATACATGTAACTAATCGAATATCAATTTTTTGCTTTCAAAATATTTACATGTACAAATACTGCATTACATGTATACCCCTACCATAGAAAGTAGGTTTGCGCAGGGAATCCTAGTTAGCATATTTTCGCTATCTAGGGCTCCCTGCCTCTGAGAGGTTCCCATTTGTCGTATGCATTCATGCATGGATATCTAGATATAGCACCTGGATAAGCAGCTGAAATTGACAGTGTACAAGCTGTGACCGGTAGAGATTATCGAAGGTTGTCGAAAGTTGAAATTTATCATTGAGCTGTTACAATTGATGAAAAGAACAAATTTGACGAAGCTATTCTCCGAAGTTAATGCTTTTTTGTATATGCTGTCTTCAACAAGTCAATCAGCTTACAATATTTTGTGTGACCAAAACAGTCTATACCTTACAAAAGATCACACAGCGTTTGAATAAAGACAGCGACGGCCCAGGTAATAGCTCCTACTTGAATTTACGACTAGCAAAGCTAACAAACATGGAAAAGTATGTCGCACTTATGATTGATGACCTGCGATTTCTCCGTAAATTGAGCATGAACTTGCTGCATCCTTTGATGATATTCGGAGTCTTTATGAGTTTGAGTCCGGCCAGCATAATTTCACGAAATGCGCGTAAACTGAATCACGTAGCCACAAGTTTTACTTCAATCGATAAGATCTCCGTTAAACCTGCTGTTTCCGTATTTTGCGATTCATCCTTGCATGCTTTACAAAATTGCAGAAAATAATGCACAGTCCTTGAAATTTTCTGTTCATCCATCTTCCAAAGACATGAACATCATTTACTATGCGGAGCTGGTGTTGTTTGCCGATCAATAATCAGACGGTCTGGCTCTCACGGGTTCTCGTGGAGAGATGCCTGATATATACACGATCACCTGATTTATTATTTTATCACAGATCGCCTGATTTATTTGGAGTGGAGAAACTATTTCTGATGTTGAGTTTGATGATGATCTTGAAGCTCTTCGTCGAGAATTTTTCGATATTGTGAATCAAGGAGATCTATCACCTACATACTCATTTTTTGTAGTGGTTAGCCATTACTGACAAATTCAGATAGAAATCTGAAGTAGCTCAACTCTATTAGAGCAATTCCTTAATTGCAGAGAACAGCTTAAACTTTTTCATGTGTCGCAGACAGGTGTAGTCCCAATCAAGTTTTACTTTGCAGTCATTGCAATGTTGCCCCCAAAACAACATTCAATTTTTTTCGCTAAGTCATTGATACACGAGGCAACTGATGGATTAAAACAATGTCTGAAGCAGAAATGGATTATGAAAAATATAAATGTCAGAAAGAGAGCTGTCTGGCGGAATAGTTTGTGAATAAAGCTTTTGAAGAATTAGCATTCCCTTTCCTATTTGCATTCAATTTATAATAAATCAATGCAATTTTGTTACACCATGATTTTTTTCTAAGCTTGAGATAATTGCTTCTTCATACTTAAACCGCTGACCGTCATAACAGCCAACAATCATTTGAACACTATTGATTGTATCATATTATGCAAGTTTAGAACTAATAGGACAAGAAGTCGACATGACAGATAACACTATTTGTTGGATATTCAATCGTAAAACATTCCAAGAAGACAATCCTCACCGGCCTTAGATTGTACACAGCTACTTGTCCAGATGCTATATCTAGATGTCCATAATTCATGCTATAGAAAAACTATGTCCTTTTCCATGCAATGATATCGTAAAAATCCGTTGAACTGATATGTCTCCTTTCCAATTTTGCCTCCCCCGAAGAAGGTACAACGAAAAATTGTAATTGTGATCAAATCTGATAGAAAACCTGAAATCGGATCTGATAGTAAATCTGATATCACATTTTATGAGGAAACCCTTTTTAGAAAAAATATCATATCTGAGAGAAAAGCCTGATATCATATCTGAAATCAGGTTCTATTAGAGCTTGCTTCTATCGGTTATCGCGCCCAGGTCTTCTGGTTTGTTTGTAATATTCAAACTTGGTCAATTTCGACAATATTTCAACTGCCAGTAGTATTTTATATGCATTGTACAAAATTAAATGTAAATGTATTTTCTTTGTATATAGGCCTACAGCTTTTTATGCAAATTGGATCAGTACTTCATGAATTAGAGGCATTACTGTGAAATGTCAGTGATCTCAACAATGCAAGTATAGCCAGAGTGAAGTGCACCACTTCCTTTCAATGTGATGTTCGCAACGACTATCAAAGTGACGATGGTCAAATGAAATGTCTATAACAGTGATCTAGGTGGTGAAAAAAGGATGGTCTGAAAATGTTCACGAATTGGAAAGATACTCGTCCTTAAGACTGTACAATGCTTACTCTTCAACCACTTTATATATAAGCCCACCTGCTGGAAATTATGCATCTCTATGGAAAATACTTTCATCTACATCTGTCTAAAATTTTCAGGTGACTGATTTAATTCAACACAGGTTTTAGACAAATTTGAAAAAATGGAAGAACCGATAAGAACCGAAAATAGTAAACGAAGCTAAAGATTGATAGAAAATACTAAATCAGATCTGATGTCAGGTCGTATTAGTAAATACTGTAAGAAAGTATGTTATATCTGATAGAACAACCTGATATTAGATCTAATATCAGACTTAATTACAAAATATTTTTGAGACGTAATTTTGGAAAGAAATAAAAAACGAAAATTTTCCCAACGTTTCGCTCATAGTCTATTGAGCATTCTCAATGGTACACAGATAAAAATTAACGACTGGATTACATACATGAGCTGACTACAAAATTTGAAAATCACAGTGGAAACTAGGCTAAAAGGACTAAAGTAAATCTTACATTTGCATAACTAACTTACTACCCTTGAGAATGCTCAATAGACTATGAGCGAAACGTAGGGAAAATTTTCGTTTTCATTTCTTTCCAATATTACAAAATACCAAGAAAGCATATCAGATTAGATAGAAGAACCTGATATCCGATTCTATTACAAAATACTATAGTATAGTGTATCAGATCTGATAGAAAAACCTGATATCAGATTTCATTAGAAAATACTATAAGAAAATAAGATCTAATATAATGTTCATCGAATTTTCTGATAATCCTATAACCTTATAGTGCCTGATATTAGATTCAAATTTTTTCGTACGGGGTAATATCCTCGGGCATGTTTTGTGGTTGGACAGGGGCTTATTTTTGTCCTCTCCGTTAAAGCTTCGTCAATATGGCTTTAGACCCCAACTTATATTCAACTTCTACATGTGAGATTTTTTTGAGTTTTATTGTATGGAAAGATCTTTCTGTTCATTTTGTAAGATGCGGTTAGGATTTCCCATTTGTTAACAAGAAACAATTTTTTGTTGTTTTAGTCGCTTACTAGATTCTCCTCATTTTCAGCTAATAATAACAACTCTTCAAACGTCCTTCGAATTGATACAATTGGGATTACCGAAGGATACTTTTACTCACATATTGATTGATGAAGCTGCACAGGTAATCGAACCTGAAGCGACTATTCCTTTAGCATTAGCTGGTCCAGACACTCGAATCGTTTTCGCTGGAGATCCAATTCAGATGCAACCAGTCGTTTTTTCGGAAGAAGCTGGGCATGGAAAATTGAAAAAATCGATTCTCGAACGTTTATGGATGCATTACAAAGACAAAAATGCCAGCATTAATACCTATAGTGCTTTTTCGGAGCTACAAGTTATTTTGACGGAAAATTATCGGTAAATGATGTATTGAAATTCAATGAGAATATTAAAGTTAAATGATTTTATTGCCATTGCAGAAGTGAACCGTCTCTTGTGAGTTTTATTAGCGCTGCATTTTACAATGGGCCAAGTGTGCTGTCGTCGACTCTACATAATACCGTTCCAAAGCCTTTACACTCGTTGTCGCTAGAAGCAGTAGCGGGCGAAGAAAAATTCATCGATCCAAACGACACGTCATCATACAATGAGCATGAGGCATCTGCTATTGCAGACATTGTGAAGAAAATTTATACATATTGGCCTGAAAATTCATGGGGCAGAAAAAACCTGAGAGAAATTTGTGTCATCAGCTGCTCATTCCGCCAGGTAAGATATTTGTAGGTAAACTCGTACAGTGTTGGTCTATAGATGAAACTAGTGGATATTATCATACTATATTTTCGTATTTTTTTGATATTTATTTTTGTTTTTGGTATTTTAACAAATTTAGTTTGACATTTTTATAGTACGTGTGTATAATTCTACCGGATTTTTTGATGTAGAAAATTCGTGCTTTAAGTTTCATAATTTCACTGATTCTCTTGGTGGATTTGCTGCTCTTA
This sequence comes from Prostheceraeus crozeri, assembly GCA_907163375.1. NCBI lineage: Eukaryota > Metazoa > Platyhelminthes > Polycladida > Euryleptidae > Prostheceraeus > Prostheceraeus crozeri. Next base: position 231,459 of record CAJQUW010002782.1, on the reverse strand, counting down.
TGTCTATTTCTTTCCAGTTAAAAAATATACTTAGAAGTTTGCTGTGTTGCTTTCAAAGTACAGGAGACGTGGAAAGCTAAATGCTACGTCAGGATACATGGTGCAAGTGAAACATTCAATTAAGATAATTGCGCTTTTCGGATTAAAAGCTATCGAACAAGAAGTACACGTCAAGAACGAAATTGAGAAGCCAGTACATAATACCCTCTCATTTGACTATTGTTATTTATTCATTGAATAAATTTTAAGTTTTTCAAAACTTGTGAAATAGTGAAGTTTGAAGACCTACCATAATACTCGTATTTTAAGCTTTAAGTGAACTGAAAATGTAACCAACTCACGTTTGTTTGTGTTTACACTGCACAAACCTGCATGCTCCGCACCATTTCACAAATCTCTTAGATATCTTTCGTAGATAGTACGTGATCGAGAACTAGGGATTTCACAATATTTCGGTAAAATTAAAGTGAAAGAATACATGAATGTACAAATATTTCGAGTAGTTTGGTGCTGTGAGATGTTGAGAAAGCTATGAACTATTTTTACGATATGGAATGTACATGATTTCCCATTATCAACTGAACGTCAGATTGTAATACTAGGTAACATGTAAATTCTCGATGATATGTGAGTGAATATGAAATTATATATGAATCTTACCAATGCAAATTCATCTTCTGATAACAAGGTAAATCTGTCAATTTAATCACAAAACATCGATCGCATGCAATCAGATGAAAGTCCTAGGTGACAGGAATGCAATAATCGGCTAATGATTGACAGGGTTCGCACGGTTTATAAAAGTTTGTAAATTTTGAAAAAAGGTTCAATGCTCTTGAAAGTTAGCGAATTTTACGATTTTTCAGAAAAGTTCGTGAATTTTCGGAATAGCATCATTAAATTTCTGGAGATGGTTTGCGATTTTAAACGTCACGAAGTCATGCCTTCCAGTGTCATAAAGGCCATAAAGTTCGATGGTTCACAGAATCATCAAAAAATTATGAAATATGGTTTTATATAGAATTTTATGAAATTCATGAAAGCATTTGTCAGTGAACTGTGGATGGACGAACCAAACTATAAAACGGCCTTTGAATCAGGACTATGGAAATTATAATTCAAGTTTGGAATCACGTTCTTGAATCTAGAATCATATCCCGCGAGAAAATAAGTGGGTATGAATCATAGCATGATTTTACTATGAATTTTTCATACGTATGAAATTTCAGAATTTTCATACGGATATCATACTAAAAAATGAGTATGAATTTTTCATAGTATGATTTTCATATGATTTTTTCAAACTATGTTTTTACTATAAAAATGATATGATTTTCTAATATGTATGAAATGCCCAATTTTCATACGGAAATCATACTATAAGAATGAGTATGAATTTTTCATAGTGTGATTTTCATATGATTTTTTCATACTATGTTTTTACTATAAAAATGATATGATTTTCTAATATGTATGAAATGTCCAATTTTCATACGGAAATCATACTATATGAATGAGTATGAATTTTTCATAGTATGATTTTCATATGATTTTTTCATACTATGTTTTTACTATAAAAATGATATGATTTTCTAATATGTATGATGAAATACCCAATTTCAATACCAATATCATACTATAACTTAAGTTTATATATAATAACATACCCCAAAAAACGTAGCCTATATGCGTTTTCCACTCTCATAAAGATTCATAATTCGTAATATTTCTAATGATTCTTGGCACGAGATTTCAATCATACGAACCACCTTAGTGTAAAATTTATGTAGGGGTAAATCATGCCTGTGAAATTCATTGTTTGGTCTTTGGGTGGTAGACATGCCAATTATTCAGAAAACCTATGACTTTGGATGGAGATATGAACTTCGGGTAGGCAACTTACTTACATGATTACTTGATGACCGAATCTCAGCTTTCTGCTTTTCGCGATTCTTGTTCTAGTTATTCGTACATACTTAGATTGTTTCGAAGTGAAATTTACAGATTATTTTATTCTGGCTACTGTATTTTTGACGGTAGAGCGGTTGAATATCTTTACTATTCGCTGACTTTTGCAGGTGAATCAATCAGCTTACAGGTTAGTGAATATGAACCGTTATATCTATTATGTTAAGTTACTAAATTTGCACTCGTATTTTAGAATTTGAATTCCCTGCTTGGATTCCGATTCAACTATATGGACTAGTCTTGTTTTTATTGATAAATCTCTAGTGCTGAATAACTAGACTGAACAACTCAACCAGGAATGCCGGACCAAGCGGAAGATAAAAGGGCACCAAAGACCATCATCCAACGAGATGAACAACCGGAATGAGTTGTTGACATTGTTCGTTAGCGAATAATGGAATTGACATTTATTCCATAATTTCATTTTTAACTGAAACTGCAGAAATAATAATGATAATGACCCATGGACCATGGTCTACGTAATTGAATGGTTGTTCATTCGTAAATAGAAATACTGCTAGATAATGTTACAACGCGAAGCTTTCTTCTTTTATCGAAACATATTCAGGACAGTCGTGTTCCCAATCTGAGGACTACCAAATATCTCGCCACAAGTATATTAAGATTTTATGTAAATACAAGAAAATCTTTGCATGTCTATCTGCGGCGAAAAGATACCCACAAGAAGGAAAATCACAAATCACATAAGTGAAATGCTTGGAAAAGATAAGTTGTTTATTTTTAAGTATGAGATTTCATTGTTTTGAAATAATCCATGAAAATGCGATAATTATACTTAGGCTTATGTACGCCTAATTATCTGAATAGGGGCTAAATATTGCCAAGGTTATAGCTACAACCTTCAACTTTGTCATTAAACAATAAAGGGAATGTTCGAAAATCAGTATTTCATTAAAGAACCCCCCTGCCGTAAGATAAATTACAGTATGTAAAGATCATACTAAGATCATAGTGTTGTGAAATCATACTATGTTTTTCGTATGAAAATATCATACTATGATTATACTGTTATTAATTCATACTATGTTCTGTGTATGAAAATATCATACTATGATTTGTGTGCAAAAAGGGTTTCACTTTCATACGTATGATCATAGTATGAATCATACGTATGAATCATATGTATGATCATACCCACTTATTTTCTCGCGGGATCCATTGCATAAAATGAGTAGCTGCTAGCCTATAAGTGTGAAAACTCTTGATGAATTGGACGTCGAGCAATTCATAACAGATATACATATGCATATGCACTCCTTAACATACTCGAATGCGTGAAGACAACCGTTCCCTCGAGTAAGTAACGGGTGTGACCGGATGGTTTATGTCACAGCTTGTTTCCTGCCTCACTTCAAATTTCAAATTTTGTTTCACACTAAAACTTGAATCTGCATTTATTTGAATATCTTCCATCACAGAAAGAACTCCGAAGTACTCTAGCAACTGACCGCTACAAACAGGTCGCAAGTGATCTTTAAAATGCTTGATTCATGTCTTGTATTTAGCATTGATATTTCTGTTACTGGAATATATGCAGAAGTGTATCAAGAAGAAGCTGTTAACTGGATCAGACAAGACGGAGAAAACATGGAAGTTTGCCGTGAATCTGGAAAAATTGATACAGCAAAACTTAATAGAAAATAGAAAGTCTGTCACGAAGGCGATGTTGGAACGAAAACCATGTCGCATTTATTAAATAATGAAGCTTGTGAAAATGACGTGGAGAAATTCAAGAATATTTTCTGTAGATATCTTCATGGTAGTTGTCAGCAACCTGCAAAAGTCTCTTCCTTTAGATTGTGCTATAAGACGCAACCATGCTTCGCCCGGATAACCGTCGTGATCTGAAATCGCTATCCTCAATATCGTGTTTATTTCAAACAATTCTGGAGTCACTGAAGTCTGTGTTGAACAATCCATTACCACGCTTGATTGAACAATCAGGAACTGAATCAAAAGAATATATCTGTGATTAATGGAGATAATGCAGATTCAATCAGCTTAAAACAAATATTTTGTCGTTTCACTGCTTTTCTATGTCACATAATGAATTTCGAGGACTGCCTCAAAACTTCAGAGCATCTGGAAACTGGTTGGAATATAAATACATTCCTGAGAAAACTTCTATTGGCTTTTCAAAGACTGTCCAGCGCGACGACCTCAATATATTAATGTGACTAATTCAGATGTGCTCCCCTTGAAGTTCTGTGCTGTGAGATGGTTAGAAAATGCTGCTGTGACAGATAGGCCATTCGAAATCTTACCATCTCTCAAGAAATGGGTTGATTTTAATGGACAGAAATCAAGTAGTGAAGTTTTTAGGCATGTGTGGGCTTACTTCGATGACCCACTTCTTCCTTGTAAGAATTGATTAGAAAACTTGATGAAATGACAAAAAAACCTGTTTTACACTGATTGCCGTTGGTTCTATTCCGCGATGGCTCAAAAGCTGAGTGAGCGTACAGCGTTTGTCTCTGAATTACACATTTGTGATGAATTCCAGTGATATTTCACCAAATCGGATAGTAACAAACGTCAGTCTTTCCGAAAAATGTGTGCAAAAATTGCTGGAGATTGTGATGAAACAAAGTTGAATATCTGCAGAAGTTGGTGATTCTGCCAAGCTACAATTCAGTATGTGTTGTCCAGATGAAGTACATATGTATTTATGAAGGATATTCGACTTCATAAAAAAGCACGGCATGATGAATTTTACTTCAAGCTTATCGGTAATAGCAGCGAAAGACAAGACTTGTAGTTGTTATAAAGAAGGTGCTGCTGTTTTCACACTTTAACGCGCAAGTAGAGACTGGATTCTTGATCAATAAAGATATAATCATCGAAAATTTAGCTGAATCATCTTTGGTTGCGCAAAGAGTTGTTTATGATACGATAGCAGAAGCAGGTGGGCCTCTGTCCGTGGTAATTACCCCATTGATGATAAAAAGTCTCCGAGCTGCTCGTCAAGGATATCGCTGCGATTTAGAGGCCAATAAGGACAAAAGTCAAGAGATCACATTCAAGAGGAAGGGGGAAGCAGAGGCAACCCTCGCTCAGCCACAGGCAAAGCGAGTGGATCTGCGGACGCAGTATACGTCATCAGATGAACTGCCTAGAAAGCAGAATGAAAGTGTTTCACAGATTGTCTCACAAAAATGAAAGTAACTAATTCCGTTTTGTTCATGTATTATTGAAGTTAGTGAGGCGTTTTATGAATGAATTATTGTTTTTATGACCGCTAGATTTTATTGGTAATCATGTTCCGAACATGTCTGAACCCGACTTTGTTTTCATAATCCGTTTTTGCTTCTTTTTTCTGTTTTTCTCGTAAATTGAGGCTGGTGAGGCCTTTTATGAAATGACTTAGTTTTTAATAAGGGAAGAAAATGCTTTATTCAGAAATTTATTGGTTGCAAAGAAATGCACAATCGAAAGTAGGAAAAAGTACATAATGTTAGGCTGGGGATCACGAGGAAAATATGTATGATATGTTATGCGACCATGAGATGAAACGATTTAAAAATTAATCAAAAGTTTCATCCGATTTTTTAGTCTCAATAGACACCACACCCTTGTCCGGCACATGCATGATTATCAATTACTTGATAGTAGTATTTAAAAAAGCATATATTTGAAATTTGCGAAAAGTCAGGAATTTGGACATCGAAATGCCGCGGACAATATGCATTTGCTTTGCCTTACGAATGCGATTTGAACTATATGCTATCCACGAATTTTTAGATGAAAACCAATCTGCCAAAGTAGTAGTTTAATCGCGACGCATCGCAGACCTGCTGCTTCCTCAGGCGAGTTAAATAAAATGTGACCCAGACACGCAGTACATCATGACATCGATATCTGAAGAACATGATCATAACTCTAGCACCAACTTACAAGTCGCAGAGTGAAATGTCCGTCATCTGGAACAGTAGTAGTGCAAGACATTCGATAGCTGAAAGATCACGTGTAAAGAAATAAAAGTCAAAAATACAAGTTTGGAGGTGCAAAAGGGAAATTAAAAGGCTATATCAAAAACATAGTGTAGTCAATAAACTCTTCCCGATTATTCAAAGAGGGATTTAAATCTTTTATTGTCATAGCTTCAGCTATGCGGCAGCGAATTTCACTGTTGTTTCTGCTAACCACTGAAAAAGTAAAAATTTTTTTGGGGGACTCACTATGTGTACTCGCATGTTTGAAAATGCTCGTTGCCCTACTAGCCTGAAAATGCTCTGCGACACGGTCATGGAACAAGCGGCTAGTGCTTCCAATATAGAAAGCTTTACAAACAGTGCATATGCCTTTATAAACAACGTTCTTAGCGTTACAGATAGGGGGATCATTTATAGCACAAGAACGCTTCGAACATGACTTAAAACGCTTCACCTTACTAAGTTGGGACGTAAGATTGTTAGCAGGTTTGTTCACAATGCGGATATTGAGTCCGGAAGATTTCACAACACGCTGAAGTCTGTAATTAAATTTATCACTTATGAATGGGACTTTGAAAATACAAGAACTAGTTGAATATTGATATACTGATATCTCCCACTGTCGCTATTCTCGCTATGGACAATTTTGAACGCTCTTCGTTATTTTGCGAACTCTAAACAATCCGTTGATCTTCCTTCGATATATAGATGACTGTTTCTTGTTAGTCGACCATGGAATTGATCTGCAAAGTCTCAATGTGAATATAAACAATATTCATCATAGTATAAAATTCAAGGTGGAGACGGTTGGTAGTGACGAATTTCTACCAGTATTGGATACTGCAATCAAAATCGATGAAATGGGAATCGCACATCACAAATTTCATTGTAAAGATGCTAATCGTGGGTTATTTATTAATGCTACTTCGGCTTTGCCAAATAATGTGAAAAATAATGCTGCAATCGAAGAGTTTCGACGCGTGAACCGTCTGTGCTCTAATGAGAACGACAGAGCTTTAGTAACCACAAACTTGTGTTCGAAGCTTTCAAGAAACGGTTACTCTTCTAATGCCATTAATTGCTATGGATCAAGGGCCAAAAGGACTAATCAAAGACAAGCTCAATATTCAACTAGTTCTTGTATTTTCAAAGTCCCATTCATAAGTGATAAATTTAATTACAGACTTCAGCGTGTTGTGAAATCTTCCGGACTCAATATCCGCATTGTGAACAAACCTGCTAACAATCTTACGTCCCAACTTAGTAAGGTGAAGCGTTTTAAGTCATGTTCGAAGCGTTCTTGTGCTATAAATGATCCCCCTATCTGTAACGCTAAGAACGTTGTTTATAAAGGCATATGCACTGTTTGTAAAGCTTTCTATATTGGAAGCACTAGCCGCTTGTTCCATGACCGTGTCGCAGAGCATTTTCAGGCTAGTAGGGCAACGAGCATTTTCAAACATGCGAGTACACATAGCGAGTCCCCAAAAAAAAATTTTTACTTTTTCAATGGTTAGCAGAAACAACAGTGAAATTCGCTGCCACATAGCTGAAGCATGGTGCCCGCGGTCAGGAAAAGTCAGGAAATTTTTAGGGTCAGTAAAGAGTCAGGAAAAGTCAGTAAATTTATAGGTACTATGTTTAAATTGTAAAACGTCGGGATTTTTTACAATGAGAATATTAATGTAATTTAAATTATCAGGAAGATAACTAGAACCATATTTTCTGATCCAGTGTTACATGTATGTATTTCAGCTTTTATAACGAAAGGTAAAGTTTCAGTGATTTATATTAGCGATCTTCGAGTTCCGGGCTCTTCTTATTCTCAAAATATGACTAATCCGATATTCGAGAGGACTGTTATTTGCGGACTTGACTATTAAAGCTCTCTACTAGGAGTATTTCCAAGTATTTGTCTTTAGATATGTATTGTAAAAAAGTGTTATGTGATCGTGTTGAAGCATCGCTCATATAAGTACACTATTGATCGAAATGCGATTTTTTCATTTTCTTGTTCAGAATTGATCATAATTGTTGCTGAAAGAGGCGGACGATCTGGCAAGAAAGGCGGAAACACTATCCGATATGAGTCTTGTCGTTAAATCAAATGCGTTGCGGAAGGCAGCAAACGAGAAGCGTGAGGAGAGCGATATCCTGAAAGATAAACGAACTTAAGAAGTCAATTAGTGAGTCATAGTGAGTCATAGTGAGTCCCCCAAAAAAAATTTTTACTTTTTCAGTGGTTAGCAGAAACAACAGTGAAATTCGCTGCCGCATAGCTGAAGCTATGACAATAAAAGATTTAAATCCCTCTTTGAATAATCGGGAAGAGTTTATTGACTACACTATGTTTTTGATATAGCCTTTTAATTTCCCTTTTGCACCTCCAAACTTGTATTTTTGACTTTTATTTCTTTACACGTGATCTTTCAGCTATCGAATGTCTTGCACTACTACTGTTCCAGATGACGGACATTTCACTCTGCGACTTGTAAGTTGGTGCTAGAGTTATGATCATGTTCTTCAGATATCGATGTCATGATGTACTGCGTGTCTGGGTCAGAGATGGAACCGGTAGCATTTTTGGCTACCGGTACCGATACCGGTATCAACCGGTAAACTTTTCCAAGTGCATGGATTTAGACAACATGTCCCTCATTGCTTTTTTTTGAGTAACTCCTTGAATGAACTGAAAAGTAGTACATGTACCGGCATTAGTTCGAGAATGTTACTGCATTAAAAAATTGTCACCATTTTGACTCAGCTCAATCATAGCAATTAACAGCAAGCATATAGGCCCTACATGTAATTGCAAAAATTACTACATTGGCCAACAATCATGTACATGCATCAATAGTATACATGGAAAATGGAATATCCGACTGTATCAAATTTATTCAAAAAACAAAACTCAAAGTGTAAATGTCAACATGTGAATTGTGAAATTACCATAGTCCTGCTTTTAGATCACTTAAGGGTGACCAATTCCTCGAGATGCTTAGACTTTAAGCGGTTTCGAGGCGCGGTCAGGGTCAACCCTGCATCACTGAAAACGCGCTCACTTTGCGAGCTTGATGCTTGGATTACCAGCACTTTGCGAGCGACTTTGCACAAAGTTGGGTGCAGTTTTTCATTTGCTTTCCAAAATAATAGAGGATTTTCATCCCTTACAAACAAATCCTCGCTTTCGCTCCCCTGGAGTCGATTTCGTAAACAATACTGAATTGCTTCCAAACATTCAGCAATTATACGTAATAATAGACCATTTTGGGACCACTGTTGTTTTCTCTTTTCATGGATGATTTGCCCGACTTTGTAAATACAAAACCTATTGTTTATGCCGATGACATTACCTTGTTGCATTTTGATTGTCCTAGTATTAACTCTGACTTCTACTCTGATATATATATAAGCAACTGATTATAAATGTTGAAAAATCTAAATGTATGACCCTTTCCAGGAATATTTCTAATTGTAAGACCATGGATATTGTAATTAATAATTCCACGATTGAACAGATTGATTGTATAAAAATTTTGGGAGTGTATTTTACCTCAGACCTTCGCTGGGACGTTCAATTCGCAAAACTGTATGCTAAATGTTGTCGTTCCATGTCATTTGTACGCCGTTTGCATAATAGTAACAACCGTGGTGAAGTCGTTTGGCAGGCTTTTGTAAGTCTTGTGCTGTGTCATATAACATTTTGTTGGTCCATCATTTGTGATGTAAGTGTAAAGAACTTTCAAAAACTTGACCGTCTATACCGTCTTGAAATTCGATGGTCAAATGTTCAAGGCAAACCCCATCTGCGTGATTTTCTGGACAAAATGTGTATTAAACTAATCAAAAAGATCAGTGGTAATCCCCATATTCATCCACTTGTCAAATTTTTTACTGTAAGAGACCCTGCTCGTGTTGTTCGTCGCTCCCGGAAATTGCTACCTCAACGACGATCCTCCTCACTCTACAATGGAATTTCGTGAAATACTCGAGATTCACATGATGCAATTGCTGTAACCAGTCATACCGCTCGTTGTATTGATTGAAAATAAAGCATTCTATTATTATTATTATCACACGGCGATTCTTTGCGCTTTCTCAGAAAATCACCAGACTTAACTTTTGAGCGAATAATATCAGCATCAGTTAGTTCCATTGCGGTGCGAATTGATCAAGAAAGTGACGAATTCAGTCTCACACGAGGACACGACACTCGAGTTACACGACGACAAAAAGGCAAGTAATGAATGTGTAGTCACAGACAAACTCAGACAGGCAAACAATAGCCACAAAACATCAATTGTTTTGCGCTGTTGTTGTCTGATCGCTATTCGTAGCCAATCACACTTGATCTAAGTGTTCCTGTACTTTCCCATAAGGCAGGCATTGGATATGGTTGATGTTGGCGTGAAGCAAGCTTTTAGATCGCTATGGAATCGTGTTAGGTGCACCACAACACCTGCATTGTCTCGTCATATGTTTATTGCAATGCTTGGCAGAGTTTACCGGTACCGGTGACCTGTACCGGTAAACCGGTTCCATCTCTGGTCTGGGTCACATTTTATTTAACTCGCCTGAGGAAGCAGCAGGTCTGCGATACGTCGCGATTAAACTACTAATTTGGCAGATTGGTTTTCATCTAAAAATTCGTGGATAACTTATGCGTCTGCCTCAACTCGTCTACCGTATCCGCTATGAACTGTTTGCATGTACTCGCACATTACCAATAATATTAAACTGCTGCGGCCAACGACAGACAGCAAAGCGATGAAAGCTGGAACTCATGCAAATTATGAAACTTCCAATGCATTCAAGCGCATTACGCCGGGGAGCTAATGAGTACGAGTACAAGGAAGAGATGAAGAATGAAATGATTTCTTTGAATTGAAATGACGTATTCTGCTGATATAGTGTTGCTTATTCTTGAAAACTTCAACCCATATTTAATTGTTTTGTTGCCATTAAGTGAGTTGACATAGATACTTTACTGGGACATAGATCATATTATCTTCTATTTCATTAGTGATACCGTTGTGAGTTTCATTTTGTGATCGAGATCGTCCGACCAAACAGTTTACTTGTAAATATTTGTTTTTTACTAAGTAAAATGCATTTTATTTCTAAAGATTTGATACAGGTTTTTCTAAAAGTAAATATCTATCTTGCTGTTGACGTTAGTAATTATTCAAGAGCAAACATATATATTGTTGTTTGCCATTATATTTCATTTATCGAAATTATCCGATCGAATAGTTATAGAGGTAACTATTTATTTTATATATCTGCGTTTTTAATGCTTTTGTTTTTCTATCAGCAAATGTCAGTTGCTGTTTGTTTTTCTATCAATAAATATCATATGCTTCAATATGTTTTGGACAACAAGGTACGCATATATGTAGGGTTTCTTATTTCAATACATATTTTCTCATTTATATATGAAATGAATTTAGTTGCAATCAGTGGAATGGTAGCATAAATTTCAATAACTATTCGGTAAAAGTGTCTTGAAGCTGAATTGTTAGGGGTTTCGTGTCGCCGAAATAGCATCTGCCCCATTGTATTTGTGAATAAAGGGTTTGTGAGGAAAGTTGGGAAGGGTTTGTGAACTTAGCCTCCCGGAAGCCGTGCGAACCCTGTCTCCGTTTCTGATTACTAAGTCCAGCCATCTGCCCGTTACAACTAAGTTGACCCAGCATATGTTTCGTCAGCATCTTCATTCTCTATTGATGATTTTCTGTTCGCAATGATATTATTCATGCAAACGCGTTCTTAACTGCATTCATTCCTCGTCTGATTTTGATTCCACTATATTTACCATACGTGTATATGTTGCTACTCTATTTTCCACTATATTTACCAGTGATTGTAAAAAACATTGAAGTGATGTTTACATTACAATACACTCCGACCATTTCGCTTACTTGCTGTTAGTGGAATACTCGCCTATCCCGAGAATCCTAGCAGAAAAGTGTAACACTTATTTCCAGTAGGAAGCTGAACTGATGTTCCTAGGGAATGAATTTTCCCTTAAATTTCGCTATTAGAGGTAGTATGACTATACTTCGTGTGCATCGAAACTATTTAGGTAATCCTTTTGTCCTGATTTTTTTGGGTTGCTGTCCCGAAATGTCCGATTTTTCACTGATACGGTTGGCAGTCCTGAAAAAGGTTCACCGATAGTTTATCTCGGTACTATTTTCAAATAGTTCAGTCTTTATTTTAAACTGCTTTACTTAAGGTTAAGCCGCACCACTTCAAATTGGCATACCTTCCCCCCTTTTTAGAAGCATTACATCTGCCAAAGTAGACATCCTTTACAAACACAGCTTTCAAAAGAAATGATCTTGACGGAAATTACAACAATCTCAAAAGTGTCGAGAAATCGTGAAAACCTTGTATTATAAAGCTCACAAATTGACGCCAGAGCATGTCGTAAATTAATAGGCATCTTCAAAAATTGTAATCCAACATATCATGTCCCTACAAAATCGCTTTTAATTCATAAAAAATTAAACTTGATTCTATATCATGCGTTTGTTTTTAGGTGCGTTGCATCCGCAATTTGTTGCGAGAACGAGGCATGGGTCAAGTGATGGTTGAGACAATGCGAACTGTTCAAGGTCAGGAATTCCGATCAATTATCATCTCTTGCGTTCGAACTCGTCGGGATGTAAATTTGCATGCGAGAGAGAACGATCAGCCGAGTAAGTTTACAAAAATGACAAAGGCTTTTAGTACTGTAAGCATGTTAATGCGTACACATAACATATTTCATTGGATTCATTTAGAATTTAATCGAAAATCTGTGTGCATCATGTTCCTATATTGTCAGGTGATAAGCACTTAGCACTCATTAAACACAGCGCTGGAATATCATCTGAATCTCTTTATCATCATACCAATTTCCTAACCTAAAGTGCCAGGCAGTGTTAGGCCGTGTAAACTGACGCATGTGTAAACTTTTTTCGGAATTAAATGTATTAATTTTTCTATATGCATGTATTTCCATGCACAGTACATGTAGGCTAAAGTGCGTGGATACTGAAGTGCTCCAATTTTCTGCATATGTTTCAACTCGCCCTAAGTGGATATCCTATCAGTCTAAAATGGACACTTTCAATTTCACTGCAATTGCACATATTTCGACACAAAAAATATTTCCCAACCTATTCATCAACAAACATATCAGTAGAGACCAACATTTGAAACTTATGAGTATAAAATACGAGTACCTTATCGGGTATTGATTAAGTATTTATTGACTTTTATTACTTGGCTGATAAGTGACGTTGAAATCGCATCTTGTCTGGAGGCTCAAGCAATGGGCATTGAAACTATGAAATAAGATAACATCATATGTTGATCGTGATGCAAAATGATATCAAGTAGTACTATCTATGGCGAAATCTAAATTGCTGTGCAACCTAGAGAGACCCCTTTAGGTTTCGTCAGAGGTAAGTCCGAACTCTTTGTCGATCATTTCATAGAAATATAAATACTTTTGAATTCTATCTTTTGCCGGTTTTTACCACTTACTAAGCCCGAACTCTGAGCTGATCATTTCATAGAAATATATTTTGGACCACTTACTTTTTACCACATACTGCAAAAACCAGTTTTAGCTGGCAAAAAGCCAACCTTACTTTGCCCTGACGCACTGTCCACTCTACCCTGTATTGTATGTCCACCTAACCCGAGTAATTTAAGGCCTTCCATCAGGGAAACCATCATAGTGACAGCTCCAAAACAAGTTTGCATGACACTTGATGATAATAAGTAACTTTTGACAGAATTTGAGCCGAATCTTTGCTTCCCTTCACGTAGCTTTCGCTGATTGAAATTAAGCACTGCTTCCACTCCAATTAGACGATATTTTTCTAAGTCATCGTTTCCATTGTAAAGTCGTTACCTCATCAGTAAAGGACAATAGGCTATGTATACTTGTCTTCACCTGTTTGGCAATTAGGTTGATCGCTGTGCGAGTGATTTTCAAACAACTCAGATACCATCTGCGTATGTAATTTTATCCTTAACTGTAAGGAGTGCCATGGAATTCTAGATAATAGAAATTATAATTATGTATATATTATTTTATATTATATAATTATATAATATATAAATATAATAATATTTATATTATTCCTCATGGTCCAGAGGTCGAACCCGGAAAGTGTCACTGGAAGTCGGCAGGAAGGGCATCCGGACTACAAAGCACCACAACGCTCCAAACAAAGTCTGACTTCAGTCAGCACCGTCCAAGGCCCCAGTAGGGGTAAAAGTGACGTAAAATCCGTAAAAAAAAAATTATATATAGGGGCAATTCCATGGTAAAAACGACACGGAGGGCAAATTTTAAAACGCATTATTTTCTCTCAGTGACTTGTGTTTTCTTGAAAGGATATCCGAAGCCATTAGGAATCACAAAATTTATCGCTTAGACACACTTCCTCTACTAACAAATTCAATTTTTGAATATCTTGCTATTTTTAAGATAATAAAAATACAATCCCTTTGAATTTTTGAAACAATGTAGGCAGTGTTAGAAATGGAATTCCAAGTAGTCTATACTGCGTTATATTATTATTAATACTCCTTTGTCGAAGCTCAAACAATATTTTTTGTCAAGGACATAATTTCTTCCGATTTTTTGACACGAGTTTGAATCTTAGTATAAATGTTCGTTCGTGACTAGATATCTACTATTTTTCTATCTTCTAGATCAATTTTATCTAGCACAAATTTATGCATATTTAAATGATGCCCTAGGCTACCGTGACCTTCGACTGAAATTTGATTATGAGGGGTTAATATTTACGACCGTCGGAAGAAAAGAGATGAGTGTTCGTTCGTGACTGCGGTATTATTTTCGTTCGCAACATGACCACAACTTCACAATTATCCCATCCCGCAAACTTGAACTAGGAATAAACTATGAAAAGACCTTTCAGGTAACAAAGAGGACAATATATCAATTCAGGAGAGCTTAAAAAATATTGAATAAGCCTATATGCAGCAGGAAAATATAAAATGTTTCATGGTCACTTCGGAGGAGATGAAAAAATATACCGATCACGATTGTCTATTGTGTAATCTACTTCCACTGGTCGAATGTCAGATTTCTGTACCCATGCAACATCACTTGTATCAGAAATCATGTAGATTGATTGCGAGCATTCCTTGAGAAACTGCACCTCATAATCATTATCAGCTAGAGATTGGATGATTCCGATGAAGTTCTTGGTGGTGCCACGACTTGTGCTGACACTAGCGATGACCATATCACCGACACGAACCTCGTTGATAATGGATGGAGGATCACAATCTGCGTAGACGATTGAGAATGGCCGTCGAACTAGTTGCTGATTGTCTTTGGCTATCCACTGATGATCCGTCTGAACACCGGTCATCTTTGGCGCGTTCTCAATAATATTCTGTAACTGGTGATAAGTACAATCAATGTCACCGGACGACACGACCGTGCCTACAATTTTACTGTTGCACTCGTTGAGACAGGTAACGAACTGTTGAGCACTCTGCACCTGGCAACGTCTCGAGCGAACACAGTCCCAAACCATCCGTTTTGCAGAACCTCCGACTCCGTCAACACACCCTCTACCATGAGCCGTCGCAAAGAAGTTCCAGCTAATCTGCAGCCCATACTTCCTCGCAAAATGATACACTAGGACAAAATGATGAACTAGGACATTGAAGTGTGTCAAAATTGTACCTAGCCATAAGTCGTTTCTTTGTAAATTTGTGCCAGCATGACTAACTTTCGTGAATGAACTTGCATGCCAAAAAAGACGACGAATGCCAATAGATATTCGATGCCCGACACGAAACAAATGTTCCGAAATGATTTATTAACTTTATCTTTATACAGAGGAATGCATGGAGCGCGTTTGTGACTGATTTCTTTTTCGAATATGTTTTCTGATGAAGTTGGACAAAATGTTCGTTTGTGACCACACTTCTCGAAACTTATGAACTGCTAGTAATCAAACGTTTCTAGATTTCTTTTCAGCATTTAAGTTGATCAAATAGCATACTAATCTATTCAATCAGAGCAAATTTCGTGATGAAGAATCCAGAGCTTTGGAGGTTATTAACGTCTACATTTTTTTCGAAAAGTCTTGTCGTTCTGTGTTCGTTCGTGACCACTCAAACTATTGTATTTTAAACCATCAAATACACATTTTTTCATCGGTTTGGCTAGTGTTTCATACACAGTGAATATTGCAGCCAATTCAAATAAAGTATGATTATCACCGGTTCAATAGGTTAGGAATGACAATCAGAAATGTAACAATAAATCCTGCAAAGTTCGTTCGTGACTGCGTGGAATTGCCCATAGATATTAATAGATTCTAGTTAATATCTAGAATTCCATGGGAGTGCCCACAGATATAAGTCGGTCAAATCTCTAATTTTCCTCTGAATCTGTGGAATCGTTACCTTGACGCATATTAGAAAATTGCTGATTGCGTTATCGAGTGGTCTGACATTTAATGACGCACCACTTCATCTGATAGCACCAACTGCAATCACATTATTGTCCGAAAGCATCTAAATTGTTCGATTATTTATTCGTCTTTAGAAGCTGTCAAGCGGCAAAAAGGCATCGAAGAGAGAGTTCGCTGTAGTTTGTTTACACATATCCCACATCGTATCATGCAGTCCGTTTCCTAAATCGCTGCACACCGCGAAAAGCTCTTTTATCTTTTCTTATTCTCATAAAATTTAATCGTGAGCTCGCAATTGATTGACTATTAAATTTACTCACTGACCAGTCAAGACACGGCTTAGGAAACAGTGTGGTTAACCTAATTAAATGAAGTAAATAGTGATTGGAAGTTTGTTGCTTCATAGCTGATCATTTCATGTCGGCACCCGTGTGTCCTCCTGTTATCATTGACTGAGTAATTTTTCGGTTTTGGCCATTGGTTGGCAGAACAGATTAAATATCAGTCAGAAAAATCAATTTTTCTCGACCGAAAATGTAT
The DNA here is from genome assembly GCA_907163375.1 of Prostheceraeus crozeri. NCBI lineage: Eukaryota > Metazoa > Platyhelminthes > Polycladida > Euryleptidae > Prostheceraeus > Prostheceraeus crozeri. Next base: position 214,535 of record CAJQUW010002782.1, on the reverse strand, counting down.
TAAAATAAGCTTTTACAGCTTGCTGCGCAACGTTTCGCTACCGCTTCGACTGGTGCAATAAAATTGAATGTCTGCTGGACACGTGCATTCAGAGAGGTATTTCGTGATTTGATCTCAAAATGTTCCAACTGCCGGCGCTCAGTGAGGTTAGTTACATTTTCATGAAGGATCGTCAAAGATATCATGGATATGTCTGGGTTAGTTCTATGATCATTAACAATGTGTTGATAAAGCAATGAAGATTCTATCGCTAAATGATCACGAAGTCGGGAACGAATAGTTCTCATTGTTTCACCAATGTAGGTGGCCTGCGAACACTAAGGACAAATGCAATAACGAAGAAAGTACATCCAAGCCGATTATGTGAAATCGCTGGGTGTTAAATTTGATAAATTTTTGTCGTTTGATACCCAAGTCAATCAGATTCGCAAAAAATCTTTTCTTATTCTGCGAAATCTTTATAGAATCCGAAGATACATAAGTGACCATCACGCCAATACTTTAATTTGTTCCTTTGTATTCACGTTGTTGGACTACTGCAGTGTCATCTATGCAGGTTGTAAGACTTCGAACATACTTCGACTCCAAAAGGTTCAAAATGCTTTTGCCAGATTTGTGCGTCGACTTCCGAAACGTGCTCACATTTCTGAAACTCTCCGAAGCCTTCATAGGTTACCTGTGCGACTCCGCGTACAATTCAAAGTGTGTTGCCTAGTGCACAATGTATTTACGGCAATTCACCTACTTACCTTAAAGATCTGTTGACTCCTGCTGCATCCTCTGCATCGTTCATGTCACTGAGGTCGAAGGACGCCCCTTACTCCATCAACCATTATCAAGAACAGCTGGTGCCAGGGGCGCCTTTCAATTCGTTGGACCCTCATTATGGAATTCGCTCCCTCTACATTTAAAAATGAAACAAACCCTCGCAGCTTCAAGAAAGCATTGAAAACCTTCTTTTTCACTCTTTTATAACTCCTGTAACCTCTTATCTGTACCCCACTCTGATTACACATTGTGTAGATTTTGTGGTAAAATATTATTATTATTACTATTATTATAATATTAGCCGCCAATGCGCCTCACCGTAGCCGACAGATGCGCCTCACAAATGCCAATGCGCCTCAGACTGGTAATATTAGCTGCCAATGCGCCTCACAGTTGCCAATGCGCCTCGTAGTTGCCAATGCGCCTCAATCAATAGTTATGATAACTAACTGCTTTTGCGCCTCGGTCGTCTGATATTCTATGTCAAAAATAGCCTCTTGCTTTCTCAGGAATTAAAAAAACAAAATTTCTAATATACCAAGCTTTCGTATTCCTCCAACAGGGTATTCAATAGAATGCACAGATGTTTTACAGTATGAAACTTTCATGTTTCATGTTCTGATTCAAAAATACGCAGTGTTCCAGCAAGGAATTCATGGACACCAGCATCAGTGTTAGATGATGTATCATTCATACCAAGACGTTTATGTGCTGCTTGGATGTTGGCTTTGATTTCAACCATTTTCTTCTCGTCAATTTGTTTTGGTGGAGGTACATAAGACGGTCCTTTTTGCAATATTTCCTTCTGTTTATCTGAAAATGTCTTTCCGGATAAATTTTTGAAAGGCTCAAACGTTATTGTTTGACGTCAACTTATGATCAACGTCCGAGGGTTCATTATGTATTGACGACGAAACTTGATTTGAAAAGAGAAAGATTGATGTAAATACTATCAAGGGATACATGTCAAACAAGTAAATTTTGCAATTTAAGTAAGACTTTATTTCCTTTGGCGTCTGATCTTCCTCGGAATTTATTCAGGTAAATTGTTCGATCTGGAACACGTTAAACGTATACTGTAACAATGTATACTGTAAACACTGTAACACTTATTCAGTTGTTAATTTTTTAAGAATTTACTTCCCACTTTCCAGAAGATACTACTTAAGTTGCAATGTGTTGGGATACATTCATGAAGTTCTGAATATAGTAATTATTCTCATAACTCTCATTATCAGGGATGAGAATCGGTTAATAGGGGCCTCAAAAAGAAAAAAATCAAGATACATTAGACCGATTTACTGGGGCCCGGTTGGAACTCCGCGTATTGGAGGAAAATTCTCATCCTGCATTTTTCTGATTACCAAAGTTTTAGACGTACGATGCATCAAAGTATACCAGCAAAGTGCAACAATCAACTTAGTAAATGCAAGAAATTCACTAACTCAATAGATACTATTATTTCTACCTCAATTGAGGCATGTAAGATGTGACAAATATATGCAAATTCCACGGTACCGAAATTGATATTTAAAAATATGGAAGGATATACACAATTTTGCATTACCTAGCGTGTCGATGTTGATTATCCTCACATTGGGTTGTTCTACAACGAAAACAATGGGAATTGCATACTGGCATTTAATATGGTGGAAAACGCACAGCTGATAAGTACAGGCATCACAGCAAGAAACCATGCAAAAATAGGAGATTTAAATAAGCGGCATTCGGTTTGTTGGAAACCAGAAAAATCAAGCGATTGCTGTGGATAGCTTGGATTTACCTAGCATATAAAATTTTCCGGTAAGTAATAAATTAGGGCAGTTATCGATCATGGAAAATCAACAGTTCCAGTGCACAGCTGTGAATGTCAGCTAAGCAGTAATAACTAAGAAACTAATTCGAAGGAATTCCATGACGGCACCATCATTAGTGCGACTAGCTCGAAGAGCGCCATCGACAGAGTGGACTAGTGGAGATTACACGTGCCAAAGTCAATTAGCTCCGACAAATCATCTTGGTGTGTAGCTTTGCAAATAGGTACTTATTAACGTTCGGACCGTCCATTCCTACATGTATGATCTTCGCCTCACACAATTTTTTCCTGATGGCTTCGTATATGTCAGTGGCGCGAGTATGACCAAGGAAATGAGAATTAACGAAACGAGTTTCCACCACACTAGATTGATGATATATTCTTCGTCCATAGGTTAAGAAACACAATACAATTCAGCATCATTACTACTTGGTAGCTGCAAAAGAAATATCTGACCATTTTAAAGAATTTATCTTACTTATATCTGACTTTTATCTAACTGCATACACCCTGACATTCTTCATTCAGAAAATTCCTTTATTTTCAAGTTCAATGACATTGAAAATGAGGACTACCTAAGCGATTGTGAGGGAAAAGTTGACGAGGAGTTGTAGAAGAGTGATTCGAAGAAGGAAGATAACAACAGGCACAAATGGAGGGAAGGAGTGAGAAAGATTTCGGTGCAGTGAGTTATGTCCACCCAGCCACCATCGGTAGTGGGGGACAAATCCGTATTCAAACTGGCGAGATGATGATGATGATACACAAAATGATGATGATCATACAGCTCCGAATTTCGCTGTTCATCTTCCCTATTTTCCAAATGAGACAGAGAACTTCAAATAAATATAATTCCCATTTGTTGATGCCTACTCATGCAGAAATTATCTACTTTAAAATTAAAAATTCGAGTATAAACCTCAACTCCTTTAAGCATTAGGTGAACAGCGAATATCCTACTTACAAAAAATGGAAAAAATAGGAGGAACAGTGAAAATAGGAATTCTTAACCAAAGAATAGGAGAAATTGTCATAACATAGGAATAGGTAAAGGAAAGCGTCGACCATTAAATGATTGACACATTTCTCTCACTCTTCCCAAAACTTGAACTTAAACTGAAACTTTAAAAAAAATTGGGTGGATCGGCAAACGTAAACAATGGGAATTGCATACCGGCATTTAATTTGGTGGATAAGTACAGGCATCACAGCAAAAAACCATCAAATAAACAGTTTTAACTGAAACATACTCTTACCTTTACTATCTACGGTAGCTTCCATCGCTGAAATTTATCGTCAATAAAATAGCCGAGTTTTCAACTAAAAATCATTTTGATACAATCTTTAAACATATTTTTCTTTTCCAATATGGTACAAAAGTAAAAAGGCTCCTTATTTTCCGTCTATATAGGGATTTCCGTCTTTTTCAAGATTTGGATCATTCTCTAGATTGATGCAAATATACGCTAAAGGTTGGGGGTAAGGTGTAGGCTACCTCTCCCAATCTGAAATCTTTTCAGAAATCTGTTCATTATGTTTCCTGTAACTTGAGGAAGAAGGGCAGAATGATGAGAGGAAGATGCGAGTTGGAGAAGTAGGGAATGATCAGAAGAAGATGCGAGTTGAAGAAGCAGGGCAGGATCAGAGGAAGAAATGTGAATTGAAGAGGGGCAGAATGATGTGAGGAGGATGCGTGGTGAAGAAATAGTGCAGAATGATGATAGGAAGATCTGAGTTGAAGAAGTAGGACATACTCAGAAAATGAATGTTGATACGCAGATATCTCTGAAGCAGACATCTCTAAGCTTCTTTTATTGACGTTAGGTGATGCCGCTTCTTCTCGTGGTTTTCTTCAGTTTGCAGTAACCATCTTCCGCCAGAGTTTAGTCTTTTTTAGTAGATTCTGTCTCCTTTGTTTTGTTTCTGTACTCGAGAGAAAAGTACACTGCTTCCACCAAAGAAACCAATAGTGATTTCTGAGACAGCATTTGTTAGTAATTTGCATTTTAGATAAAAGATAAGTTATTTTATTGCATTTTAAAGCTTGGTATGTTGCTTGTTCAGGAGATGCCTATTTCTCACCAATTTTAGTAAAATGACATCGAAGTACGTCAAAAAAATTTCCGCCTTTTTTCGTCTCCTGTTAGGTGCCCTGGGTAAATTGGCTTCAAACCATCCGCCGTCCTCGAATTTGGCGCGACTGAGCATGGTACTGGTACTGGCGGAGTGAACAAAAATTCTAAAAATAGAAAATTTCTCCGGGGCGCATGCTGGTCAGTGTTGACTATGGTGCAGCAGCGCATTACCGTAAAATATCGATACAAACACCAGTTTCAAGCAGATAGCAAGCTTATAATATGACAATATGTGACAACAAGACAATATGTGACACGAGCATCATAGTTTTCGAGACACCAGAGCATCCAACGTAGACATCAATCATTACTATGCACGTGCTTACAGTAATGAAGGTCAAATATACTTGAGAGTTTACTCACATATGAAGCATACCGTCGGATGAAATGTAGTCTCAAAAAGTCGACCATAAAATGTTGTACCTGTTACAATGTGAGCCTCTGTTTACTATTCTACATGTATAGTGCGATTTGTGCCATCTACTAAATAACTTACTTAACAGAAAAAACATCTGCCTGTGAAGTTTGAACTAAATGCAAACAAAAGACATGGTCGGCATAAGTTTTCTGAGACTACGTATATCGTTCACTTATATATATACTATGAGAGTTTAGCTGCTGCTAAAGCCAATACTTATTCAATGCTGCAAATAAACGTCCTATAAAAGGTTGTGCACTCCTTTCTTATCGTGTTTAGATTCGTGTTTGTTTAAAAACATGTACACATTAACCATGAGGCAATTTTCTTGTAATTCATTTATTGTAGATCAAATCTTTTTGGATCCGCTCTACATTCGAGCCAACATTATTGACTTACAATCTACAGTCATTAACACAAACATGAATAAGAGTTTAACTAGAAGATAAATATCTTAGATAAAAAAATAAGAAAATATGAAAATGTTACAAATTTTTCGATAATTTGAAGAGAAAAATGTGGTACATTAATAAAATTTGTACGTATTTATACATTTGCACCGAGTTCATTTAGGTAATTGATAATTAAGTTTGCAGGCTCATTTCTAACGATTTTTTTAATAATTCAGTTCATATAGTCAAGCATATTTAAAATGCTAATGAAACATTGCCCTCTCAGTCAATAAATGAGGTTATGTGTAATGGTTGTCTTTCATAAGGGATTTCCCGGCAAACAACCACTAGGAAGTACTTCGCTATTCTTCTCAAGAAGTAAATAGTGGTTAGTAAACTGTACAAACGTTGCGTAAGTGCGACAAATAATCTAGATTTTACTCTTTTACTGACTTTTGATCCCTCGGGTCATTTTATGTGGCAGAAATGTTCAATTTTGCAATATGAGGCGCATTGGCATATCATTATTGTTAAAAAAAGCAGATTGATGTACTTTCTTCATCTTACTGACAAAAACTAGTGAAATATTCGAAAACTAGACCATAAAATTACCCCATAACGATTAAATTTTAGAAAAATTATCCGCAGCTGAAATCCGTTTACATTGTGTCGTCACATATGTCTAACATGCACCATGCATCGCAACCACATATTCGCCGTAGTGTTTGACCACAAATCGGAATTATATAAATAATAGCTAGCTAATATATAAATATATAAAATAATAAAAAATATATAAAATAATATATATATAATAATATATAAAATCTAGCTCTCAGATTAAGCTGAATTGCTCTCCAATCAACAGAACATGTCGATATTACATTATACATGTATTTGGCTTAATTGAAATAAATCTATATGGCTACTTATAAGGCATGAGAAGTATGGCCTATAATCGACGAAATATCACATGTGATGCACCTATATCGATTCAGAATACTCAGAGACACCACTAAAGCACCCATAATTACCCTACAGAGTCTTGCAGTCATGATTGGTCGACCAGAAAACCCCACTTCGGGGACAGTGAGGCGCATTGGCAGGTAATATTCTTCTTCTTATTATTATTATGCAATCATTCCAAATGCAGCTCGCTCACCCATCCCCGCAACCACAGTAGACGCAATTAACTTATTGCAGTCGTTTTCGTCCTTAGCACATAGAATTCGATGCAAAAGTCGAGCGGTGAAGTTGACAGTCATATATCTATGAAGACCAGTCCGCTTCAAGCTGCTTCATATTTCTCTGGTGCTCTTTCACTATGAAATGGTATTATGAGAAATATCTTCGGGTTATCATCATCATTTCTCCGTATATTTATAATCCAGCTTGTATTTCTAGCTAGAGAGCGTTTGACAGCTTTTATAAATCGAACAGGGCAGCCATTCGCAAGATACCCCTCCGTCACTATGTTCATCATTGACAGAGTTGCTAAAAATATTGTCGATTCACTTATCGTACGCCAGTCAGGCCACTGCCAATGCAGCGACTACGGCGTGAAGAGATTGATATTGTTTGTAAACAGGTGGAGAGCCCAGCCTTCGTGTGCAGATCAGGGATTAGATATTTTCTGACATCAACCGAGGGAAATGATGACTCATCAAATGACGAGTGTGGGGGTAGTAAAAATTTGAGGTTTGCCAGTGAGCGGATGGGCCGATTTTGATATTTCATATTCAAATCCGGCATCAAAGAAAACGCTTCATTTTCTTTCGTAGGGCCTCCTGATCACAATTGACCACTTCAGAAAGTAAAATGTATACCAAATTAATCTATGGAACATACGGTTTCATATGGCATATCGTTTATTAAAATTGAATTAGGATTTCCAAACGAAAATTACATTCGAAAAAAGTGTAACTTTTTTGTGCAATTATTTATGAAGCGGTCCGTAAGCATCACACTACTAGAGACTTTTCCATGCAAAAAATGATATATTCAAAAGCCTATGAGAGCATGTAACCTATGTAACCTTCAAGTATCTCAGAAAAAATACGCGTACTGTGTATGGTGATCGTGTAAGTCGGCGGAGTCCAACATGTCAGACCATCACAATCTGTACAGGGACGGTAAACTTACACCAAAATTGATTTCGAGAAATACACGTCTCATCCTTTTGACAAGCTGTTGGATTATTATTATGGATTTATTATGATAATAAATTTTACATTAACTGCGAAATGCGTCGCTTTAATTTCATTGTTAAATGTCTGATCATCAATTTGCTTGTGTTCACCAATTGCAGGTAATCATTGTAACGGTGAGTTCAATGTGAATAAGAGCTTTTAATGGCTATTTTGAATGTACTATCTTATTCTTTGAAAGGCATTTACAAGCACAAGTTATGCAATTTATTAACAATATTTCAGTTGTGGGCTTAGCTAATTACTAAGAAACGTATGGAATCGATGTGTACAAGTCGGAGTTCATGTAGCATGTCCATATTTTGAATGTCACGAGTAAAAGATAGGGGATATTTTACATTAGTTGCAGTTATTTTAGTTATTGTGTTACAGGCCTCCAACGGAACACCTGAAATTTTTGAAGAAAGTCTAAAATATCCTTCAAATAAAACTTGAAAGTGTAGTTCGGTCTAACTTTCAAACTTGTCTCATTGACTTAGTCAATCTTGCTAACTTACACGCGCCTCTGATGTTTCTGTCAATTTCAATCATCTACTTAGGGGGACGTGATGACGTCACTTCTGCCACTGATCTGATACGCCACTGTTGGCATGTTTCGTGACGAATCAGCTATGCGCAAGTCGATCAACACAGGAAGAAAATGAACAGAAAGCAAGACATGTAGAAACTAAACAATCATAATTTAGAGCGAAAGTTTTGTCTGTCTCAGCCACGGTTCGCAAAACATTTTAGCAAGACGCATCAGTTTCATTCAAATTTAGCCCATTAGTGCCGATAATTTTTTTTCTCAAAAATGCAATTATCTTTGCGAGCACTAGTTATATGAAGCATGTGAAGATCCAAAAAATTATTTCAATATATCTACTTTTTATTACAACATATCCGCCATCGGAAACTAAGCAAACTCAAATTGCCACCACATCTTTGATGAGGATTCCAAGCATTTTGGATAGAAACATCTACAGTCCAAGAAAAATTTGGTGATACCATTTCTTATGTCTGATGGAACTCACCAACAATTCACATTTTTGTCCATGCGGTCCGTTCCGCCCATGAACTTATTATACATCTTTACGGTATTAGGAATATCTACGGTAATCTTTGTTTTACTAGCACGAGAGAATCGCTGATAAGTTCCTATTGGATGTATGGAATCACATGTCGATATGAAGGAAACTACCTTATTGTCTTTCCAATGTAATACAAAGATTATTTTTCAAATCTGTAGTATGAACGCATGTACCTCGTTTCTCTTTGGCTATCTCTTTTTTCTCGCTAACTTGAGTCTTTTGATATGTGGTTTTCTGATTTGGTGCCTATGTCATCGTAGCCTCTCCTCTGCAGTTCGAGTAAAAGATCCACATTCGAAAAAGGATTGTCAAAATAGGAGCAGTAACTGATGTCTGGATGAGGTAAATTATCGAAGTGTAGTAAAGGTGCAGAATGTTTTCCTACTAGACTGACATAACTGCATGTGTTTTGTCGTGAAAGAAAATACTTGCCTTGATATATATCAAAACTCACTAGATGACCTGTTGCAGTGCTAAGACATCATGCTTTATACCCCAACCGTGTGGGTTTGCCACAAATATATTGTTTACTCCCGTAGGAATCGTAATACCTAATCATGGCTTCATCCCAATCCATGAGTCTCTCAGGTACAATGTGTCCGAAAATTTGCATTCAGTCGTGTGTTAGTGGTCTCAGTTTGAAATTTTTTATTTTTATCAATTTCATAATTATTGGCTAAATGAATAGCTCCTATAATTCGTTCAAAACGATCTCGTCTTATATTCGAAGAGACTAACTGATGTCCAACATCAGCTGAATATTCCGAGTCAAGCGCCGTTGCACACGTTCGATCAGAATAATGTCTTTGGATAAGGATGGATTCCAAACTGGGACGGCATAGGTGTGGACGAACTAGGGAGGTGTAAAGCCTACGTTAGGGTCTCTTGACATGAAAGTCCGCAGGGTGGCAGAAAAAACGTTGTTGGCTTTCTTGACACAAAGGATGGTGTGTCCTTCCATCTTGTAGTGAGAGCCAGGATTGTTATGTCCAAATGAGATAATTGAACATTTCTCTGAATTCAAATGCAGTTGCCATTCCTTTGACCAGATGGCCACCGCGTTGAGTTCAGATTGCAGAAGCTGGGCAGATTTTTCCGGATGAGCGCGCTTAATTTCAATGTTCATTTTCATGTCATCTGCGCATTTAAGGGCGGTAGAATTCACTACTGTGCATAATGAATATGAAACTTTAGTAAGCAGTTCCATAAAGACATTTATACAAGACGGAAGATAGTCCTATTCATTGAAGATTTAGGGACATAAAAGACGTTTGTACACAACGCAATTATTTTTTGTCGACATTTTTCCACACTTTGATCCAAGTAGGTATTACTCACAATATCATTGGAACGACTATATCGTCGGAAAGAAGTGCCGTTTTCACGATTTTTGTGTTCAGTATGAAATTGGTTTAGAACAAGACGACGGTATTCCTTAGTCCACAGCATTTTGTACTTTTGTCCACTAAAATATTCTTTGCCACCTTTGGCGCCGTTGAGATGTGCAAAGGCTATGAATTGAAACCTGAACCTGACCACCTGCCACACGAACCAATTTTGAACCCGACCCGATCCGAAAATTTTAACGAACATAACTATTATGTTAAGAACATTGCGAAAAATTATTTCAATTACTGAGAATGTATTTCCCAGTATTTAGGCTTGAGTCTTTGTGAAAAAAACTACTAAATGAGAAAGAAATTGCTTTTTTTCACAATGACAATGTTTAGGTCTATACCAGGGTGGCCACTTGGTCCGAATTTTCGGACCAGTCCGAATTGGTCCGATTTGGTCAGAATTTCGGGGGAAGGTCCGAAATTGCCAATTATGAAATTCATGGGTTTAATTTCTTACTACTTACCCTAAAAATAAAAATTGACCAGTTTATTGAATTAATTTATTCTGTAATTAACAGAAATATTTTAATCCGATGTTGAATGTGTATAAGGAATATACCATTTTATGAATTCATTTCAGTTTTTGTTTTTATCCAACTATTTCAGACTTCGACAAAAATTCAGTGTGCTCATCAAATGAGCGGAAAGTAGATGTTGCATAAAATATGCGCTAAAACAGAAAGTTTCTCCTTTCAGATGACGCCAATTATCGCTTCGTACGATCGTTTCTTCACAGATTGCGCGATGCTCTACAGTGCCAATTTTTCTTTTATTGATATGAAATATTCGTTTGTCGTAATCCCTGCATATCGGTAAATTGCGATATCAATTATTGATTATTATTTATATCAATTTATACCTAGTTATTGAATCTGCCGTTCAACAGTTTCCGGTTTTGGAAAAGCTCTGTGCTTTGGCGAGTGAAAAATGCAAATTGAAAGAATGTTTGGCAGATAATGATCTTCTGATAAATTTGGATCAGTTCTTTATTCATATGAAGCCCGTTTATGAATTCACAAAGAAAATGCAATCTTTGAATGGAAATATTCAACAGTTGTTGCTGATGCTGTTAGAGTTGCTCTCCAAGCTGCTGATTCGACTGGAACACAACGCCACCTTGTCAATGGATAACTATTTCAAAAAGCTTTTCAAAGATGACAAAACGCCTCTGCAATTCACTAGCAAATCAGATGACTTCAAATATTCGAAGGACATACCAGCTGTGTATTCACATTTGTGCAAATCAGACAATGCGAATCTGGAACGTATCGAAAAGGAGTGGAAACTGTTGAATGAAGCTATTTTTCGCAGCATTTTGTACCGTTTCATGCCATTTCTTAGCTCCATGATTTCCAGAAAGTGCTATGTTCTATTCAAGAACATCAAAAGCTTCAGTGGGACTACAGTCAAGAAGTTGAAAAGTCTCGCTGACGAGATAAAACTATCTCCAGTTGATGTAGGAGATGAATATGCCCGGTTGACCGTTGTACACGGGAAAGACGATGAATCCCTAATCGATCTTCATGGAAAAGGCAATCTTTCCGAATATCCTCTTCTGACAAAAATGGCTACTACTTTGATGGTGATTTGTCCGCACAACATGAAGGTAGAAGCCGGTTTCAGCAAAATGAAGTTTTTGAAGACGAGTATCAGTCAAACTTAAGTCTGTAAATGTACAACGCATTTTGCTCTGTGGTAGACCATTTTCATCGTGACTCATACGAAGACTTCGAACCAACAGCCTCTTTATTGAACAGCATAAGTTTTGCTAGTAAGGAATACAAATTATTTTGTGAGGAAAGCAAAACAACGAACGGGAATCGAACTGCGATCGCTGAATCCCTCAGGAGAGAGATTGGGGTTTTTAAAAGAAAGACCAACAAAGAGCTTCAATCGGAAATGGTGGCAGCGGATCAAGATATTCGTGACGCTGAAGCTGCTCTTCTAGCAGCAAAGCGCCGCAAAATCGAACTTGAGCAACAGAGAAACAGTGACTTAGAGCGCCAAGACCGAATTTCGGATGCAATTATTTCTAACATGTTTGGAAATTGAATTGTAAGTGAAGAAAAGTTGTATGAAATAACGAAGAATAAATTATTTTGTGAGTATCCGTGATTTATAATACAACAGAAAAATTGTATATGTTCGCATGCCTTATAATTTACATGTGAAATCGGGCAATGCAACAATGAAAATTTTCATTTAATTGCTCGTAGAGGCTCAATTTTATCTAGAATGATATCGATCTGCCACAGATCCTACAATACTTTCTTGGTTACTTCATACGACTACGTGGTCTTTTTTGTCAAAGTTCAACAGTTTTCTTGTTTTTTCGTGTGTTTATTAGCGACCAATATTTTTGAGCAGTTTTTGAGTCTATCAGCATGACGTGTTTTTCAGCAGTTTTTGAGTCTATTAGCATGACGTGTTGTAATAGCTTGTGTAATAGCTTTGATTTACAAAGTGAATGATATAGACTTCTCAACAATCGTAGTTAATTTGCGATATAAGGGACAGGAGACCATTCATTTTAGAATTGAGTATTTGATCAGAAAAAATAGAGAGTCATGAGAGTGAGTAATGTTGAAATTACCCACTTATTTTGATATGATAATTATTTTGTATAAGTCAATCAACTATGCAATCTGTTTTTCATATTTTTCCGCTTTCCATAAAGAAGCAGACGTACATGTAGTAACTGTTCTAGTATTCATTACTGTTTTGGTATTTCAAATTCAATAGTCTCTTTAAATTATTTTGCAAATGTGCTACATGTAGTTAATTCTGTAATTCTGTAATTTGATATTTGCCGATTCATTCAGCTTATTGTTAAAACTTTCTCGACATGACTGGGAGTCGTATTTGCATTTTGTTTTGCAGCATTTAACTGAATTACTGCCTACATTTATTTGTTTTATATGAGATGATGGAATACATATGAACTTTTTCATGACATTCTATGTTTTTCTTTGTATACATTTCATTTGGATAAGTACTGCTATAGTCAAATCATCAAAATTTAAAATTTATGTGACGTCATTGTGGGACAGACTTATGGTCCGATTTTCGGTCCTCCTGAAGTGGTCACCCTGTCTATACATTGTTTTCCATTTGTGGAATGATAGGACCTATTACGTGATAGTATCCTAAAGTTTGTCAAGTGTGAATATCACACACATTGCAGGAATACATTGAATTCAGGGTGGCGACCGAACCCGGGAATCCAAAGCACACAAAATGTTAGGGATGACGGTTACCAAGCGCCCATTGTTTGTACGCAAACTGATAAAAAAAGGTGATGACAATTAGGAATTCTTCTGGCGTTAACGGTCTTCGTTGGCAGTCTTCCCGGTTTCTCTTGTCGATGCTTCTGGATAATCTTCCTTTTGTTTATTTTCCTTTCTGGTGCTATCTTCCTTTTGTATTAACATGTGGATTTTGATATCCTGGCTTTCTCTCATGGCATAAATACGCTGCAGTTCAAAATGTAGCGTTCCAAAATGCGATTTGTTGCTTCAACTTAACATGTTAGAAAATTGAAGTCTGAAAAATCGGCTACTTTTTCATAAACTTCATAGAATTTTATGAATCAGATGATGAAAATGAAGCATTTTTTGATTGTTGAAAAGTTCAGGAAACGAACTTTTCAATTGATATGAAATCATTTAGATTCCATAAGTAGCTCACGGCTGCAGGCCATTGAGGAAAAGTAGATGTTTATAATATTTAGAATCACCGCTCACAAAATTCAAAAATTTTGAAAACTGAGTAGGACAGTCAAATATCGTTCACGTCATAATTTGGTGTTGAAATTCTAACCGGAAGGTATGATAAAAGTAGTTTAAAGCAGAATAATGATTTTTTGACGTCACTTTACTCCCCCATACAAGGGGCTAGGACGGTGCTGAAACAGTCAGACTTTAATCTGGAGCGTTGTGATCGTTTAGTCCGGATGCCCTTCATGCCGACTCCCAATGACACTTTCGGGGTTCGACCTCTGCACCAGAAGATCGCTAGGCCTAGCACTTAACTACTGTGCCACGGACACCACGCACATTAGTGTTTTGAAAATAGTTTAAAGCAGTGTCCGGATAATTTTTGAGCGTTGTAGTTGGAATAAAGTATCTTGTCATGATAAAAAAAATGGCGTGGAAATTCGAAGAAATAGCCCGGGAATCGCCCAGGAATTTGAAGCTTGATTCCGGCCGCCACCCTGTAGTAAGGACAAGGAGGCTTTGCCATGTTTGAAAATGGGACACAAATTGGTTGCAGCTTTTTTTGCATAAAGACGACTGGTCTAGAAAACTGAATGAATGTCGGACTAATTAGAGATGGAACTACTAAATAAATCTCGAGTCGAGCCTTTGTTGTTCAACGATGAATTGGATGCGGATTTTGATAGTTTCTATGTGATGAATGACTATTTAGAATGTGAAGAGGGCCAGGCTGCTATAGTTCTCTCAACTTTTGATTTTCTAGATAATTATAAACTTTAAATGTTCAATTGTAGCACAGATAGCACAATCAGTTGTTGTAAATTGCCTTTCGTAGGCGTGCGTGTGTTGCATCGCGCATGTATTTCATTTTGCTGTTATTCGACAAACATGACTTTTCAAGAGTGATCTAGTTACTTGTGGTCCATTTTTAGACATTTTTTGCTTGTATACCTAAGAGTTCCTCTATCAGCCAGCCAAAGCAAGCCTTCTGTCCAGTGTACGTGCGGCGTTCTGCTTCTCAGCAAGCGTGAATTAGCAGCTGTGACGTCATGAGGAATCTTTGACATGAATTTGCTGGCAAACTAATGAGCAGATAAGTGGGAAAGTGACCGGAAATCATCGTTTTGATTGAAAACTTCGATCTTCAGAGATAAAATTCATTTCTGAAATTGACCTAACTTTCCGTTAAAAACTTTCTCAACATTTTCTTGTTTATCCGTCCATTTTTGGTGCAAGTACTGATTGTTCATCGACTTCGGCTAGTGATGTGAAGTGGTATATTTTACCTCAACACTCAATTCGAACCTCACACCCGCAGACATGCTGCGTTTATTGTCGCAATAGTGACAGCATCCAAAGTTGTTGCATAGAAAAATAACATGTTTTGCAAGTACGACCGATGTTTGAAAACTATTGTCCCTTTGCAGTGACCTTGACATCGGTTTAGAAAAACACTAGGCAAACTTAAAACTGGACAGCGGTTTTTTCTTTCTCCCTTTGAATTGCAGTGCGGAATCAGACCTACCGTGTTTGATCTCTCTGGTATTCTGCGACATCGTGATGTCAATCATTGGAAGACAAATTTTGGTTCAATTGAAGATTAATTAGATCTTTACTTTAGTAATTAAAACCACATGGTTGCAGATGTGAATAAAATTGATAAACTGTATATATAACTAAAGGAAATTAAATGCCTGCTGATCAATAGCTATTCGATTAAAGCTCAATAACAAGTAGAAGACCCAAGTCAAAACAATTTTCCTAGTGCTAAAATGATTTTTAAATAAGTTGAAGCCCGAAGGTACATGTACAACGTAAGGTACAACAGTAGGACATAAACATATTTCCTGTAGATTTATGAGATAGTATTAAGCTATCGTGGAACGTAGGTACAAGGTAAACCTATAGTTTTTCACGTGTCCCCATTATAGAATTGAAAACCGGTAGTATTCCAGTAGTACAGTATATGTATAGCTTTATTCAACTTTCAATCAAATCGTTACCGAGTGTAGTCGCAGCGGGTTTCGAGGAAACTGCTCACTCGTCATGTCATTCCCCAAAGCATTCGACGAAAGAAGTTCTGTGGAAGCTCATCTCAATATCTTGCTGGAACTTGATTCATGTAACTCCTGACGTGCTCGATGGAGTAAATGTCTGGAGAACGTGACGGACATCTGAGACTTCGAATCCGCAGCTGCTTCTTGAACTCCTGCACTGGATGCAGCACAATGTGGAGCGGCATTGTCGTCCTGGTGCAGTTGCTGATGCCATCAAAACTCCCGATACATAAACGGGAGAACATGCCTTTCTGTCAGTGTATGTACTCTACTGGTCGCCGATGCACTCTCTGCATGCCGCGCCGCTCCATAGTTGAAAAATGCGGGGGGAGATGAATCGAAGTCTCATCTACGAGGAGACCTACGAAAATGCTTGGTGACATCGTGGTACAGGTTCGACATGTTTTTAGCATCCTAACTACCCACGAACGTTCATCATTAGTCATTTTGTAATACAATGACCGAAGTGCGAGGGGGCGGCCGAGAAAGAAAAATACACATTTCGAAAATTAAACTAGTATACTTTGCGACATAAATCACTCCTTCAATCAACACACTTATCCCAGTGGTGATCATGTGCCTGTATCCCTTTCTCCTAGAAGCTTAAATTTCTTGAGTCTAAATATCCCTCTGCGGTCTCCATGAAGCGTGTTGGGTGCAAAGTGCCGACCACTCACCTCCAATTTCATTTTACGGAAGAGATGAAAGTTTGATGGGGCCAGATCCGGAGAATAGGACAGTGGGGAAAGCTGTCAAACCGACAATCTTGGATGGAGGATATGGCGGCATCGAAGGTGTGAGCAGGCGCGTTGTCCTGATGGAAGTGGAAGCCTTTGATGAGCTCCCCTCTGTCTGATTTTGATCTGCGCCTACAGCTTGTACGAGAATTATTGAGCGTAGTACTCGCCAGTGATAGGCCGATCCGTCTCTAGGAAGTCCACCGGCAGCACACTTTCCGAGTCCAAAAAGGGAGGCCATTTTGTCTTGGAGCGGTCTTGATGACCTCGGCCTTCCATGGAGATGGTGATCCTGGGTACTTTCATTGCTTCGACTGTTCATCTTCCAGGTTCTTTCTTCATCTCTATCCAGTGTCCATCTTCAAGAGCTTCTTCACCAAGAGTTCCAACCAGATCATCATGAATCTGCATTTGCGTGAGTCTTTTCAAGTGACTAACTGGCTAATGAACTGATTGAATTTAGTCAGCTTTTGTGCACTAGCAGTTTTTCGAAATGACTGAACACTCGTCATGCTTCGTTGACACAGCACAGTATCTAACCACCCGCGCGATATGGCCTGGCACGAAGCAATCTAGGTTAGGCCGCGAACTTTTCAATCACCTCTCGTATTCACGATTTTCAATCGGCAGACAATGGATGAATGACATTCCGTTCAAGTTCATTCTACGAGGCAGATTATGGACGCAGCCATAGATATAGATTCATTTGCGTTTGTGTTAGTCTAGAGCGGGCATAATCCTATCCCAACCATTGTATGCAATGGCAGCAAGCAAACTGACCACTTAGACTCTTTTGATCTCTTTTCGGTCTCTTTTTTAGAGACCTCTATTTAAATGACTTTGATCCTACGTTTACAATATATTCTTTTTATGAAAGAAGGATGAATAAACCATTCAAGCAAATCAATCAGTTTTCCCGATGCCTTTAATTCAATCACAATGTATTTTTAAGACGCAATGCGATTCTTGAATTTTGAACGACTATTGTAAATAACTGTGCGTCGTAATGCACTGAAATATGTGGTGGGCAAATAAGATTTAACAAGTGCCGAGATACAAAAAAATGCAAACGCACTCTCAAATCAAGTGTGTACGTTCTAATATTCAGAACTAGCATCTAATTTCCTGAAAAATATTTTATAAAGACACAAACGACCATATTAATTCTCATTTAGCACTACAGTGTCGTCGTGTGTGAATGACTTGATGTTTAAATCACCGAAAACCAGAACTTTATTATGCATACATATATTAAGCAACATAGATTCAGAGTCACTCATACCTTGATCCACAGTAGCAGCTTGAGTTGCAGGAGCTCGAGTAACAGAATTAGTGGAATGACGGAGAAATTGAGAGCAATTCTCCATTTCAGATTATGTTGGCGCAGATTCCTCTGAAGCGTACTGAAAGGCAGCGGCAGATGCGGAAGTAGTTGATGCAAGCAGGTCACAAACTTCAGCCTGAATTTCACAACTTAAGTTGAATTTCTCAAACTTGATAAAAATGAGCTGACATTCTCAGATGTAGAATCTACCTCGAGTTGGCAACTTTACCTTGAGTTGGCGCGCTTCGTCATGTTAATCGTCTCCTAGCTTCTTACCGAGTTGCCGACGTGACCAGGTAGTACCGATACGCATCGAACGTTCGAGGATCTCTTGTGGCATCGGATTGGTGGATATAGCATCCATATAGTACCTCCGCGGAGATAATGTGAAAATGTCGTCCAACAGAAAGAGATTTTTTACTGAGATATTTGATTTTCGGAGATATCTTTTAGATGATAAATTCGTACAGATAAACCGAGCACAATCGGTAAATTCCTTAACAGTCATGCCCATTTTATTGATATTTTGCTAATATCTTTCGGCAAGGTTATCAATGACTGCAAGAGCATAACTATAGGGTTGCAATATATATACGTGCCGTATATATATATATCAATAGGGATGCGTTCTGACCACATCCAACGAGATAAAAACAGAATTATCATCACAAGAAATGCTACGTAGGTACTCGTAAGTGATCAAATCAGAAGTGATGTTCAAATGAGCCGGTACAAGCTTTACCATTTCATTAAAAATTTGATTACAAATTCAATCTACTTTTTCAGTAGGTGTTGGCCATATTAGTCGTAGATGCTATGGGTCTCAGGGGGATCATTATTATTTAAAACATACCGGTAATTTTAATTGCAATGTTCAGAATGTCGCATATGAATTATTTTGTTAAGTTTGTGAAACCAATTATATTGCTAAAACATTCCGGACTTTCAAGACCAGATACCAAGTGAATAATTGTAGAATTAGTAATCGCGATGATTTTAGTGCGTTGAGTGTGCATGTTCGGAGCGATTGTGATTGTAGTTCGATTGACGACTTTGAGGTGAAGATACTAAAGTGTGCTGGAAGCTCTGTTGATACCGCGTTGTGTGAAGCGTCCGAAATTGAATTGTCGTCGTGAGCGGCAAGCTTCTTGATTGGCCGCACTACAGAGGTCTCTAAATTATTACTTCACCAATTTGTATATAATCAGTGAGCATGTATCTCCTTTTGACTTTTAACCCTCCAAGGCATGAAATATTTCACCGACGTTACTGCATGAAATGGGTCCTAGGGTTACCCATTTACAGATGCGGTCTGTCAATTCGTGTCAAGTCCCTAAAATTACACAGCATTTGTATAATAACAATAATACTATGTATTCTTAACATATTCTCATAAAAACCCAATGATGTCGCTAAAATAGCAACCCCACGTGTGCAGTCTTGGAATTTAAAATACATGCAGCAGTGTTGCGATTCGCGCGTGTTTACACGCGCGCGCGTTTTTTTTTTGACAATTTGCGCGTGTAAGCGTGTTTTTTTCCATTTTTATCCATTTTGCGCGTTTTTTTAAGTTTTCGACTTCTATTTTTAATTTTTGATAATAGAAAACTTTGGTTCTAAAATATTAAAATCAAGATATCAAAATTTCAAATTACATGCAGTTTCTAGATAAGCCACATGTATAGCCTATCAAAGATCATTTAGGTTCATTAACATCTCACTCAATGGATAGCCTATAGGCCCACTGCTCGTATGCATCTGCCACTTAAGGAACGTGTGTATTTGACTTGTCCTGAAAAATACCAAAGCTCTTACTATCTGATCTGCAAATTTAAGCTTTGCAAAAATTCGTTTCATCAAATATTAGCGATCATAGTTGCCATTTTCGCTTCTTTGTAAGGAAATACATGTGCGCTTGTTTTTCGACCTTGCGCGTTTTTTTTACCCTACGCCAAGAATCGCAACACTGACATGCAGCGTGTATTGTGATTGATCAAATATTACTATATTTCCACTAATGTTCGCCTAAAATTGATTAACATTTGAATTTAAGTAATAAAGGTTTTAATCATCCCATTTTGCATTATTTTCATAAAACATGAACAGGTTTGTATATTTGAAAATGTAGAATCATGTACATTTAGGATAACCGTTTTATCTAGCCATTTAACTGCATCATACAGTCTGCCTCGCAATCAATTATTTCTTTCTTGAGTGCACGCGATTCTTTTGCATAGATCACAAGTTCTTGAGGCCTACCTGTCTTTTGCACATTCAGGTAGGACTCCCTGGACGATTTTTGGGAGGTTGTCGGTGCTTCATCATTACTGCATTCGTCTTGACACAGATCGTCATTGCATTTTGAATCGGACGTTGAACACCTGTCAAAGTCCTCTGTTCCACATAAGGTTCAACCATACTAATTCCTGTTTAAGTTTGAAGCGTTCTGTAGTGGATTAGAACTGATGATTAAGGGCGTTGATGTCTATCAGATTGAGGTTTGATTGTAAAATAGAATGATATCATGCTTGCCTGCATTCTCATCCACGTTGTCATTAAGATGCATTGTTGAAATCAGAATAGCGCGTTTATTTCTTTTTTGGATCGTAAGATACAATTGTCGTTTTTGATAGGTTTTTCGGTCTTTTTCTTTGGTTGTTGGTCCTGCTATATTTGCAGCGAACGACCAGTGCAATGGTTGTAGCAGCTTGATCCAGTCACAAGATAATTTGTCATCGTAGAAGATTCTAAATCTAGCTTAGTTCATGAAATGGGTCCTCGGGGACCCAAGCATTTCTACTGATGTTATTCTATCTGTTGCGTGAAAAAAAAGATACCCTTAAGATTGACCTATTGCACATTGATGATAAATGTAGGAATACATGAAATACCAGACTTTCATATCCATACAAAAAATATATTCAGACAATTAGAGAGCAGTTGGGTCCCCGGGGACCCATTTCATGCATTTAAGGGTTAAAGAATCGATAAAGGGTCTGAAACCGAAGCATCCGCGCTCAAAAATCCTTTTTTCAAAACTTGCTTGACCGCATAAAAGAAAGGGAGCGAGAATTATTTTTCTATTTTTCCATTTACAAAAATTAGAAACCATCAGTTTGCGATCACTAGCTTTTTGTTAGAATACTAGCTCTGCTCACTTACTTTAGCTTATTTTTCTCATCATCAAATATGTTGCTGAAAATCTCTCAACCAACCGTGTGTGTTTTTTGAAGACATTATCGATCGTGACTTCGTTGCGGTCAGGACGAAATTCCTGACTATCTGTAAAATGCGTGCATATATATATATATATATTGTAGCGTGGAGCGCAATTGATGTAAATAATAGTTTGCTTCATATTTTATTTTGCTAATCTTCGGTAGGGTGTAGCTGATAGTTTTCAGGTTTTGTTATTTTCTCGGAGCACTTGTCCAACTTTAATATTTTATTTCTTAACCTTCTGTGCGAGTGGCCAAGGAAGAGAATGGAAGACTATCGATTTTGCCTTCCCTATAAAAACAGCAGGACACACGCCGGCGAGACCTCT
The DNA here is from genome assembly GCA_907163375.1 of Prostheceraeus crozeri. NCBI lineage: Eukaryota > Metazoa > Platyhelminthes > Polycladida > Euryleptidae > Prostheceraeus > Prostheceraeus crozeri. Next base: position 192,951 of record CAJQUW010002782.1, on the reverse strand, counting down.
AATCGTGCATTCATCAAGGCAAGGCGTGAGGAGCGAGAGAGAGAGAGAGAGAATTCTTCGATACATGCTCGCGCACATGCGCTGACTGGCGGCAAATCAACAACAACATCAAAACGCTCACGAGAAGACAGGCGAGAACGAGAAGAAGGAGTGAACGGACACAAACACTTAATCCATTATCAGTTGTGTGAACTTGACTGTGAACGCTTAAACGGCCCTCCTGAGGGCCACCTGCATTCCTCCTCAAGAAAAGTGAATGTTACACACGCAACTTATTTTTTTTTGTTTCTCAACTTTATGTTTTGGGGATAATTAAACCTCACCCGTAACATAATTGGCGACCACGCCAGGACTCGTTGACTCTCTGATCTATTTGATTGAGGTCGGTTGATTTTTCAGTCTGACTTGCTGTCTGTCTGGCACATGTTATACCCAAGCGGCACACCAGTGCACGCCGGAGTTTTGGACCTTGTCAACTGTTGAATTCGCTGATTTTGATCGGGTACATCAGATTATTAACGGATCCCGTAAGAACAATAGGCTAAGTTAAGACTAAGACCTAATATCAAAAGTTAAGGACTTACTAATAAAGGGTAAGCTTAGCTAGCACCTTTTAATTTTTTTTGTTGTCTCTGTCTTAGGATTTTCTACTGTATCATTTATTAATTTTCGGGCTAGATTTTTCATAGGAACGATAGGTAAATTAAAGACTATGGATTTCGAACCGAAAAACTTTTTACAAGAATTTGCCAATGATCCGAAACAAGAAGCCCTAACAGCTCTGAGGAAGACGGACCTGTACAATTTGGGGTCATACTTGAGGTTATCGGTCAAGCAGCATATGCGAAAATCCAAGATTCTCCAGGTTGTGATAGAGCATTTCGTCGATGACAACATGCTTAGCGAGGAAATACTGAATGAGTTCGGAACCACGTCTGGAGCTGATTCGTCGATTGCCATAGAAATAAAGAGAATGGAATTAGAGGTCGAAGAAAATCGCCAAAAGCAAGAATTAGAATTGAGGCGCAAAGCACTGGAATTAGAAGAAAGAAAGCTGGAAATTCAAAAGGAAATTGAAATCGAAAAAATAAGAAATTCCTACATGGAGACTTGTAAGAAGATTGAAAATTCGTTGTCAAAAAACGCATCACTGGTCCCTAGATTCTCTGAGAAAGATGTCGAACAGTATTTTCAATGCTTTGAGAGGGCAGCTGAGACATCGAACTGGCCAGAAGCTCAATGGACCTTTTTGCTTCAAACTGTACTGACTGGTAAAGCGCAGAAAGCTTATGCATCTCTGTCGAATGAGGATGCAAAAGATTATGGTATAGTAAAGCAAACTATACTGAGGGCTTACGAGTTGATTCCCGAGGCCTACCGTCAGAAGTTTCGGAGTTGGAAAAAGGCAAGACAGCAGAGCCATCTTGAATTTTCAAAAGAGAAAGGGATGTTATTTGACAAATGGTGCAATTCTGAAGAGGTCACAACTTTTGAAGCGATGAGAGAAATGATCTTGATTGAAGAGTTCAAAAACTGTGTTAACCCTCACATACGCACCTACTTGGATGAAAGAATGCCAAGAGACTTAGCAGAAGCTGCGAAGTTAGCTGATCAATATGACCTAACGCACAGGACAAGGCACCCCAGCAACTTTCAGAAGAATAGTTACGAAGTCAGGCAAGGATCTGAAGACAAACTAGAAATATCTGAGAGGGGAAAATTGAGCCTACAGGCAACGGTGAAGGGCAAGCTTGAGTGTGAACACTGCAAGAGGCGAGGTCACGCGAAATCAGAATGTTGGCAACTTCATGGCAAACCAAATAAATCCGCACGGACTGATCAGAAACCCGTTCTGCTAACGACTCACAAAAGTGCAATGAATGAGCGACCAGAAACAAAGTCAGAAAGAGCCTTAATCAAAGAAGGTGAAAAGGCTTTCTGTACTGATGGATTCGTCGGCACCGATGAGCAAGGAATGAGACCGGTCAGAGTCTGGCGAGATACAGGGTCCTTCCAATCAATGCTGGTAGAAGGTGTAATCCCTATTACAAAGGAATCATCAATAGATGCGAGCGTTCCCGTTAGAGGAATTGGTGGTGTGGTCCTAGCCCCGCTACATAAAGTTTACATTGAAACTGATGTGGTAAAAGGCTACATTACGGTTGGACTTGTTAGAGAGCTGCCTATACACGGGATTGGACTTCTTCTGGGCAATGATGCTGCAGGATCAAAAGTAGGATGTGTGCCCCACTTGGTACCAAGGCCTATCGAGGATACCGATGATAATGTCGATAATTCAGTCTCAGAAAATCAACCTGAAGTGAAGGCAGTTGCAGTGACTACAAGATCAATGAATAAGGCCGATGCAAAGGACAGCGACCAAGATGATGGGGAAAGATGCTTGAAAGAATTTGAAATTGAAAAATCGAAATTGATACAAGAGCAGGAAAATGATCCTAAACTCAGTGAAATAGTCGAGACTATAGAAGAGAGAGATGGGGAGACAGAGTCGACCTTCTTCTACAAAAGAGACGGTGTCTTAATGCGACATTGGAAACCGCAAGATGCAACTGCAGATGAGCATTGGCGATCAGTTCATCAGATTGTGCTACCAAGTCGATACCGAGATCAAGTTCTGAGCATTGCGCATGAATGTCCGCTAAGTGGTCATCTGGGAGTTCGGAAAACTCTTTATCGCTTGAACAAACATTTTTACTGGCCGAAGATGAGTAAAGATGTATCGAGCTACTGTAAAACATGTCATACTTGTCAAGTGATTGGAAAGCCTCAGCAGACGCCACCAAAAGCACCATTGATGCCAATCCCAGCTTTCGGTGAAGCATTCAGTCACATTATTGTTGATTGCGTCGGGCCATTACCAAAGACCAAATCAGGACATGAATACCTTTTTACTATTATGTGTGCATCAACTCGATTTCCTGAAGCAATTCCAATGAGGAGCATTAATGCCAAAAACATCTGCAACGCATTGATTAATTTCTTCACGATGTTCGGGTTGCCTAGGTCAATTCAATCCGACCAAGGCAGCAACTTCATGTCGAAAATATTTAATCAGCTATCACAAATTTTGGGAATCAAGCACATCTGTTCAAGCGCGTACCACCCCGAAAGTCAAGGAGCACTAGAAAGGTTTCACCAAACTCTCAAGACCATGATGAGAGCCTATTGTGAAGACCATAAACAGGATTGGCAAATAGGAATTCGTCTATTACTATTTGCTGCTCGTGAGACCATGCAAGAGTCAACGGGATTCAGTCCATTTGAGTTGATGTATGGCCATGAAGTAGGGGACCTTTGAAGCTCATGAAAGAGAAATGGTTGGGCACTGCAGAAGATAAAACGAATCTGCTTGATTACGTCTCAAATTTCAAAGAGAAATTATACGAAGTTGGAGAAATCGCAAGACGAAACTTGAAAGCCTCTCAAGAAAAGATGAAAAAGCGCTTTGACTTGAAAACTGTGGAGAGATCTTTTTCCCTTGGCGACAAAGTCTTGATACTTCTGCCGATTCCTGGTGATCCCTTGAAAGCAAAGTACTATGGACCATACACCATACAAAAGAAAGTCAGCGATATAAATTACATAATCGAAACACCCGATCGCCGGAAGAAAAATCGCTTATGTCATGTAAACATGTTGAAGGAGTATCATGATCGTGAGAATGAGGAAATTGATCGGACAGTCATGATGACCACGAAAGAAATGTCTCAGTCGCAAAATGATGCATCAATGCAACCGCGTCCTCAAAAATTGCAGAATTCAGAGATTTTACAAAATTTGGAACAATACCTGAGTCACCTTAACCAGGAAAGCCAAATCGAAGCAAAGAAACTGATAAGCGATTTCAAACAAATATTTTCGGATCATCCAACAATAACTACATGGGCAGAACATGATATTGAGCTACAGGATTGCAAACCGATAAAGCAATCTCCATATCGTGTGAATCCGATCAGAAGAGAAAACATGAGAAAAGAAATCCAATACTTGAAAGAAAATGATTTAATTGAAGAAAGTAACAGTGAATGGAGCTCTCCTTGTCTCATTGTCCCTAAATTGGATGGAAGCAATAGATTCCGCACAGACTACAGAAAAATGAACGCAGTGACAATTCCCGATAATTTTCCTATTCCTACAATTCAAGATTGCGTTGAACAAGTCGGTCAGGCTAGATACATAAGTAAATTCGACCTCTTGAAAGGATACTACCAAGTGCCACTAACTGAGAGAGCCAAGCGAATATCAGCATTCACGACATATGATGGACTATGGCAATACAAGGTTATGGCCTTTGGAATGAGAAACTCAGCTGCTACATTTCAACGTCTTGCAAATCGAGTTATTGAGAATCTTGAAGGTTGCTCAGTTTATATAGATGACATCATCGTATACAGCGAAGATTGGGCGTCACATATTCAACGCTTGAAAAAACTTTTCTGTCGATTGAAAGAAGCGAAACTGACAGTCAACTTAGCAAAAAGCGAAATTGGAAAAACCTCAGTGAATTATTTGGGACACAATATTGGATACGGAAAAATCAAGCCTCAGCAAGCCAAAGTTGACAATTTGATTGATATGCCTCCACCTTCAACGAGGAAAGAGTTGCGAAGATTCCTGGGCATGGCAGGATACTACAGAAAATTTTGCAAAAATTATGCACATGTGGTCCTTCCCCTAACACACCTCACAAGCCCTAAGATTGAATTTCGATGGACACCAGAATGTCAAGTGGCATTTGAAGAAGTCAAGCTGATGTTGATTTCCCCACCAATACTGGCAATTCCATCATTCGAAAAATCCTTTAATCTGATGGTTGATGCAAGTGGTCTGGGCATTGGAGCAGTTTTATCTCAGAATGACGATCAAGGAGTTGAGCATCCGGTTGCCTTCTTTTCGAGAAAATTTGACAAGCACCAACGAAATTATTCAACGATAGAAAAAGAAGCTCTGGCCCTGGTGAATAGCTTGAAGCACTTTGCCTACTACCTGAAACAAGGAAGATTTCCAGTAAAAGTTTTGACGGACCATAATCCACTAGTCTTTATAAACAAAATGAAAAATGACAACCAAAGGTTACTCCGCTGGAGTCTCCAGTTGCAGGAATATGAAATAGAAATTCAACATATAAAAGGAAGAGACAACGTTATTGCTGACTGTCTTTCCCGCTCTCCTACTTCGATGGTAGAGAATAACACAAAATGAAAATCGAAAAAATTTTCATTTTTTTTTAGTGAGGGCGTGTAGCGTGGAGCGCAATTGATGTAAATAATAGTTTGCTTCATATTTTATTTTGCTAATCTTCGGTAGGGTGTAGCTGATAGTTTTCAGGTTTTGTTATTTTCTCGGAGCACTTGTCCAACTTTAATATTTTATTTCTTAACCTTCTGTGCGAGTGGCCAAGGAAGAGAATGGAAGACTATCGATTTTGCCTTCCCTATAAAAACAGCAGGACACACGCCGGCGAGACCTCTAATCGTGCATTCATCAAGGCAAGGCGTGAGGAGCGAGAGAGAGAGAGAGAGAATTCTTCGATACATGCTCGCGCACATGCGCTGACTGGCGGCAAATCAACAACAACATCAAAACGCTCACGAGAAGACAGGCGAGAACGAGAAGAAGGAGTGAACGGACACAAACACTTAATCCATTATCAGTTGTGTGAACTTGACTGTGAACGCTTAAACGGCCCTCCTGAGGGCCACCTGCATTCCTCCTCAAGAAAAGTGAATGTTACACACGCAACTTATTTTTTTTTGTTTCTCAACTTTATGTTTTGGGGATAATTAAACCTCACCCGTAACAATATATATATATATATATGCTTGTCGCTTTTAGTCCGTACTTGTGGCACGTCCTTTTGTCAGTTAAGCCCATGTCAATGTATCCTGCTACTGTTTTCCTCAAATTTTCAAACATTTCCTTGTAACTAAATTTGAGAAACTAAAAGGGGGAGGGAACGGTGCGACATGGCCGCGGAATAGCAAAACGTCATATAGTTTCTTTCATGGACCGACCGACCTCCCGTGACGCACAAGGAGCGGAGAGACAGACAATTGAGTGACTCATGGTGCTGCTTAGGCGACTCGAATCCAAGATGCATCGCCTAGACGATGAGGCAGATATCACCGGTGTGGTAATTATCAATGATCGATACCAAAAAATGGGTTGAAAGAGGGGAGGAACGGGCTACGTCAGCCCGTACGTAACACGAACAAAGAGTCCTGGTATCGGCCCTGACAGGACGAAGTTCTACGACTGGTAGCGTAGCGCTTCAAGACAGTGTTGGTGGAGGAAACCCTCGGTTGGACGTTTGTAGGTGAAGATTGAAACCGCAAATGCCTTTAGCTTTCCCTGTGCACTGCCGGAGCTTCGATTCTACGCAGCTAATAATACACAGGCGCTCGGACGGTGTGCTTGTACTTTTGGGGACCATAGAGGAACTCGGCCTAGAAGAAGTGGATCCCGAGAAAGTAGGCCTTATCAACCCTGATCTCCGACTCGAGACTGAGAGACAAGCCAGCTGCCCAATCCTGGAGTCGGACCCCTTCAAAGGCTTTCAGCAAAAACATCAGTATCTCCGAGACAAGCTCTGAAGCAGACCCCGAACCCGAACAACAGGATCAACCGGACCGAATGGTTTGGATGCATTGCTGCGACCTAATGAAGTGCAAGTGGGCCCCCAGATTCTCTCGGTCAGCGGCGGACTGCATCCCGATCCTCTAACAGATAGTGAACCTGACTCTGACAATGACTGGCATTCCACATCTCCTATTCTTTCGCGAACGCCTACTCCACCCTCTTCAGGGCGCATGATTCCGTTAATTCCAACAGCAACTCTAGCAACACTGATTCTCAAAACCAGTCCGTCTAGTAAAAATTATTCTCTTTTCTCGTGTGCTAGTGCAAAACCTTTCGGGCATTTCTGGCGTCAATTATCTTCCCGTTTCAAAGCATATCAGAAAATAAGTGGCGCCCCCCCCCCCCGCGAAGAGGGCCACTCAAGTTGAGTCTCCTCAGAGCTAGGGACTAGAAGTCAGGTAGAGATGCTCATGCGTTGATCTATATGAGAATCAACTGCAAATTTTATATCCTGTAATCGGGGATAGCGTCACTGTGCTGGGGTGCACGCATGCATATACTCGTAATTGCTTACATGCATTCTACAAGATGCGTGGATCTGTTTTAGGGGCATTTCACGTCGGACCATTTTAACCCACTGGAAAATTCACTCGGAAATTCGAAAACCGGGCCCCGATTTTGTGGCAAAAAAGGGTGAAACAAAAAACGATGATTCGCCCGTATTTTTACCCCGTTTATCCCGGATTCCTAAAATCGGAATTAACCGGATAAACCAACCGATTATTATCATACTTATTTTTTCGTAGCTCTTCGCCGGTTTTTAACCGTTTATATTCCGAAAAGAAATATCGGATGAAAAACGGATGTTTCACGCGAATTTTACAGAAAAATCGGATTACAATTGCCGGGTTTGTTATCTGTTTTTGTCCGCTTCACACCGGAAAGCTAAACCGGATGAAAATCGTTTGTTTCGACCGAAATTCATTGAAAACCGGAAATATTTTACTCGTGGTTTTACCCGCGTCTCATCCGCTTATTAAAGGAAAACTAAAACAGTTTGAAAACCGGTTGTTTCGACCGAAATTTATTGAAAACCGCCAATATTTAATTCGGGGGGTTTCAACCGTATCTCATCCGCTTTATACCGGAAAGCTAAACCAAATGAAAACCGGTTGTTTCGACCGAAATTTATTGAAAACTGGAAATATTTTATTCGGGGGTTTTACCCGTGTCCCATCCGCTTATTAACGGAAAGCTAAAACCGGTTGAATCGGTTGTTTCGACCGAAATGTCTTGATAACAGGAAATATTTAATTCGGACGTTTCGCCCGTGTCTCATCCACTTTACATGGTTGTAAACAATCAAACTTCACACACGTAAACTCTTTTTTTTAGATTTAGATTATAAAGACTATTTTAGATTAATATAGACCATCAAGATTTCACGTTTGCTCGCATTGACAGCTTGGAATTGGTTACTGAACAGCCTGTTGCTGTATTGCGTGTTCTGCGTGTGAGTAGTATCCTGAGAGATCCACTCATTTCCTTGTCTGGTGTCTCAGCAGAATCTGACAATCGAGGATGTCGGCATATTCACGTACGCAAGCTCGAGTGCGATCCCTACGGCAATCTTGACACAGAAATATTTCGTGTACCTGTATCTGATATTTTTGGAAGTTGCGTTTCGAACAACAACGTTATTGCTATGCTTCCTCACGCACAGTTGTCTTTCTCATAACATTTTATCTTATCCATTTTACACGGTTGTAAACAAGTCAACTTTACACACGTAAACCGGTTGAAAGACGGTTGTCTGAACCAAATCTAAATCGGTTAAATAACGACGATTTTGAGTTGTTTCTATTCCTGAAATTTGACCCGACTTCTATTGGGTCACGAGATTCGTCGAAAAATGCAAGAAAAAAGTGGGTAGGGCAGGTCGTAAACATGTTGACACTTATCGTAAGCGAATCTATTTTGTGCATGCGTTCGTCAGACCAATACAACAGTTCAAGTAAACGCTGAGCCAAGGTTTTAGTTTTGGCATTCCAGCGACTAATCAAGTCCGAATGGAATATAGACTTAATTGGAGAACACTACTTTGGTATTCCGAATGTTAGATACATAGAAACTATCCGTATCTGAGTGAAGTCTCACGAAACGACAAATGTTCATCAAGAGGCGCTCGTAGCTTAAGAACGAACTGTTTTTGTAGATAATTGCATTAAACCAATCAAGATCGAGAACTGTTTACTGATGCGCTGTGTCCACAGAGAAGAATTGCCTAGTCCGCTTATTTCGGTCTAAAGATGACAGTAATCAGCACTGATGGTCACGTCCAGGACTAGTCTCGAGGGGCAAGAAGATCAATTTTCCATTGATCGCAATGCAAACCAGAAGACTGACCCCTTCGGAAGAAGAAAAAAGAGACCGGTAGTTAGCAGCATGGAAAACGTGAAAAATTGCATTTCATGGAGTCATGGAGTAAGTTGTATCTAGACATGGCAGGTGCTTGATTTTAATTAAGGTTGCGCATGTCATCTAACTCGAATGTTGCACATTTTCAATAGCATTCATATCGCATGTAACAATGAAAGAGTGTCTATTTGACATAGATGTAATTGATCTATAATATTCATGCACGACCGCGACTATTTACGCAAACATTAAGCAAAATTGAGTATACGGATATATACATGTTATGTAAAACGAACATATACGCATGTGTGTATGAAAAGAATATGATGTATTTTGCAGTGTAAAACAATAATAGAAACAGCTGTTTGATTAGACAGCGAAGCAATTGTGTATCGCAAAATTGAGATCAGAACAGATGATTAGACGAACAAGTGGTAAGATGACTACTCAGTTACGAAGTAACGACATTAAAAATTATGGGTGATGAGTGACAACTATGGCTCATTTGAGGCTGCTAGGGGTCATCCTGAGAGAGTTGGGACATGTGGACTGAAATGTCTTCAGATAACTAGCAAATCTCCAAATAAATGGCCAAACACGGCAAAACAATCCTGTCCAAGCTATGTATGGAAAAGCAGTGACAATTTCAACCGGTCAAACAGTGATTGGAAATCTTCCAGACATCGATTCTAACAACCAAGACAAGCCATCAATCGTCAAACCGCAATTCCAGCAGAATTTTTCTCCCTTGCGAGAGAACATTCCTCTATAATCAAATCAATCCACCAGAGAAACGTCCTCCAGCATGATCTGGCGCCATCCCTAAGGAAGAGGTCTTAACTGTTGAAAGAATCGTCACGTCCGGCTTTTGTAAATTTTCTTTCTGGAATCGATGTCACTACCTACCCGCTGAAAAATTCGTCCGGTTTTCATCCGATTTTTCTTCCTATTCCCTATATAGTAAAATTTGAGCCGGTTATGTCTGGAAACGGAAACTATTTATGGGTATACGACCCGGTTTGAGAATCCGGTTCATAACATAATCATACATTACATACTCATGTATTAACATATTCATATTTCATTTTCGTTAAGTAAATCCGAATCAGCAAAATCATTCTCAAAATCTATAAGTTGTGGTTGTCGTATGATTTGAGGAATATCAGATCAGATATTTCATTGCCTAAACTATTCATAAAAACCAAGTGAAATCAATCCTTTTGTCTAACTGTCAGCACAATTATAAGCTATATCGACTGTTGTCACGCATTGCGATGAGCATGAGCGATAGAAGCGAGCATTTTCAAGGAGAAAAAATGGCTGCTGTTTGCAAAATAGATAACAACATCATCTTCTTCCTGAAATTTCCTTCTTAATGAAGTACGTTCCAATTAAATTGGTTAAGAATTCTGCGAACCGCGTCAAGTGAACGATATGTAGCATTTTGATGACTTCATCGTAATACTTGAAGGAGTGGCGAACAATCAAAGACAGATGAAAGAGACCGACATTGCCGAAGTTATTTTTTCCAATTGACTTTTCAGTGATTGACATTTAAGTTAATCGTTATGATATGACCATTGCTATAAACTACATAATTTTGCGAAAAAAAATCATTTGATATTTCATATTTGTGAAGAATAGGGTTTTTAAGGGCACACATATCATTCACACAGTTTCATTCATGGGGTGACAACATGGCGCAGGTGACAGATCATGAAATAGAATTTGACGCACGGATTGACTTTGCCACAAGTTAGCTCACAAAATGACCTTTATTAACTTACATTGTCTATTCTATAGTAATTCGGAGTATCACTCTATTGAAGATTATCAGATAAGTCGAGAACAACAACTTTCTGATCTTCGTTTCCGATACTCGTTTTGCAATAAATAAAATACCATTCATCCCCAAATACTTTCTTATGCGTTTGACGTCGGTTTTCTCCGACTTCGTAGGGTTGGACGATTCTTCCCAATGCTGTGGATCGCAGAGCGCCAGCGTTGACGGTCGTTGGTGTCATCCGGTTTGAGACCATTATACTTGAGATCAGTGGCAACAGAGTCACTCCATGTCTTCCGAGGTCGACCTTTTCTTCAGTCTTCAGTCTCTTTTTGCATCACGTGGCCAAACCATCTGCGTCGATTTCGTACGATGATATCGGATATTGCTTCGATGTTAAACGTATGCCTCAAGTCGTCACTTCGCTTTCTGTCACTTACATGTAGCTTCGAGCCACACATCCACCTTACCATGCGCATTTCCACCCTCTCCAGACGTTGTTGACTGTTCACTTTCAGAGCCCATGTCTCGCTTCCGTATATCATACCCTTCCGGACACAGGCATCATATACTCTTCCTTTCATGTGGAGGGACGGAGCACGTGAGTTGAGGAACGGCATCAACGCCTTGAAGATTGCGCAGCCGCGTTGAATTCTTCTATTGATAGCAGCATCTACTCCACCACCTGCCTCTAGTCCGTCGCCAAAACAGAAGAAGCGTGAAACTATCTCAAGCTCGTCACCGTCGACCAACCGGTGTGCAGACTGAGGACGTTCTATCACTTGACCTCTGCATCGCTTACACTTGAACGTTGAACTCATATGCTGTAGTCGTAGACTGCCGCTGATGCCACTACATTTACGGTGGACCCAGAGAGCACATTGAATGCATCTTATTGAATTTTGGCCAACTCCTTGCTTACATATCGCACAAGGGAACTTTCCTGATGGCTATGCCTCACTACCACCCACTGACGAAATGAGCACTTTTGATTTGGACGCATTAACTTTGAGTCCTTTCTCTGCGAGTCCGTGCTTTCATTCTGAAATCTTTTGCTCCAGTCTTTCTTCACTCCCTGCGACAACGGCGATGTCGTCAGCATATAGCACATCCCAAGGTAAAGCAGCACTTGTGTCTTTTCAGATTGCATCCATCACCAGCACGAACAACAACGGACTGAGAACGGAGCCCTGATGCAAACCAACATTGACAGAAAAGTCATCAGTCAAACCTGCATCCGTTCTCACAACTGTCCTCGCACCCGCGTACAGCATCATTACCGCTGACACAATCCATCGTCGACACCTGCTCTTCGAAGGGCCCATTGAACCACACTACGAGGTACACGATCAAATGTCTTCTCTAGATATATGAATCCATAGAAGAGGTCGTTGTCGTAGGTAAGGAATCTTTCCTGCAGCTGTCTTCAGATGAACATTGCATCAATCGTGCTTCTGCCAGGCATGAAACCAAAATTCAGGTTGCTCAAATCGACACGATCTCTGATTCTCTTCTCAAGCACTCTTTCATGAATCTTCATTGCATGTTCTAGCAGTTTGATCGCCATGTAAGAACCGCACTTGAGGGGATCACCTTTTACCCTTAAAAATGAGAACCAACGAGTTCAACGTCCAGTCACCAAGGATGGCATTCTCCTCCAGAATTAAATTTCCTAGGTTGGTCAACCAAGAAATTCCACACTTCCAGGCTGCGAGGATCATCTCGGAGACAATGCCTGATGGGCCTGTAGCTGTATCCCGCTTACTTTCTTTCAGCGCATCTTCATAATCTTACTATGTTAAGCGACACTTGGGACCTACAACCCAGTCAACAATTGCTTCAACCCAGTCGTTCTCTTCATTGAGTAGTGACTCCATGTAGGTCTTCCAAACACGCAATATGTCCTTTCCGTAAACAATGCTGTCGTTGTCATCTCTTACACACATAGGGGTGGTAACGTCGCTACAGTTCTTGGCCATTTTCTTAGCTATTTTGAAAGTACCTTGATTGTGTGAAGCCCGGCACGTTTCGTCAGCTAACTCAATTCTTTTGAATTCTTGAGCTTGCCAAACTGCCTTTCGAGCATTCCTTTTTGCCTCTTGATACTGGGATCTGTCGTCAGCTGAGCTTGCATCTTCCACTTCGAGAACAGAGTTCTTTTTAAACCCATTTAGGACCGCATAAAGATAACATAGTTGAAATTATGTTTCCGCATGATGACTTGCTTGTTTTAGCCCAGATATCACTATCCCAGAGTTTCAGAATAATCGCATCACCTAATTCGTGAAAAATGACCGTAACGTAAAAGTAACGCTGGTCCAAACCGTACTAAATAGTCTAAATTTCATATTTTATGAAAATTGTATCAAAAATGTCAACTTGTCGTGCAGTTCATTATCTTAACGGTAAAAACATACAAATATAATATAACAGTGAAGACAGGCACTGCTTTCACACTGCCACAGAAGTCATTCAGATGAATGTCTCGCAAAGCAACCGATGTGACACGGAATGTCACACGTTTCACACTGGTATATATAACCGGACATCCTCCTTTTTCGGGTCGGACATGAAATCACTTGGCAACGCCTGCGCCTCATCATTTTTCCAATTTGGTGCTGGTGATGAACGGGATCAGGAAGACGTTTAAGGGTTCGAGCTGCTAGTCGGTGGGTCATTAGATGGCTGAAATAAATTTGTATTACTTTGTATCAAGAAACACATAGATTAGTGCTATACAGTAAATGATACCGTTTTCCCTCAAGTAGAAAAATTCATTTAAAACGTTTCCACACTTATTGAAGGTAGGTCTACTGCCATTTTATTAATACAATATGTATAAAAGCAATATATGTAAAGGTGTTATATATCAAACAAAAAGCAATATATTCATGAGATATAATACTATAACACTATCTCAATAAAGAAGCCTTTATATGGTCACATATGTATTCCTGTTCGAACTTAGAACACGATATACGAAATCATGTATGATAGAGGCCCAGCAAATTATGAAAATTGCATTAAATTTATGTATTGAGCATACATTTATATTCCACATAGGGTCATAGCTAGCGAACCAAATATCTGCTCAAACAGAAAAATATTCCTTACTCAACATCAGCTATTAGAAGGTGAATAGTTTCATGATGAAAGGGACAATAATATGCTTATTTCTAGTGTAATAATAGAAATATGCTCCCAAGCGGAAACCACGGAAAACAGAAATATATACAGGGTGATTCCGATCTTCCCGTCACTTTTCAAGTAAGGACTACAGCTGTATCACATGTCTGGTTGTAGTGATGGTTCATGATTTATATACTACGTTTCATGGCCTTTCAAATCGTATATTATTTATTTTCTTGTGATCTGCATTTCTGCTGATACGAGCAATTGAAATTGTTTACCCATAATACAACTTTTTAAATCAATTTTAAGTACTTTTTTTAATTTTTTTATTCCTAGTCTACTATTTATTTATTTTATTTTACTATTTCAGTTATTTTTTTTTCATTTGATTTCGAAAAACATTTCATATCCAAAAAAACTTTATTATAAGTGACAGGTATGCAGTAACGCAAAATTAACTCACAAGAACTGTTCAAAGTGACCACCACCATTCTCAGAGCACAACTCGCATCGGCGCAAGAATGACCTGTACGAAGATCGCATAATCTCGATCTCCACGCTATCGAGTAAGCTCGTAAGTCTTTCTTGTAAAGCTTCAAGAGTACGAGGACGTGGATTTCTGTATAGTTTGTCACGAATATAGCCCCAAAGCCAGAAATCGTTTACTGCTAAATCAGGGCTTCTTGGTGGCCAGTGTATCGGCCCACCACGACCAATCCATCGGTTCTTCAGCTTGACGTTCAGCGGACAACGAACAGAATTGTCATAATGTGCAGGTGCACCATCCTGCTCATAAAATTGATGTCGATTTCGTCTATCACTTAGTAGCGGCACAGCTTTGTCTTCAAGGATAGAATGGTAGCGCTGTCCATTCATTGTTTCTTTTTGCACATGGTGAGTGATGCCGCGGTGTGGTGATATCATTGCCCAGGAAGTGATGGAAGCAGACTTTAATGGTTTCATGATAACAGCGTGAGGATTTTCTTCCGCGTAGATGAAGGCGTTGTGAAGGTTCACAGATCCATTCAAGTGAAACGTTGCTTCATCGGAGAAAACGATATTTCCAACGAAATTACTGTCGCGCTGTTGATGTTGAAGGATAAGGTTAGAAAACTGGAGTCTTTGAACGTTATCGTCATCCGAGATCTCTTGCACGCGGGTAAACTTCCAAGCTCGAAAACCTTCATCTTTCAACACTCTGTTCACCGACGATTGTGAAATGCTGCAGAGCTGAGCTGCCTTTCGTTGCGAAAGTGTTGGATCATCACCACAGGCCTCGACTATTTCTTCTCGTTTGTCGTCGGAAAGCCGTCGATCTGAATGGTCACCGACTCTTGCATTTTCTGTGAGAGATAGCGAGGTTTTAAAACGCTTTGCCCACCCAATTAAGGTTGTGCGTGGTGGAGCTTCTTTCTTAAAATCTACATGAAATCGTCGCCTTGCATCTTCAGGATATGAAGAGATGGTATAGGCCACGGCCGTCGCAATTTCTTCATTCGTGAAGCCAGGATAGTTCATTGCTGTCAAGTGTTGATAGTAAATAAATTTCAGCCAGTTTAATACCGTCTACACTGAAAAGTCAATCTCAATTAACTTTGCATGATGTCGCTCAAAGCAAGCAATTATTAGATATCTATGCTGAATGCGGCTGATGATATTGATTGTTGCAATGTTCCTGTCATAGATATTGATTTAAAAAGTTGTAATATGGGTAAACAATTTCAATTGCTCGTATCAGCAGAAATGCAGATCACAAGAAAATAAATAATATACGATTTGAAAGGCCATGAAATGTAGTATATAAATCATGAACCATCACTACAACCAGACATGTGATACAGCTGTAGTCCTTACTTGAAAAGTGACGGGAAGATCATAATCACCCTGTATATATTTTTTGGATTACCGAGTCACTTGTCTCCTGAACTCCAATGGGTCCATCTTGCTGTTGTTCGCGGCTCGAAACAGTAGGTACGCGTTTGACATAAATCCCTCCAGGATCCACTTTACTAATGGCCAATACCATTTTCTGCCCTTAATCGAAATGTGATAAAGCTGAGCTCGTGCGTCAAATATGTCGACGTTTATTTTGACAGTTACAACGCTAAATTAGATTGGGCATGGGAACAGCGATCTTTTTCTTTTGAGTTCTGTTGTAACTTGGAGCATTTCTAAGAGGTTGAACACTATCAAAATTAGATAGTAGACCAACAACGCTGCTGTCTTTCCCACCATACCGCTAATATTCCATTCGACGATCTATAATCATATTCTCCGCGTTCTATTAGTTTCGTCGCAGCAGCGGGACAGTTTTTGCTTCTGTTCGAACGAACAGTACCTGTGGCTTTGATTTCCCGATTTTTTAGGTAGACCATCAAATCGTATGACGTAAAAAAATTGTCAAAGAACAGTTCTACGTCTTGCTTACCATAGACGTTAGCCATTCGGAGGATGGAGTAAACAGTTCTTGAACCAAGAGGAATTTCTTTACTGTTATCATCTGAACCTTGGTATACGTCAAATCTCACAAGAAATCCATCACTACTGCACAAGCACCTGCATTTATAGCCAAATCCGATTGGTTTAGATCTTATGAATTGCTTTAGTCGATTTCTGCCGAAATACTTGACCATCGACTCGTCGACTGAGAGTTTTTCGTCTTGTTTCAAAGCAATTTTTGTAGATGCGTTATTTGCAAACTCAATCAGTGGCCTAATTTTGAACAGTCTGTCCGTGCTACCTTGGGCCAAGTTGCTGTCATTTAAATGAAAAATGCTCTTGATCATTTCAAAGTCTCTCCTTGTCAAAGATTCCCGAACTGCAGGAATCCCAACGTCATCATCATTACTCCACATCATTTTCATTCGAGGGACGTGATGGTAGCCGCTGAGATATAAAATTCCAAGAAATGCATACATACTATCATGATTTACAGCAAAATTCGAATTCTTTTGAGACACATATCGATTGCTTTCGCGGACAAGTAAATCGACCAAACCTTCGCTGTACTGCTGAAAAATTTGGAATGGTTCACTGTCGATAAAAGGTGCTAATGCTTCTTGATGCCAGTGGGAATTTTGACTTGAGGCAGGTGTTGCGTTGTCTTTCTTTGACCAAATTATTTCATTTGCATTGTGCTTGTGATATGTAGGGATGCTTTCAACATCACCAATACCTGTGCTTGCTGAGTCCTCTACACCATCGCTATCCTCGCATAAAGAATGATGTTCTTCAATCTCTAAAAGTCCTGCAACATCTTTCAAGTCGTCCGTTTCACCGATCAAGTCTTCATCAATTTCTTCCTCATCCGTGAGAGCATCAGCTTCTGGAGGCAAGATTGTGATAATAGGCTCATCGTCACCGCTGCCGTCATTTTCTAAAACTTTTTGCACTGCCTCATCTACTGAGAAGAATTTGACTCGTAGAGGCATCGCTATTCACTACAATATTTTTGTCAACTGAAACACAGCGAATTTTTCACTGTCTATCAAGTTTGTTGATTCAAATATTATAGTTTGATGCGTCGTAGGAGTGCTATTGATTTGCCGATGACTTACACAGCCATAGAAATGGAACAATAATTAACATCATAAAAATTATTATATAATTATTATGATTATTATGATGATAAAAATGCTTTATATGGTACTGTTAATTTCTATGGCTAGCATCGACGTTGCTTGTAATTTTCTCGTCGTCGGTATATCTATTTATAACTTCTTACAAATCATGCACATAGAAATCTCAAATCATAACCGACTGCCTGCGCTCAAAAGAAGACACACTATCATCTACCAAAATTAGCAGTCATGACAAGTGCTATTCAGACTGACACAGTAACACCTATGGAGAAGACCAATAGCGATATAAACACGCTTACCTTAGATTGAACGACAAAACTAATCAAATTGAGTTCGATGATACTTGTTTTTAGTTTCAGACATATAGACCGCTTTGGACCAGCGTTACGATGAAGTAACGCTTGATTCAATTAGATTCCAAAGCAAGTTGAATCAAAGCAAGCCTCTTCTGGTCTTAAGACATAGCATCATTGCTGACATAATTCGACGAATATACATATCCTAGCCATATATAATGCTTGTATGTATGTTAATACTTTTATGTATTAAAATTCGAAAAAATACTCCATATTGTGGAATGTGTGAATAGAAGAAAGCGATTTTGTTGAAGTCCATAAATGCGTTTGTAAGACTCATCTTCATGAAAATATTCAATTCAGACATATGAAAGTTGAATAATATATATAGCTGACGTGCGAGATAACGTGAAGGCAACCGTTACGAAAAGGTAACGCTGGGGCTAAATGGGTTAAAGAAACAGCTTCCTCAGCGTCTTCATTGCACCACCAAGTTTCACGATGTGATGGACGGCCCAAATGCATTCATGAATTCGATTTCATGGTTGACAAAGTATGAAAGTGCACTGATAAGAGATTTTGATGTTCATTTGATCAAATTGTCATCACAGAAGGACAGAATTATTGGATAGCTATGTCGAAAGTCAAGTCATTCCTCTGCACGAACATCTGGCAACGTGGGGTGTCAGGTTTCAGTGCGGGGGTAGATTTCTGTCTTTGATTGTTCGCCACTCCTTCAAGTATTACGATGAAGTCATCAAAATGCTACATATCGTTCACTTGACGCGGTTCGCAGAATTCTTAACCAATTTAATTGGAACGTACTTCATTAAGAAGGAAATTTCAGGAAGAAGATGATGTTGTTATCTATTTTGCAAACGGCAGCCATTTTTTCTCCTTGAAAATGCTCGCTTCTATCGCTCATGCTCATCGCAATGCGTGACAACAGTCGATATAGCTTATAATTGTGCTGACAGTTAGACAAAAGGATTGATTTCACTTGGTTTTTATGAATAGTTTAGGCAATGAAATATCTGATCTGATATTCCCTCAAATCATACGACAACCACAACTTATAGATTTTGAGAATGATTTTGCTGATTCGGATTTATTTAACGAAAATTAACAGGACGGAATGCCTTTTTGTCGCCGTATCATACTGAACTCGGTGCTCTTCTCACATTGAGCCTTTTTTCTAGACTGTTGGTCGACCAAAACTCAGCATAGAATTACTCGGATATTGCTCTAAAATAGACTGCCCCTAGCGACACTTCAATTCATAACGAACTGCTCTCGTCTGATGAAACTTGCAGATCTAAGAACCTGATTATATCACACTTTGAATTTCCTCGAGAATGTGTCGTTTAGATATCATTTTCGAGTCATTATGCTTGAAATACTGCATCTGACTTCATGTAAATTCTGAAAACTGACCACGTCATCTAACTATCTCGGGAAAGTGTCATATAATGGTGTCTTGTTTGGGCTTGTTCGAATGCATGTAACACAAGGAATATGAATATGTTAATACATGAGTATGTAATATATGATTATGTTATGAACCGGATTCTCAAACCGGGTCGTATACCCATAAATAGTTTCCGTTTCCAGACATAACCGGCTCAAATTTTACTATATAGGGAATAGGAAGAAAAATCGGATGAAAACCGGACGAATTTTTCAGCGGGTAGGTAGTGACATCGATTCCAGAAAGAAAATTTACAAAAGCCGGACGTGACGATTCTTTCAACAGTTAAGACCTCTTCCTTAGGGATGGCGCCAGATCATGCTGGAGGACGTTTCTCTGGTGGATTGATTTGATTATAGAGGAATGTTCTCTCGCAAGGGAGAAAAATTCTGCTGGAATTGCGGTTTGACGATTGATGGCTTGTCTTGGTTGTTTGAATCGATGTCTGGAAGATTTCCAATCACTGTTTGACCGGTTGAAATTGTCACTGCTTTTCCATACATAGCTTGGACAGGATTGTTTTGCCGTGTTTGGCCATTTATTTGGAGATTTGCTAGTTATCTGAAGACATTTCAGTCCACATGTCCCAACTCTCTCAGGATGACCCCTAGTAGCCTCAAATGAGCCATAGTTGTCACTCATCACCCATAATTTTTAATGTCGTTACTTCGTAACTGAGTAGTCATCTTACCACTTGTTCGTCTAATCATCTGTTCTGATCTCAATTTTGCGATACACAATTGCTTCGCTGTCTAATCAAACAGCTGTTTCTATTATTGTTTTACACTGCAAAATACATCATATTCTTTTCATACACACATGCGTATATGTTCGTTTTACATAACATGTATATATCCGTATACTCAATTTTGCTTAATGTTTGCGTAAATAGTCGCGGTCGTGCATGAATATTATAGATCAATTACATCTATGTCAAATAGACACTCTTTCATTGTTACATGCGATATGAATGCTATTGAAAATGTGCAACATTCGAGTTAGATGACATGCGCAACCTTAATTAAAATCAAGCACCTGCCATGTCTAGATACAACTTACTCCATGACTCCATGAAATGCAATTTTTCACGTTTTCCATGCTGCTAACTACCGGTCTCTTTTTTCTTCTTCCGAAGGGGTCAGTCTGGTAGCAGGCGATAGAAATTGACATAGAGATTCGTCCCTCTTTGGCTTGTGTATTTGGTCAAGCACGTGCATTGCAGAAGTAAGTGGTATCTGTGAAGAACCTTAATGGTCAGATTGCAGACAGGCTGCAAAGTACGTTTCTTTGACTCAATTTTCCTCCGTGATAAATTCGTCAAATGGAAATATTATTCACACCGTTCGGCTATTCATGATCTGAATTCACTGACTATGTCCGTTTAATGTGGTGTCAGTCTTCTGGTTTGCATTGCGATCAATGGAAAATTGATCTTCTTGCCCCTCGAGACTAGTCCTGGACGTGACCATCAGTGCTGATTACTGTCATCTTTAGACCGAAATAAGCGGACTAGGCAATTCTTCTCTGTGGACACAGCGCATCAGTAAACAGTTCTCGATCTTGATTGGTTTAATGCAATTATGTTACAGGGAAATTTTAATGTCCAGTTTTAGAGTTTGTGTAGTATACTGTACCGATGTATTGGCTCTTGGAGCCTTTATGCGATTAATCACGATATGACAATGACAAAGTCTTGCCTGTTGCCACTCTCATCGATCTGGTGGCTAGGGCTCCCACTCCTGCGCAAATTTTGCGCAGCTGTGCCAATTTTCAAATTCTGCGCAAATGCGCAAATTTTTAGGAAATTCCAATTTTCTGCGCAAATTTGAGAATTTTGTAAAAATGTTAAATTAATAATTAATGTCGACATGGTATCCATGAAGTTGCTACCGTTGAAAATAAATTTTCCTTTTCATGCTAATTATATGGATGTGAATGGGACGAATTCATCGAATATAAGCTATTTTTTTTCTAAGCATGCTTTTTTTTACTTTTTCTGGATTATTATTGCGTCTTTCCCGAGACTTAAACAGAAGTAAACTTTTGTAAACATCCCGTATAATGATCATTCAGATAGGAAGACGAGAAAATCTAACTTAATGTACGTCATCCTAATTATTTCGCTTTAGCTGCAGACACATTATACCAATGACAAATCAGATACAAATCTAAAAAGATTACGTCTTAAGATATGTAAATTAGTAAGGGCATCCCGTGGAAACATTTAATTCAGCTGTTTCATTCAAGTTGTATTCAATCACTGTTATACTATAGCCTACTGTCAAATCTATTTTCCTTAATTTGAAATTTATAACTTTTCGTAGAATCAACCAAATTTAATATTGTTACTGATATACCGTACGAGTTTATATTCATTTTCAATCTCATAGTCGCTCTACTCGCTTGTCGTCTGGTATGTAATTTTTTGATATTTCCCTATTTAAGCTGTATCTACTCGTAATTATCATCCAATTGATAAGTTTAGAACTTTCAACAACATTCAATGAAGCGTCATTACTTTAAGAGCAATAACGGTTAATTTAGAAGGTCGTAGGCCTACCTGATAAAACTTTTAAAAGAAATATAGTCTGCATGGAAGATGTTGATCTTCAGATTTTGTCTCTCTGTATTTGCCCACAATTATTAATTAAAGAAAGAAAAATAATAAATACCTTCTGGACGTTTCTTTGAAGAAGGGTATTGACCCGAAAGGTCGAGAAAGAGTTAAGTCTTTCTTTCTTTATTTATTTAGTATTACAGGGGGAGACAAAATCGGAATACTATATCAATATATGAAATTATATTTGGCACCTATAAGTGCAATGGGCACCTAGGCAGCAAAGGAAAATACATCAGGAGTTACAGTAAATCATGATAAGCTGTCGCTTAAATTTTTTCACAGTATCACTATTAACAATGTTATCGGGAGGGCGGTTCCAGTCATCGTGAGTCGTCGTTGTACACGTTTGATAGCTAGAATGTCTTAACTCCAGACTTGGATAGCATATTCGAGTTGGCGGCGAATCAATGTATTGGAAAGATGGACAAGCAATTTGGCGTCCCGAGAGACAAATGACCTGAGGATGGTAGACACAATTCGGTTAGTTCTCTGAACACAAGTCAGAATGTGCCGAGAGAATTTCCGGTCTTTCGGCATGAGAACTCCGAGGTCCTTCACACAGCGGGAGTGATTCATATTTTTTCCACACATCGCCATAGAAATATATTTTCGTGTATAGTCTCTTTTCTATAAGGGCGATTGATTATAATGAATGTAAAGAAAAAATTCTCTCCCAGTTTTACGACTTCGAGCTTTGTATTTTAAAATGAATTACCCGACGCGTTTCGTCTACACAGACCGTGTCAAGGGTGACAAACTGATGCTGTACAAGTGGGTTTATATACAAATTTATCAGCGAAAGCAGCTCATCTGTTCAGCTCATGTCTTCTGTTTATTTTTGGCATGTTCGTCGCAATTAAGGGAGATTCAGCCACCCTAGTAGTAATCGCTGTTTGCTGTCTATCGATAATTTTGTAGTCGAAATTGTTAATGGTCATCACTTTATCCCTGTGGACTGTCATCGCATGTTCACTTAGTGCACTTTTCTTGTCTTCATACCGTAAACTTCGCTCGTGTTCTCTGTAGCGAACTTGAAATGGTCGACAAGTTTGACCTATGTAATTCTGGTCACATATCTTGCAGGAAAATTCATAGATGACATATTTACTTTTGCAGCTATATTTCGGGCCAATGTTTGTACAAATGTTACAGGAACACTTATTTATATCCGATTTTTTGAAATTCGAAGCTAATTGTTTTCCAGGTTTACTAGTAATGCGTACTGGAATATCATACTTATTTTATTGATTTTTCTCAAAAAACTGTCTCCAAGGAAATCAAGTGTTAAATTCACTTTGTTTTCTTTTATATTTCTTGATTTGTTATTTCTATCTTTGGGGTGCATATCATTTTTACTATAGCCATTGCTACTTAGTCTATTTTTCATAGCATCGTGTGATTTATCTGAAGGGTCAGAGCATCGAGCCTCAACGTATCGAAAACTATTTTTTATGAAATTATTTTTCACATGGTTCGGCAACCAGCTATCCTTGCGTAAGCTTATGCCAGAGTGGCAAGGTTTATTATACCAATTATATCGCAATTTTTCTTTTACCGAGATGCTTATGTCTAGGAAATTCAGACAGTCAGTTTCAGGAACTTCTAAAGTAAATTGTAGATTATCATCTATAGAATCAAAAGTATCTTGGATAGCCTGTAGTAAATTCCTATCCTTCGGGAAAGGACCCAAAATGATATCATCTATGTATCTTTTGTAAATTTTAGGACAAATATTGTGATCATCTTTTAATATTTCTATGGCTTTATTTTCTATACTATTCATATAAATTATGCACCCCAAAGATAGAAATAACAAATCAAGAAATATAAAAGAAAACAAAGTGAATTTAACACTTGATTTCCTTGGAGACAGTTTTTTGAGAAAAATCAATAAAATAAGTATGATATTCCAGTACGCATTACTAGTAAACCTGGAAAACAATTAGCTTCGAATTTCAAAAAATCGGATATAAATAAGTGTTCCTGTAACATTTGTACAAACATTGGCCCGAAATATAGCTGCAAAAGTAAATATGTCATCTATGAATTTTCCTGCAAGATATGTGACCAGAATTACATAGGTCAAACTTGTCGACCATTTCAAGTTCGCTACAGAGAACACGAGCGAAGTTTACGGTATGAAGACAAGAAAAGTGCACTAAGTGAACATGCGATGACAGTCCACAGGGATAAAGTGATGACCATTAACAATTTCGACTACAAAATTATTGATAGACAGCAAACAGCGATTACTACTAGGGTGGCTGAATCTCCCTTAATTGCGACGAACATGCCAAAAATAAACAGAAGACATGAGCTGAACAGATGAGCTGCTTTCGCTGATAAATTTGTATATAAACCCACTTGTACAGCATCAGTTTGTCACCCTTGACACAGTCTGTGTAGACGAAACGTGTCGGGTAATTCATTTTAAAATACAAAGCTCGAAGTCGTAAAACTGGGAGAGAATTTTTTCTTTACATTCATTATGACTGACCTCCCGTACAGACAACACTACCAGCGATTGATTATTATGTGGTCATACGTACGTGGAACCACATTAATTTGCATAGTAGCCTACGGTTGTAAAGTTTTAATAGAAATTTGAATCATGCCAAGTTTTGTTCAGCTTATGCATATACATGGTGTTACCAATATAGCTCAAACTTTGGTCTACATTAATATTTTAGAAATGCAATAAGATAATAAATTGAAGCAATTAAATAAATCACAAACACAAAGATGGCGACACGGGGGTCTAGGCACAAGAATTTCGAATTTTATCCCTGAAATCAAGAGCTGCGCAAATTTTAGCAGCCTGCGCAAATTTTCGCAAATTATGGAGTGGGAGCCCTGCTGGTGGCTGCAAATATGAATTTAGTTTCACGCACATAAAGCTTCTCAGTCGCCAGCATGTCGTAATGGACCACTGCGGCCCAACATGATCGTATTCAGTTTTCGCTTTACAAATTACAGCAGCAGCTGCTACCAAGTTCTTACTATCCATGCCATAAAATTAAATTAGTATAATAAGATTAACACTTCGCAAGCGCTTGATACAGCTGCTTCGATTTGCTTTTTTGAGACCGAACGTTTCGTTATACTTGACAAGTGGTGCCACGGAGATGGAAATCAAACGCTTTCGTAGTGATGACGGAAGAAAATAGTATGTGTTGAGGCAAATAAACCTTGAAATTTTTTACGTCGAAAAGTGGCGACAAAATACCTAGCGGGTATGTAGCGTAGCTCAAATTTCTAATCATAAGGAGTGGGATTTTTTCATTTGTCCGCGTCTGGATCTAACAAAATTGAATTTACAGGTGCCGAAAAAAGTTAAGGCTCACTTAAGAAAAAACTTCATAGAATCACGTATTACATGTATCAGACTTACTCAGTCTCTAAAATTCGAAATGCACAAACTATAAAAAGCATCTTACAAATATCAAAAACAAAGTATTGTCCTCTATTTCAGTAGCGAATAGGATATCCTTTGTTATTGGGGACTTCTCTCAGACGCCTTGGTGTGCTGCTGACCAAGGATGCGCATCGCTCTGGACTGGTCTCATGAATCCATACACGTTTGATTTCCTCTTTCAACGCAGAAATCAAGGTGCATTTAGCGTTGTCAGTACGAAGCTTCACTGCATGTCACAGATTTTCGATGGGATTGAGGTCTGGGCTATTAACTGGCGATTTCAGGACCCCACTGTCATTCAAACGAACCCAATTCTTCGAAATTCTTATGTATGACAAGGTGCATTGTTGGAACACAGTGTATTGGTGAATATTCTTGAACGTCGAGAGCTTTTCAGTTAAAATTTTGGTGTACAGCTCACTGTTCATTATTTGTCCCTTCTCCAGGAATGTCAACGCACCTCTGCCATGGTGGGAAAAACAAACACAAACCATGACACCCACTGAATGTTTGATACATTTTGCTGTGTAGCGTGGGTCGATGCTGGAAGAGCCACGTATCCGATCATTCTTGTTTAAAGAAGGTCTACACCTAGGCGTCTAAGAAAAGTCCTCCTTAAGAACAATTCTTATTATTTATTCATATTCAAGACAATAATCAATATAATTTGATATAAGTGATACGTTATGCATAGTTTGTGTATAGTTATAATTTCAGAAATCGTGAGCAAATTTTATAATAAATTCTAAATAAATGGAAAGATAATCTTTTTTCTCAGGTGAGCCTGAACTTTTCGGTGCCGGTATCTAATTTTAATAGAAAAATTCCAGAAGTCGATCCAGAATCGGAGATGAGATAAAAATATCTTTCATCTAGCATATTCTTATCTATGACCGATCAGTATAGAATTGAATTACTTTGCTGAGGGCACAAGTTAATGTCTATTTTGTAATTAATTATTTTGTATTAATGTAAGAATAATGTATGTCTTGTTCTCAAATGAGAATCTATATTTACAGTGTAATGAACAGGACGCTAATAAAAGCCATAAATTAATACTTGGTGTGATTTCGTGCGTAACTTTCGTTGTAATGCACCGCAGATAGCACGGGAAACCGGTTGTGACGTCTTTTTGTGATGGAAAGAGGTAAACGTAAAAGTCGTCCGATTTGGCACTGAGGAAGGACATGAAAGGATTGTGTTGCGGATCATGCGTTTTCTTCAGCAAATTTAAATATACTTAACTACGACGCTTCTCAAACGATGTATCTAAAGACCAGACACATTAACAGGATTTTTAACATATTATTTTCCACGTCCGCCTTTGAATTCCGTTTGCAAATTCTGTTTTTGAATTCGGGGGTCAAAGCGAGTAATGTTATCACAATATATCATAAATAAGGGCCAAATATTGAACCCTGGGTAACACCACGAGTGGTTGTTGAGGATTTACTCTCATTGTTAGATTGCAACACTATGTACTTAATGATACTTAAATTGTAACTGATCATTTATGTCTGTTTTTTTTAATTTGTGCTCTTGTGAAATTTTTTTGACCACTATTCGGTCACTATATTGACCGACTTTAGTTGGCAATCCTGATGATTCAATTTATGTTATCCAATTTCACTATTACAGGAAGAATGCATTCACATTCTACATTTTAGCATGTGAAAGCATTTTACATTTTTTCAATCCTACTTGTATACCTACATTTGTCCAAATTCATCTTTAGTAGATATCTGTAAACCTCAAAGACCTCTTATTTTTCCTATTTTGAGGAATTTTTCCAATTTTCTTTTCTCTTGTCTACTCATTCTGCCCAATATAGGAGTAGATAAAAGAAATCGACCATTTGCTGACAGACATGTCTCACATTTAATAATAACCTGATAGTAGCTTTCTTAAGTCATCAGTCCTTTTTCGGTAATTTCTCCAATTAATCAAATTTGGGCATAGTGAGAAACTTGCTTTGATTATGGTCGATTTTTCTTTCTGCCCACTCATTTTGTAGGGTTTTCTTTAATATATGCTACTTTAGTTAAATGAGAAGCGACTACTATGTCCTACACTGTTGTCCGATAGAATCTGTATTAATGGTATTGTTCGTGATTGAACTGGACTATCTTGCAATGTAGGAAAAAGTACGCACATACTCTCTAACAAAAGAAACCTACCAGGTAGATTTTCGAAATTTTTAGAATGTTGAAAGCGTTCAATTTGACTTCAGGTACATGTCTGCATTTATGCAGTCTTAGCAAGCATTGTGAGGTAGGTCGTGGTGAATACAACTCACAAGACGCCTCGTAACAATAGCCTTTTGTTAAATGACGATTTCATGATTTCACGGTCTGCATTTCGACGAAATGAATTGAACTGTGATAATCGAGTTCTGTCAGTCAGCAGGTATTTAAAAAACAGGTTATTGCATCGATTGGAAAGATGCCACGACTGAAAGAAGACGCACGAAACCAAGCGATTGGCCTTTTGACTGCTGGCTGGTCTATCTCTGAAGTTGCACGCCACTTTGACGTGTGTAGGGCAACAATAAGAGATCTGCAGCATAGAGGGAGCACGAATGACCGACCACGGACTGGGAGACCGCGTGTGACGTCCCACAGGGAAGATCGGTACGGGAAGTAATCATACGCGCTTACCGACCTTCCCAACGATGGCGTTTATCATCCCATCATATCCGGGAGCGGCTGAGATGGGCTCGAGCACACTTTCGTTGGAATTTCATTCAGTGGCAATCAGTTGTCTTTTCTGATGAGTCAAGATTCCTTTTGGAGCGGCATGATGGAAGGGTTCGTGTTTACCGACGAAGAGGAGAACGATTCCAGGCCTGCTGCATTCAAGAAGCCGCACACTTTGGGCGAGGAAGCGTCATGGTGTGGGGAGCAATGTCGGCGAACTACCGCACTCCACTCATCCGCATTCAAGGCAACTTGACATCGTCCCGGTATGTCGCGGAAATTCTGCAGCCTCATCTTCTTCCTTTCATGGAGCAACATGGACCTGGTCTTATCTTCATGCAAGACAACGCACCTGCTCATCGCGCGAGTTCAACTCAGAGCTTCCTGAACGACACATGCATCGATCAGTTAAGTCCTTGGCCAGCCCATTCTCCTGACATTAATCCAGACCTGCCAACTGTCACGGATTTTCCGGGACAGTCCCGGATTTTGGAGCTGTCCCGGATGTCCCGGAAAAGTTAAAATGCTGTCCCGGATTTTGAATTTATTAACCTAAGATGAATTCTAGATTGTTTAAGAACGCATATTTCAAACACTTGCGCTGCGCGCAATCCTAAGGGCAATTCCACGCAGTCACGAACGAACTTTGCAGGATTTATTATTACATTTCTGATTGTCATTCCTAACCTATTGAACCGGCGATAATCATACTTTATTTGAATTGGCTGCAATATTCACTGTTTATGAAACACTAGCCAAACCGATGAAAAAATGTGTATTTGATGGTTTAAAATACAATAGTTTGAGTGGTCACGAACGAACACGGAACGACAAGACTTTTCGAAAAAAATGTAGACGTTAATAACCTCCAAAGCTCTGGATTCTTCATCACGAAATTTGCTCTGATTGAATAGATTAGTATGCTATTTGATCAACTTAAATGCTGAAAAGAAATCTAGAAACGTTTGATTACTAGCAGTTCATAAGTTTCGAGAAGTGTGGTCACGAACGAACATTTTGTCCAACTTCATCAGAAAACATATTCGAAAAAGAAATCAGTCACAAACGCGCTCCATGCATTCCTCTGTATAAAGATAAAGTTAATAAATCATTTCGGAACATTTGTTTCGTGTCGGGCATCGAATATCTATTGGCATTTGTCGTCTTTTTTGGCATGCAAGTTCATTCACGAAAGTTAGTCATGCTGGCACAAATTTACAAAGAAACGACTTATGGCTAGGTACAATTTTGACACACTTCAATGTCCTAGTTGCTTGTAAGTTATTCTCAAAGTTTCCGAGAGTGAAGTTTCTTGACTCATGAGTAATTCTATTTTTAGCAGTCCAGGGATTCCCATGATATTTCAAGACTGATTTAATCGATATGGAGACAGATGTACGTCTTAGGTGGAGAAACACACATCAACCATAATGTAATGCTTTTTTAGTAGCCTTGGGCTTCCCATGACATGACTGATTAACGGAATGGGAGCAAATGTATGTATTGGGTAAAAGAACTAGGCTATTTTTAGTATCCAGGATTTTCCCATGAACATGGGTATACGTTGTTCTATTTTTAGTAGTCGTGGGCGTTCCATGAATATTTTTGACTGTGAAATATAAAACAATGGAAGATATATTTCAATGTGATTCATGACCGAAAAATGGGCAAGACTCGAGCTGAAATCGCGAAGAAGTATTGTTCCACAAATTCATCATATCTTTCCCGAGAAGTTGACCGGATGAGAGTGAGACGTTCAAATATGACCCAAGAAGAACTCGAACGTGATCGTGAGAAGGCTAAAGTAAGGATGAAAAATCTCCTAGAGAAGAGGAAGTTGAATGATTCCAACACGGTTTTCAAAACAAAAGCGGCCGAATCGAAGGCAAAACAGCGAGTGATCAATGCAATGCCACGTTCCCCACGTCACAGGAAAGTCATTGCATTGCTGAAGAATACCAAGTCTCCAGCAGCTCGTCGTTCATTAAAGGGAAGAGAACATCTTTATCAGAAAGCCACAAAGACACCATTGCTGATTTCTACGATCAGGATGAAATATCTCGTGTCTGTCCATGAACCAAAGACTATGTTACTGTGCGCGAAAAAGGCGAGAAGATGAAGGTTCAAAAGCGTTCGTTGATCTGCACAGTTGGAGAGTGTTATCGAATGTTCGTAGAAAAACACGGCAAATTAGTTGGCAAGTCTCTCTTCTATAATGCCCGTCCCAAACACGTCATCCCTATTGGCAAAGCTCCACACAACGTTTGCTGCTGTGTGCTTCATGAAAACTTTATGTGCTTGCTAAATGCAGCCTCATCTGCGGGATTGATGACATTACCGTGTTATCATTCTAATTGGATTGTTGACAATGCACTGTGTCCTGATGCTAAGCCAGATTGCCTGAAGAACACATGCGACGCGTGTGCCAATGGTCAACGAATATCGGAGAACACGATCGACCAGGATGTGGATTTGACTGTTACAGTCAAGAGATGGCAGAAAGGCTTCTCTGGCGAGACTATTGCTTGCCACGACGCGATTATGTAAGCAATGGAAGTGAGTGAGGCATTCCAAGCTTTACGGCCACAGTTCCAGCTGCATCATCTGCTGAAAAGAAATCAACAAGCCATGTACCGCAAGGACAAAGAGTTGGCATCCTCAGAACGCGTACTGGTTCACTTTGACTTCAGTGAAAATGCAACATGTCCCTTCCAGGATGAGGTTCAGAGCGCCCACTGGAAGCAGAAGCAGTTGTCTTCGTTTGTTGTCTGCGTATTCAAGTTCAACGACTGCCCTAGCTGCCGTGTGATGGTCAGTGACGATCTGGATCACTCAAAACGATCAGTGTCTCATTATCTGCAGACAATCATTGAATCAACTGTCACATCGGAAGTGCAAGAACTGATCTTCTGGAGTGACGGACCTGCATCCCAATTCAAGAACCGGTACACTGCCATGCTGCTGAATCATTTTGCGAGGAAGTATGGGCTGCAGATTAGCTGGAACTTCTTTGCGACGGCTCATGGTAGAGGGTGTGTTGACGGAGTCGGAGGTTCTGCAAAACGGATGGTTTGGGACTGTGTTCGCTCGAGACGTTGCCAGGTGCAGAGTGCTCAACAGTTCGTTACCTGCCTCAACGAGTGCAACAGTAAAATTGTAGGCATGGTCGTGTCGTCCGGTGACATTGATTGTACTTATCACCAGTTACAGAATATTATTGAGAACGCGCCAAAGATGACCGGTGTTCAGACGGATCATCAGTGGATAGCCAAAGACAATCAGCAACTAATTCGACGGCCATTCTCAATCGTCTACGCAGATTGTGATCCTCCATCCATTATCAACGAGGTTCGTGTCGGTGATATGGTCATCGCTAGTGTCAGCACAAGTCGTGGCACCACCAAGAACTTCATCGGAATCATCCAATCTCTAGCTGATAATGATGATGAGGTGCAGTTTCTCAAGGAATGCTCGCAATCAATCTACATGATTTCTGATACAAGTGATGTTGCATGGGTACAGAAATCTGACATTCGACCAGTGGAAGTAGATTACACAATAGACAGTCGTGATCGGTATATTTTTTCATCTCCTCCGAAGTGACCATGAAACATTTTATATTTTCCTGTTGCATATAGGCCTATTCAATATTTTTTAAGCTCTCCTGAATTGATATAGTGTCCTCTTTGTTACCTGAAAGGTGTTTTCATAGCTTTTTCCTAGTTCAAGTTTGCGGGATGGGATAATTGTGAAGTTGTGGTCATGTCGCGAACGAAAATAATACCACAGTCACGAACGAACACTCATCTCTTTTCTTCCGACGGTCGTAAATATTAACCCCTCATAATCAATTTTCAGTCGAAGGTCACGGTAGCCTAGGGCATCATTTACATATGCATAAATTTGTGCTAGATAAAATTGATCTAGTAGAAGATAGAAAAATAGTAGATATCTGATCACGAACGAACATTTATACTAAGATTCAAACTCGTGTCAAAAAATCGGAAGAAATTATGTCCTTGACAAAAAATATTGTTTGAGCTTCGACAAAGGAGTATCAATAATAATATAACGCAGTATAGACTACTTGGAATTCCATTTCTAACACTGCCTACATTGTTTCAAAAATTCAAAGGGAATGTATTTTTAATATCTTAAAAATAGCAAGATATTCCAAAATTGAATTTGTTAGTAGAAGAAGTGTGTCTAAGCGATAAATTTTGTGATTCCTAATGCCTTCGGATATCCTTTCAAGAAAACACAAGTCACTGAGAGAAAATAATGCGTTTTTAAAATTTGCCGTCCGTGTCGTTCTTACCGTGGAATTGCCCCTAAGATAAGGAAACATGCATAGTGATGAAGTTTGTGGATTTCTTGGTGACATTGTCTTTTCACGCTGATGTCATTATGTTACATTAATCATTATGTAGCCCGGATGTATTTCCTTCTATTGAGTTTAAAATGGTAGTAAGTGTTTTCCAAATTTGCATTCCAGTTTTTGCGACGAATACTGTTAACAAGGTGGGATGTATCTTATGATCTTGCTTTCAACTGATCTTTCTGTTGAAGAGACTTGAGACCATACTGTTGACTTGTAAACGTCAATTATGCATAATCATTAACTATTATAAAAATAATGCATTTATGAAAAAAATCAAAATTTCCTATAAACATTTCATACTTGCAATATTTGTCAATATTTATCAATACATCAATATTTTTGACTGACAGGATGAGTGAGTCATGAATCAGCACACACTGTGATCGTAGCAATTGAATGGAGA
Organism: Prostheceraeus crozeri; assembly: GCA_907163375.1. Classification (NCBI taxonomy): domain Eukaryota; kingdom Metazoa; phylum Platyhelminthes; order Polycladida; family Euryleptidae; genus Prostheceraeus; species Prostheceraeus crozeri. The sequence continues at coordinate 160,158 of CAJQUW010002782.1, read as the reverse complement.
TGACTTAACTTAATGACACCGTTTCTATAAAAAAAAATGGAAATTAAGGATTAAAATTAGGATGCGTCCTATACGCAGGCACACAGTCCTTCCATCGCTTTTGGGGTCAAATATCCACTGCGTCCTATACATGGTATCGTCCTATACGCGGGTAGTTACGGTAATAAAATTTGTCCCGGATTTTCATGTTTCAAGGTTGGCAGGTCTGCATTAATCCCATCGAGCACGTGTGGGATCACCTCGACAGGCATGTTCGCGCTCATCAACATCCTCCGACAACTCTAAATCAGCTCGCGACATGCTTGAGTGCAGCTTGGAACAACATCGCACAGACTTTCATGAGACGACTGGTACTCAGTATGAGAAGGCGTTGTGCAGCTGTTGTTGATGCCCGAGGAGGTCATACTCGCTACTGACTCTTTTTTGTTAACCTTATCTTTGCCTAATTAATAAATTTTTGCTTGGAAGTTGCTGTTTCATGTTTTCTATAAACGCACTTTTATCTGAAATAATCTGATCAAGTAATGCAGTTTTCATCCATGGGTGTACGCTTCACAAGAGATGCCTCACAATAGCAGACTACGTAGCAATATACGATTTAATTGATTTTCTATTGGAAAGCATTAATATAGAGTATCATATATCTAGAATATATATAGAATACAATATAGAATATAGACATGTGGCTTTAAGTCAAATTGAACATTGTAAAAATTTCGAAAATCTACCTGGTAGGTTTCTTTTGTTAGAGAGTATAAAGATGTCATCATTGTGGGATACATTGTTGCCTTATTTTTCACATTACACCATAACTCATCTGTAATTGGTTCCTGAGTATCTATTGAAATATCAGTTAGTGATGATAGAGATCAGTGTCCTTGAATTGAGCTCGAGCAAATGCAAATATGACTTATTGATTTCTATAGGAATTATTCTCTTTTCTGCAGTTTTTCTGTATGAATTAACGCTAGTAATATCCATTCACCCAGTATTTGTATCACTCATCACCAGTTTCTCACCTTGTTCGATGAATCAGCAGAAGAATGTCTACTAGTCTTGTTTATTCTTCTTTCAAGCCACTGAGCTTAGTTTTTTGCTTAGTCTCATTGTAGTGGTCAGCTAGATCGATGGTGTTTTCGGTCAGCGATGTGTTAGGCATTCCAAAACTTGACTGGACTATATTTTACTCGTCCACTCACTCTTTCACAAATGCGTGAATGCTTTAACGAACGCCAAAAGTGTTGATTCCTTCAACCATGAATTTCGATGCTAGCGTAGGCTATGCATGTCTTCCGCAGATTCACGAACCTCACCTCAGCTCAAAAAGTAACAAACGTCATTATTTTCTAGATTAGTAACATAAGCATAGAAACCTTTCTTTTTCAGGGTCGTTCCGAGTTCTGAACGATCTGGTTACGGTGTTTTCATCAGCTGAAAATATAACTCAAATGTCCTTCCCATTATTTGCCACTACATGCAAGGAGTAACTAAAGGATGTAACAGAGCTTCCAGTCATCGCAACAGATGTTCTATTTGAATCATTCGTGAACAGTGAATAGCAATTCATTCAAATATGACTAAAAATTAGAAAATTGAATAGAAAAAGATCAAAATTTATGCTAAAGCATATGAGTTCACGTCTTTGTACTATAAAGATGGTAATTGTCTGTCTTCTCTGCTATTGTCGAACTTGTGCCTTAAAGATAAATTGCAGAAGTGTTCATGATTATTTTGGCATGCATTTGCGAGGGCATCCGCATCTTTCTATTGTGACTAGGGTTGGCAAAACTCTGAAGCTAATTTTTTGCTTCAGAGGAAATAAAAAATCGAATACTTCGCGAAGTTTATCAAAGCTTATTACTTTTTGGATGAATACAAAAGAATTCCCCCAATGTATGATCAGGAATTGTTCGAAGTTTATTTCGCCGGTTAGGCTATTCTAGATGACATGTAGCCTAGAAACAGTCAATATTGGGCTTAATTTTTCGAATATACAGTTGGCCAAAAAACGGCTGTATATCTTCTTACTCATTTCTTTCTTGAATTTAGTGACTATTCCTGTTCGCGTACAGTCATGAAATCTTGACTTTTTTTAGCAATGCCCTGAAGTTGTTATTTCAGGCTTCACTTCTCAGAAAATGTTTCTTGGAATTAGTGTTTCTAAATTGGTAAAAACATAGAGAAATTTAGAGAGTGCGAAGAGCTGTTGACAGGAAGAAAATTCATGTTGAAGATGAAGGGCAAAATCTATCGCAGCTGTGTAAGACCTTGCATGATACATGGAAGCGAAACATGGACTTTGAGAGAAACTTTGCTGGCTATTCTGAGACAAACGGAGGGCGATGGTGAGGACTATGTGAGGTGTCAAGATCATGGATAAGAGGAACACTGATGCGCTTGCTTGGGTTGAATGAAGGTGTTGATAGTTTAGTAAGGGCAAATGGAGTGAGATGGTATGGCCATGTTTTGAGGAGAGATGACGGTAGTGCTTTGACGAGAGCGCTGAATTTTGAAGTTGCGGGTAAAAGAAAGCTAGGACGACCCAAGAAAATGTGGAAGACGCAAGTGGAGGAGGAATGTCGCAGGATAGGCCTGACGAAAAAGGACACATTGGACAGAGGGAAATGGAGACGAGGTGTGACGGCGATTGCTGCACGATAAGGTGCATCAGGCCACCCTCGGACACAAGGAAATCACCGGATTAAAACTGGAACTCTCTCATATGCATTGTTTTAGCGGGCTGCTGTCACTAAAGTGTGTTTACACTAAGAATGATTTTATTATGTGAAGAAAAGGAATTTTCGGCTTTGTCATAACATGTAAAAGTCATTCTGGTGCGTTGACTAGCCGAAGAACGCTTTCATATTGATAACAGGTAATTTTTTGAGTTCAACTTTTGCATTGTAAATTTTGATGCGAATTAGAAGATTTAAAAGTTAACATTTTGAGCGCTATGTCAACATTTATCAGTTTGTATAGAATATGCTTAGGTTATATGGCCGGTGCAACTATTGAACTTATCGACAATGATGTTAATCAACAATAAAATTGGCATAAGAGAACAATTTTATTTATATACATTATACATCAGCGCTTTAAAGGTCATCGTCATTCTCCTGATTCCTCTCCACCGTTGGCCCATACTCCTGCACCAATTCTGGTTCCACTACCATCTCGCCACCGAAACAGAAGTCCACCATCTCAACACTTTCGGTTGTGTTGGCTCGCTTCATTTTCATTATACTGGATGAACTTGCGCATGATTAACCACAGTCTACTCAGACTTCCGTATACATCTACACGCACATGTAGATGAGATTTCATATTTAGTATGGTATCTCTACTAGCATTTTTGAACTTTGAATCAACGATTGCGATTGCTGGTAGAATTAATGGATTACAGGCAATGGCGTTCTTAACATTTTGATAGTTTCATAATGTATTAAAATTTCAAATATCACATTTCGTTTAAATAGCCCTAATCAATTACATGTTATACTAACATACGACTTACTTCTCCAGTCAAAAGGCTTTTTGAAATTTTTAGCATATATGAACAATAAATTGATAAAATGAGATCACATCCAATTTAATGAGATTAATTTATTTATCAACATGATTCTAATGCAGATACTAAGGATTGAATTTAAGTCGAGTGTTCTTTTACATAGCGTACTTTATAGACTGTAGCTTTTATGCTCATAAGTCGTAACATACTTGGCTGACCAGATGATTACTACTGACTAGATTTTTATATCACGAAAACAATGGGCCACCTGACCATACACCACTTACTTCGCAAGTATATCTACGCATACAATGACTATATGACTATGTATGCCTAAAGCACTTTCTAGAAAGTATGAACTATATATTCAAGTTAAAATTACTCAAAATAGTTATCTGTTGACTGCAACTCTAAAGCTGAGAATTACAAGCCTTGTGGGTTCTCAATTAATAAAAAACGTATTGGTAATGAGGAGGCTGACTATTAACTTACATTTAACACATTAAAATTTTAGAAAACTCAATTCCGCCTCTCTATTTAATATCATTTGTTACTCGTACCACCTGAAAATCTGGTCTGTTGCCGCACCCCATTCCATTCCCCTTTGAGGGTAGTTGATACGGCATTACCACACGCCACACCTAAATATCCAATGCAAAGGTATTACATCTTTGTATGTGATTACAAACGCTTGAAGCACATAGGGAGTTGTGATTGTGACTCAGATTAGATTACTATAGGAATAAGCTCTTTACCGAAAATTTTTGAATACCAAATAATAACGGTCCTGTGCTATGTACTGCACATTAAAGCGTAATAATCAAATAATGTATTGTTTACTCATCGAATCATTCATTCTTTGAACGACCAATAAAACAGTGGCGAACGTTGCAATAGTCTTATTTCCGTAACCGTATTCATGGTAACCGGGATATGCCTCTGTCTTGATTTGATTGGCTCGTGAAGAAAGATCAGCTAGTCCACTGATGAGCACCTACTCATCACAGCCTTTAAAGTAGTATTTAATTCTTAAATGATAAATTAAAGTATACATTTCATAAGCAGAACTTCGATATGATATCAGCGCATAAGAAAAACGACATTGCACTCGAAAAAAATAAACTTCGGAGAAAATAAAAGATAAACTTCGCGAAATATTTCGTGCCAACCCTAATTGTGACATTCCTGTATTCATTTACCTAATCATTCATATGGTCATCCATATTTTTGATTTCAAATTTTCATGTATGCGTAGTTACTTATAATTATTATGTACATATTTTTGCATTATAATGCAATTATATTGTTATGATATATACACAATTATTTTCTATATTCGAAGAAATATGGGCACTAAAAAGTGCTTATTTCATTTAAAAATCATAATCCTACTTGTGATCAATTCGCTCTTGGGCCTATCAGATATTTGTTTTATCAGATATCGTTTTTGTTCTTAGAACCTAAGTAAAATTGTCCGATTAGGTAGTTCCAGACTGGCAAGGAGGTACCTTGAGCAGAAACGCATGCAGTTTTGATTTGCTTAGATGATAATTGGTTTGCATTCGATGTAAGCACCACAACTTCATATCTGACATATGGTTTGCTGAACACCTTTTATGAAATTGACTGTTAGAAATCGAATTGGCGCTGTTGAAAGAGAATATCTGACTTTTCAGCTTTCATGGCTAAAGCGTTAGGGACTCCATGTTTTCATTATTCAATCGATCGATGCTTCTGGACATCAAGGATCCTCCGCGACTTGCAATGTCGGAAACCGAAAAGTATTTTAATGCGCTCAATTGCGGTCGCTGATCAATGCCCATCTATGGTGATTTATTCGCTATCACCTCATACATGTAATTCCAGCAATATATAGCTTCAAGTTAATTTTATCTCTCGATTCGATAATGGCGTTTTCTTGATCTCCCACTTTCAGGACTTGATATTTACATAACATGATTATAGTTTATCAGCCTCAAAGCTAAATCCGTGTTGTTTGACTGTCATTTTGCATTTCAGATTTTGATTTTTTCTCCGACCGAAACCTCATCAATACAGCTTTCACACGTGCAAAATCAACAGTCACAGTTGTTGCTGATCCTGTGGCTCTCCTAGATCTCGGTGACTGCGGCAATATATGGGCCACATTCATGCGATTTTGTGAAGAAAATCAGAGTTTATTCCCCTTAGGAACTACATTCTCCACTATTGAGGACGAGAGAAATGCTTGTAAGCGAGGCAGAATCCCATTTCAGAAGACTTATTCTGAATATCCTATTTCATTACCATCTCAACAACGTGAATATCAATATCAAACGCCGACACAACACCATTCATTACCTCCACCACAAATTCCGCCTTTGATAAACACAGTGCCTAGGTTGGGTGCTGGTTGGAGTGTAGTGTCTCCCAACAGTCGGTTTCAGAATCCCATGCACAGCTCTCAATTTTCTTTGAATCCAAACACTCAAGGATACGGAATGAATGCTTACTCAAGCCAACCCTACGGCTACTCTTTACCGTCCGCATCATCTTACAATCAGATGAACTCGTATCCAGCACAAGCAACCATGCAACCTCAGTATCAAAGACGTCAACCAAAGCCATTAGCTGTCATAGATCCGCTGTCAAATCGACCCGTCGATCTAAGTCAGCCACCTCTAGGTTTTGTACCAAACCCTATACACAACCCACCACCTCGTCCTTCTTTACTTACTGCACCAATGATGAATGTCCCTCCAAATTTTCAAACACCATGTGGTAATAATTTGAATCGGCAGCAGGTATCTTCAGCCAATTCAGTCTCAATTCCCACGCATAATTGGAGTGTGAATGTACCACCAACTACCACTTCATCGAATTCTTCGGCGGCTCTCCTGTCAAGTCCAGCTGCAATTCTGGCTGCTGCACAGAGTTGGAGTGATGCTCTGTCCTATTATCCATCTGTCTCTAATCCTGCAGCGAATAACATGGCAGCTAACAAAGCACCTTCAAATGTGAATGCTAGACATAGTTCTACAAGCAAAGTGCCATCTGAGCCTTCCGTTATTGTCCCTACCATTGGTAGTTCGAGAAAAGCAACGCCATCCAGACATGTTGATGTTACTTCTGTAGCACCAAAGACAGAGACTACTTCATCAGAACCGACCGTTCGTGCTGATCATTCAAAACCTGCACATAGCACATCAAAAAATGAATCTGTTGTCATATCAAATAACATTGTCACTAAAGAAACAAAACCCGTGATTAACTGTGAGATAGATGCTATCGTTGAAAGATCAAGTAGTAAAGATGTCAATGTGCACAAAGAAAAGAAAAGGACCAATGCCATGGCTGGCATTAAATGCGTCGGTGTGCGTGATATCTCCAAATCTTCGATTGATCAACTGAATTCAAAACCTGAAGTCCTTCAATGCAAGAAAAATTGTGACTTAACCAATCTTGGATACAGTGGAACAGAAATTGCTGATTCTTCCAAACCTGTAAATCCAAAAATAACTCCTAAAGTGAATCTTGAGAAAACTGAGCCATCATCCCGATACATACAACCAGATGAAGGGACAGAACAGAGTTTGCAATCAAAAGGTTCTAAAGAAAAGCTGAAAGAAGAGAGGAGGAAACTGAAACAGCGAGTGAAGAACCTAGAAATGGCAATGAATGTCATTAAAACTCCAGAAAATGACCGAGATCAGGTTAATCGAGAAGATGAATTCAAAACAACAACTTATCTCACCAAGGAAGATAATGCGGGTGGTAATGCAGATTCTTTTACCAAAGAAAATGAATCATCAACTACAATAGTAACAAAATCCGATTTACCGAAGAAAGGTCCTCCAGCGCGCCTTGATAATTCTCCTCATGATGCTTCATCAAATGACTCAATGTGTTCATTTTCACAATTATCTAAATCGTCTCAAATTCAAGTCACATCAGAGGAAACATTTCGTGATGTACCACGAATGTCTATATCATCGAGAGAAGAAAAAGAATTGAGTGTAGAATTGCCAGATCTCGAAGTTTGCAATCAGCTTCGTAGTCGTTCGTCTTCCTTCTATTCATGTCATTCCAGTCCGCCAATCGATTATTGTCGTTTGGAGTCAGCAAAATTAGATCCAACTGTTTGGTCACCTGCTCTCTCTGCGTCACTCACGTTTCTGACTAAAGTAATGAATCGAATCGGACGAAGGCATGAGGAAACCAATCAAGAACTTCGTGTTCTCACATCTCCTCCTGGACCATGTGAATGTTGCCTTGTCTCCTGCCTCTCTACAGGTTCCTCAAACTGGGGATGGAGTGACGATCCTCCTTGTAGTCACTTATGGCTTGAAGGAAGCCATGCGTCGAAGGCGAATTTAGAACAACCTCTTGATTTTCTCCAAGCTGTTGTCTGTGCGCCGAATTCCATTCGTAGTAGAGTGCATGTACAACTGACGGACAATCGTGACTCCTCAATTTATTCGCCTCCGTCAATCTGTGGTGTTCCTGGTGATACTGTTGTTATACATCGACAGTCTGGTCATTTGACGGGCATGGTGACTCCCACAGCTACGCTAGCTATGTCAGAAGGACCGCCTGTAGTCTGCAGAATCGACCCATCGCGTCCAAATGTGTTCATACCTTTGGATAGACGGTTACCTCCTCTTCATAACTTAGTGCTGGATCGCTTGCATGATCTCACCTGTTGTCGAAAAGATGGTACAGTTAGTGCATTGTTGTGGCAAGAGAAAAAGCTTGTATTTCAGTTCCTTGCACAACGTCACCTCGAGAACAAATGGTGTCTAGTTCGTTACCTCGGTCCAGGTGCTGGCTCACCCCGAGCTTTGGGGCTGCTAATAGATGTTCTCGAAGAGAGACCGCAGATAGGATTGCGGGAAGTAGATAGTGAGATGGAGGAAGATGAAATTTGCATCGCCCATGTTAAGCCTGAGAAAGCAGCAATTGGGTTGCTAGTCAGTGACGAAGACCCAGCAGTTTTGGCTGTGGATTGGATTGCGGAAGATGAAAAACTGACGATTTTCCTCCTCAATCCGATGTTAAACGTTGAGGGAGAGATAGCTGGATTGATTAAAAAGTTGCCGAATATGTTGTCTCTTCATTCAGCGCTACAGCTAAACCATGGCTCGGCACGTCGTTGCTTGGCAATTGAGTTGAGAAATGATGGTGGTGTGTTTAGAGTAGCAAATATAGAAGCTTCTGTCGGAGTTATTCTAAAAGAAGTTAAATCAGCTATCGAGCCCCAACTCGCCGACATCGTTCTTCGTTCGTTATGGACCACTGGTGGTTCAACAGTTCTAACAGAAATACTGGAAAAAAGTGAAGAACGTCAAGCATTTCGACCGAAATTGGAAGACCGTATTTGCGGCATCGTGGCCTTGGAGATGTTGGTCAACACTAGCTTAGCCAACTGGATGATTAATTCTGGGTTTGAATCGTTTATTCCTGTAAACTTTCGCCACTTCTTTTCTGAGGACATAGCAAACCTAGTCAGAATGTCAACTTTAAGTGTCGCGAGGACTCATCCGGCACTGAAGAAATATCTCATAGGGGTTTGTAAATTTCCTTTCAGTGAATGCGAATGTTCAACTGGAAGTGAGGGGACCCCAGTGGACGGTGTTTCAGCACATTCTGTTCCCCTAAGTAATGTGAATGCTGCGAAGATACATAATCTGATTAAAAGAAAAGATTGGAGTGCCATAGGAGAAATTGTACTAAACTGGACAACTTTTCCTCTCGTGTGCTACCAAATGTCGCGCGCTGACTGTTTGCAATGGAGTCATAGAGATATCGCGCCAATGCGAGAAGCTACGGAGAAAATTCTTTCAGTTACAGATCCTCTTCGTAGAAGATGTGATCTTGTCACCAATGCTATAATTACTCAAAAACTGACAAGTGATTTCAGTGACGTGTGTATTGACAAGCAGTTTTTGAAAACACTTTGCTTGAATGATGATGTAGAAGATATCCGTTGTGAATGGGCAGAAACAAAAAGACAGATTCTTCGACTTGATGGGGCTACAGATATTGATGTTGTGTTCTCTGGATGTGCTGCACCCGATTTAGATATGTATTTCGTTGTGTGTAGCGTGAAGGCTGGAATGTTTAAACCAATCCGTGCTGTCCTGCCTTCGTCCACGTACCGACACTATCTTAGATTGGATCCAGATCAGAAGGAACGCCGGAGAACTGGCAGTTATCGTGTGTATCTGAAGTGCCATCGCCGTCGACCATCTGGTCAGTCGATCAATGATGTTCATCTTGAAGACACATCTGCTGATGATTATTATACGGATGGAATATTTTCAAAAAGTGACCTTTATGATCATCTGATGCCGCATGAAAACGAAGCGATTTTGCGACTTGCCCTGAACAACGTGCAAGATGGCGAACCTGGTCAAGTTGATTTAACGCTGGCACAAGACGGACTATCTTGGCTGATGATGAAATGTGAAGAACATCACAAACAAGGAGCTGTTACAAATAGAACTATTGACGGTTATGACTGGTTGCTAGAACCAGGAATGCTATTTTTGGCAGATTTGTACGTCACGGAACAAGGAATTCTTTCCATCAGCGCATTGCGATTTGGCCGAGACGTTCGAATTGATTTTCCAGAACTCAAACCTGATGTGAGATCGAGAAGTACGTCAGACTGTGGTGACGACTTTGCCTCACCGAGATCACAGCTTACGGATGAAACTTCACGATGTGTCTCCCCAGTGAGAGCACAGATTGAAAACCGTAGGGGTGACGAATTCGTCGAAGTGGTTCTACCTGTAGAACTGAATGAAACTATCTCTCACGAAAGCAACGCTGATGAATCTTCCCGCTGTATTTCTCCGTTGAATGCATGTACTGGAATCCGTAGAGGTTGTGAAGAAATTGTCGAAGAGGTGCTACCAATGTACCCAAATGAAACTATCATTCAAGAAAAAATATCTTCTATGTATTTAGAAAACTTCGAAGATGAAGAATTGACATTGACTTCTCAAGACAATGCTTGTTTCGCGTCTGGAGAAGCAACTTTGACACGTCAAGATAGTATTAATGATAATCAATCCAAAGACTCTACTGAAGAAGAAGTTGCTCTCCAGGCATTATCAGATGCTAAAGACAAATGTCGTGAAAGTTTCGAAGACTTCGATCCGCGCTCTGTTAGTCTTCAAAATGTTGCATTTCGATGTACTGATGATGGTCTCAGCGGTGAAGTGTTTGATATTTCCTTAAAAGATGTCTACAAGAAAGCAATTCTATCATCCATAGGACGAACGGTGGCCGAAGAGGACTTCTTATGCCAGCTTTTACCTAAAAAGTACGTTACATGAGTTTGGCGCTCAGCATTAAGTTTTTTTGAGGAAATAGAAATTGAGTTGATGTAGAACTCAGGATGAATCAGTTATTCGTTTCTAACCAACTTATTAAGGATTCCGCGTAATCCGATGTCAGTCTCTCCTGTCATACATTACTTAATGTTCATTATATGTTTGAATAAAAAGCAGCGACCCCGTTTGAATTTTGAAGATATAGTAATTGTTATGATCATCTTTCTATAGCAACTGTTGTATAGCGAACTGAATTCTCATAAACAGTGTTAGGGATGACGTATTTCTGAGTTTTATGCAAACAAGCTTTTGCTGTGTTAAGTACATAAATATCGGAGTCGCTAGAAAATTAATTTCTCCGTTACTGTTATGCAGCATAGGTAAAATTTCTTCAACAAGAAACGCCTTATTGGATCTAATGTCTTGGATCTCTATTGAGCGAGGATCAACCACTCGCATTTGTTTGAATTTGCAACTGTTTGGTTCCATCTAAACGTTTCTGATGAATGTCGTCAAGCAATCCCCGTACAGCGAGACGACTGTCTCTTAGCCCCAACTGTGTTCGATGATTTAATAGTAGGGGAGACTGGGGTGACTTAGCATATGGGTCCTCATGAAGAAGCTTTAATGCTAGGCAATTTGAACTCACTTGTGCTATTTCCAGCATCATCTCTTTATCAGGCAGTAAAGATGTCGCAAAGCCAGCTTCAGTCGTTCATGTCTCAAGCAAGGTTGAAAAAACGCCGAAAACTGTCTTTTTTTGGAGTTTAGAATAATAACTTTCTATGGGTGTTAAATATTTTTGCTTAAGAGTTGAAGAATAGAATTCTGTTGGAATTTCTCCCACAACGAGGACTACATGTGAGTGGCGCTGCAACGCGACTAGATAGTAAATCAATCACATAGACGTTAAAATTCATTCAGAGTTGGGGAGAGCTAGTATATGGTAGGATACGGAGAAGTGGTATAGGATCGGGAAAGTTTGCATGTTTTCTAAAAGATAAGCGCTAAATATCTATCAAATTTTTATGTGGCTCCTGTCTTCCGTTTAAGTGGCAGATCGACCAGCTATACATTAGTAGAGACATATTTAAGGTTTTTCAATGCTATTGATAACTATCTTAGTTGACAAGATGAGGTCACAAGGTCAACTGAAAAAGATTGAAAATGAATGGGATCTGCATCTGTTTATAAATTCACTTCCTCCATCTGAATACGAAAATATGAATTATGAATAATGTAGCATATGAAAGCTCTTTTTATCAGCTCTCGTCGTCATGATCATTGCCGGCGCCTGTACTAACTATGTATATGTATACTAACTACGTACTGTATATGCTCCTAGACTTTGCGTAAGACGATTGTTAATTAAAAAAAACAGCGGGTAGATACCTATGCCGTCGTTATAGCGGTAGCTATGAAAATCAAAAAAACTTCGGGGAGCTACGGGTTTTCGGAGCTTCGGGGGGTTACTACTTTTTTTCATCAATTCAAAAATAGACCTTCATGTATATCCATTGAAACCCATATGCCTCACCCCCTCTGACCAAGACTGCGAAAATCTTAAGTACATGGATTTTATTAGCCATTTATGAATGAAGGATTGGGGAATGGTTACGCATTGATGATGACACAGTGATCACATTGACTTTTCAAGCGTTTTTTATTTGATATTTATTAAGCAGTGACAGTACTTTTACAAAACATGTTAAGTCATCCGTCTCAATTGCATTATCAATATTGATTACTTGTCTCCTAATCACTAATCAGAGACTTATTGTAGTCTATTTTCGTATATAATCACCTATGCTAGCAAAGACGATTAATTTGTGCCCGAGCTCAGTCGCAAAGTGAGCCATGTTTTCACGCATGTGAATAATTGTCATTTGATGAGAAATTTCATGAACATCTGGAGCTTTTCTTATTTAGTCAAGGATATTGTACATTCCATGCTCTATGTTAATAATGGCAACCACTTCAGGGCAACCTCCACAATATGTGAAAAAATGTAGTACCACTGGCTTTATCTTCTCGACCTCGTGAGAGCTAGGAGCATTGGATTCGCAGGTCTGTGCTCTCGTCAATAAGCAATTATAGTTGTAATATTGCTCCGAAGTATCAAGATAATGAAGACCTCGGTAGCAGGACTGTAGAGGGAGTGTCTAGTTTGTACAACTGCATGGTTCGCCCATTATGTTTGTTGTCTGTATGATGTTTACTTCCAGGCGAATCTCAACTGCTTCAGAAATCGAGGAAGGACTTGGTGTTGCCCTACTTACTTTCGATGACGGTGTACACGACGATTTGTTTGCTTCAACCGTAAACATTTCTACCACTGACAAAGGTACTGTTGTCATCAAGTTTAGATTCAGCGATGAATTGCATATGAATGGTGCTTCCACAGTTTCGGTTGGCTTAACCATGTCGACAGAGCAATGGTAAGTAGAATTTGAATGGTATCGCCTCGTCTCTCCACATTTGATGTCGTGTAAGTTTTGGAACCACTGTACTCTAGAGCCATTGTATATCAATGTTTATATTGATTATCTCTGTGACCAGTATGTGGAACAGCATAATGAAATGACATGCAAACGAATAAATTCACAACGGCGCATTTTCTAAGTATTCTATTTGTAGTCTAGTTGATGTGATATCTCATATGAGCAAACAAATTTTTCTTACTTCTACATTGCACCTGTTATCAACGACGAAGATATCCAAACGGGGGCATTGAAATTAACTCTATGAAAAGCAAGAACAATCTCCTCAGTGACAATCGGGGTGGGATTCAAAAGTTTTAGAAATCTTCACTGTATTCAGTTAATACAAAAAAACAGATGCGGAAGTTTATTTGAAAAAATGATGAATCTAATAATAGACAATCGATCAAACGTTGAACTAGATTTCATGCAAAAATATTAGTCAATGAAATGTGCTCAGAAAGAAATTGTTGTTAACTTGCCACATTGTTTCATAAATCAAATTTAGGAATGTGAATTGTGCGAGTTAATTTCGGTCCGAATTGTCTCATCATTTATTATTCGCCTGAAGATGGAGCAGGTCTCCGCAGCAAGTCGCGTTTTGTAATAGACTGTGATTTGGCAGATTGGTCTTCTCACTCTAAACATTTTCTGATTAAGTCAAATTTGATTCTTAACTCGCAACAGGTCGGTTTGTGTTTTCCATGCAACTTGAGCGTATCTTGTCTAATAATATTTACTTGATAATACTGATATTTTATTGTTTTGCCTATTATCTTTTAAATTTGGAAAATTATTCCATTGTATTTCCTAACCATGGTCATTTTGCATGCTGAATGACGATGTCAAGAGCAGAAATTAATTTTCTTTGATTAGTAACATGCAATTACATTGTACAACATCACTTATCCGAAAATGTATGGGTGGATTTATTGTCTATCCGTTTGTGGTAAAAGTAAGACCGTGTACATTGCTGCGACCGAAGGTTATCAGCCAAATCAATAATTGTGCCGCCTCCCATTGACTGTGGAGAGGTCATCGGCTATGGCATACAAGTAGTCAGGAACGAAGTTAATATCCGCAATTCATATCCTACTAGGTATTTCAGCATGTCAAAGTCTCTCCAAAAAAGATTTTTTCGTGAAATTCTACTCTGGATTTCAAATTACAGACGTATTTATGATTTTCTAGCTTTTAGTTAATTTCTTGCATCGGTTTTTATTTGTGTTAGCTCAAAATGTATCATAATTTCGGATTGAAATAATCATATCATATGAGTTTTCTTATCTTCTAGATGTAACATTAATCTTTTCATGCTTTCCAGCTATATCTATATTTATAGATGAAAATATAGATGTATATTGAAGTTCTAGGAGTGATTACACCTTGATATATTTTCGTCATAAATATTTCATGATTTTTTGCAGCTGTATGATTCGCTCGCTTTCCTGGGTTCAGCGAAATATCAATAGTCTAAGCTGCGAAATATTTGGAAGAGAAACTCGTAAGTAAAATATTAGCAAATTTCCTTAGCAGATTTCGTTATTTGAAAAATAGTCAATTTCTTCAAAAATAAATGAGACCTGTCCATGCTCGATTTTCACAAATCCTTCAGTGATCTCGTCGTGATACAGAAAAGTAGAAACTCGCTTGCTTGTCACTAGAAATCTCCCAAAAGATCTTCGGAATATGCACGCTGTTATCTTAGTTTTCATGACAAAATTTGATTTCGTAAATATTCCTTTAGATATCTTTACAGACGTGCATATTATTGACAGTGAAAGTCTACTTACTTAAGCCAGAAAAAGTAGTCAGGCTTATCTAAAAATTTAAATATGAGATGAAGAATGCGTCTAAGACTCTCTCTGATTTCTTCCAAATTGTAAATTATGTTCTAAATTGTACATTTTCAGAGCCTCATGGAACTGTGGATGATTATATCGACCTACCTTCTTTGTGTAAGCAGAACGCTTTTGTCTTTCTTAGAGGTGAGAAATAAATTCATCATGATGAGCTCCAATATTTCAAGATAAATTTACTTTCCAGGTTCGTTGAATACTGTATCCGGTTGTTTATGTATTGAACAACTTCTGTCTCTTGTGCCAAAGTTTCACTGTTTAATGGTTTGCAATGTGGATCCCACCATTATTGGTGCTTTAAAAGGTAAAAATATGGGTGGTATGTAAGATGGCATTTTATTCTATATCTTGCGTCTTCCATCATTATTTACGATGTACGATGTTAATCAATTCAATTTCTTTCACTGGAAAGCATAATTTGAGTGTTCGGTATCTTCTATGTAACAAAGGTGTACACTGTGCACATACTATTTTCCACCTTTTCTACGCCTGGATGTACATAGCACAATTTCTGTTTGACATAACAACATACTGTGTACACGGACGTTGATTTCACAAATGCTATAGGACTAAATCTAACTTGATGTACTATTTCAATAGGGTGTCCAGTTAAGCACGCCGGAATTAATTCAATTGCCATATCCACAATACTATCGATATGCTATTGATGTATTGCCTAGAATATCTTTAAAGGCATGCAATTTCATTTTGCGTCATCGGTTTACAAGGAAATGAATTGAAACATGAAAAAATTAAACATGTTTGCTATTGCATTCACAAAGCAATCTTTCATCCACAGTCTGATATTCACTCGGCAGTCATGGCATTTCCTCTTATTCTGTGAAGGAAATGTTCAATCACTCTTTCACATGCAAGTTTGACGTGATTCCACCAATTCCACATCGAATCTGGTGCTTCGTGTTGGGTTTGTTTAAATATACCCGTGATTTCACACAGCACCAAAGAAATCACATGATCTTGGTGGCCATCGATAATCGCCATTGCTGTAGGTAATGCGATCAGAAAATTTCTCCGTGAGCAACTGTGTGGTTTCTCGCGCAGTATGGCAGGTTGCACCATCTTGTTGTAACCATAAGTCTTGCTCGTCTAAGGTCTCGAGCTGAGATGTAATCTCTTCGAAATCTCTAAATGCTGTGACCGATGATGCAAAGACGTTCTGGGATTTTCCTCCACGCTCTCCCTTACAGCATTGATACTACCCGGTGATCGCACAGGTCGACGTCGCACAAGATATCCATCACAGAGCTGGTCTCCTCATTCCTCTTAGTTTACCGTCGACTCGTTCGGCCCATCTCTTCGCCCAAAAATTCTTTTAAGTTAACAAGTCATTTCTGCGTAACATTCCCCATGTTTGTAATGCAATTTTACAATCTGTATTCTTTGTTCTTTAGAGTATGAATTCATGTTGACTTCATGAAACACCGACAGCACAAGTGACAAGTGATACGAAAGTGCTAAAGTGTTTTATTACCATTATGAGTGGAAGCAATTATGAGTTAAAACGTCAATCGTCTTTCCTTCATACAAATGTCTACTGTGATCTCAGTTACATTTGAGACTATACATTTATTGTTAGCTTTTGAGGTTTATACTGCTTCTTGTTGACTAGCTATGTATGGCGTGATATAAACCGAACCGAGGCGAGGAACATATCCATTTCAGAAATACAATGATATATCAGTCATTGAGTGAGGTCAAATATCGAGTGTCAAGGTGTCAGTGTTGAGGTAAACACCGGTGTTGACACCCAATACTTGTATTGACGCTGGTGTTGACATCCGAACACTAGCGTTGACACTGAATGCGAGTTTTGATGGAGAGCATTGGTGTTACTATAGGTGCACACGGTTCGTGCGGTTTGTGAAAGTTTATAAAAGTTTGTGAATTTTGAACAGAAAGTTCGAGGCCCTTGAAACTTTGTGAATTTCATGATTTTTCGGAAAAGTTTGTGAATTTTTGGAATATCAAAGTTAAATTTCTGCAGATGATTTTTCACAAAAATCATTAACTTCCAATGTACGTCACTAAATTATCAAAAATTATGAAATGTGGTTTTACGAAACCTGTAACGAATATCGTGAAAGAATTTATAAGGTGAACTGGTAATGCGCGAGCCAAGTGATAACACGTTCTTTGAATCATGACTGTGGAAGCAATTCATAACCAAGTTTGGAATCATTTTCTTGAAACTGGAATTATGTTCATTGCACAAAATGCATATCTTTTTTCAAGAAGTGTGGAAAAACTTGATACATTGGACGTTGATCAATTCATAGCAGATCTACATGTAGGACTACTTGTGCGCTCCCTAAAATACTCGAGTGTATGAAGACAGCTATTCTCTCGAGCGAAGCAACGAGTGTGACCGGATGGTTTGTGCTACGGTTTGTTTCCTGGTGGTGACTAAGCCCTAAGCCAGCTTCACTTCAATTTTTGGATCAAAGGGAAGGTTGAACCAGTATCACAAAAGGAATTCTGAAGTACTATCCTGTCAACTGACTGCTACAGATAGGTCGCAAGTAATCTTTAAAACACTTGATCATATCGTTTGTTTATCTATATTGTTCATCTCTAACAAATCAGAAGTAACTGAAGTTTGTAGTGAACACTCCAACGTTTTACTAAACAATCAGGAACTGAATCAAAAATATCTTCAATGAAGTGAGGAATGAATGGAGACTATCAGCTTACAGTAAAACCAACATTCCGTCGTTTCATTGCTCTTTGTCACAAAATGAATTTCGAGGAATGCCTCAAAAATCGAAAATCACAGACGAGTTTGGAAATCCAAAGTACAGGTGTTCATCAAATATAGCAAGATATGTACTGATTCTTAGTCACGGTAATATGGTCCCTGAATCAGGCTTTGCGCTGAATGAAGCCATCGTAGATGTTCACGGAGACTCCGTGGACGAAGAGGTGCTTGTGGCGCTGAGCACAATCAAGGACTCATGCAGTCGGGCAGGCGGATTCGTGAACACAAAAATCACCAATTCCTTGATACTTTCAGTCAAATAATCTTCTCAAAAGTACACGCAACATTAAACGAAAAGATTGCAAAGGGCTATCGCTGGAAAGAAAATGGAAGAACGAGATCTGAAAAAAATAAAACGTGAAGATGAAATTTCTCATGGCGAAATAGCAAAGAGGCGAGATAGCAAAAAGAAAATTCCTGTTGAGAATTCTGAACTCCGAGAACAGTATAGCTCCAATACGTATTCTCGAACGACGTTGTGGAAAGTAAACAGTCTACGTAGTTGGCTATCGAACAGAAAAGAACTAACACTCGAGCACTTCAAGATGTAGAAAGCAAAGGACATTTTTCTGCTGACTTAACATACAAGTCCCCAAATAGTGATCTGCATCGAACCTTAAAATGTATTTGCTTTGCCTTACCATTTGAACTATCTGCACATGCTCGCATATTACCAGCAATTTGAACTGTTGCGGCCAATGACGGACAGCAATTAAGCTATGAAAGCTGAAAGTCAGCAAAGTAAACAACTTCTAATGCAGTCAAACGCATTACGTCGGGAGCTAATGAGTTAAAGGAAGAGATGAAGAATGAAATGATTTTTCTAAAAATTGAAATGATGTATTCTGATGATCTAGTGATGGTTATTCTTGAAAACTTCAACTCGTTCAATTGTTCTGTTGCAATTGAGTTGATACTTGGACATAGATTATTATTAGCTCTGTTATATTATTGATACTATTGTAAGTTTCAATTTTGTAATCGAAATCGTCCGACCCAATAATTTTGATGCAAATGTTTGTTTTGAAGTAAAATTGTTTTATTTCTAAAGCTTTAAATGCTTTTTTTCTAACAGTGAATATCTTAATTATTCAAGAACAAGCATTTGTATTGTTTGTTTTTATATTGCCTTCATGCAATTGAGATGGTCCGATCAAATATATGGGTAAATATTTGTTTTATATATCTTCGTTTAAGCACAGTAATATGTCAGTTGTTGTTTGTTTTTCTATCAATAAATATATGCTTCAATATATTTTGAATACACAAAGTCACACATGAGCGTAGGATTCCGTACTTCAATATTTTCTCATGATGGGTCAATATATGGAATGAATCGAGTTGTAATCAGTGGAATGTAAGCATAAGTTTCAATAATAATTGAGTAGAAGTGTCTTGTAGCCGCATTGTTAGGGTCTCCTCTTGCCGAAATAGCATCTACTCCTTTATATTTGCGAATAAAAGGTTTGTGAAAGTTTGTGAATTTTGCCTCCAGGAACCCGTACGAACCCTGGTGGAGACTATTTTCAACTGAAATCAATCATTGAGGCAAAATTACCTATCCATCTGATTTGACAAATGTACAAACACATTGCAGTACATGTATTGACAAACATGCGGTATGGTTGTCGTTCTTAAAAGTCATGTTTACAGTGTTGAAGTGTATTATGATCTCATCCATTTAGTGACAAACGCTGATCATTGAATTAAGCTCTAGCATGTCGCGATGAAATCTACAAGATAGACCGTACTTATTGCATACTAAGAATTCGCAAATTTGAAAGATGGCACCTAAATTGGCAGTATGTAAGATGGCGACCGCATTGGCATCGTGCGCAGATGCGGGAACTCCTACCAAAGCGTATCTGACCTTCCCATGCTTATCGCACACTGTTTGGATGCTAAGTCCATCACAAGCCTTGCATGTTTCTCCCACAATAGAAGGCGTCTCCCGCTCCATCTGGTTTTTGTGTGCGAACCACGAATCCGTCGATGTATCAGATTGCGGATAGATGGCTACCGTCCACCGTAGTCAGATCTTGGCTTAAAGTTTGAAATTCCTCAGGCTGTGGGAGGGAGCAGTAGGACCCAACAATTTCATCTAGAAATTGCACAGCCTTAAGAAGTATACATGTAGATTTGGCGATTCCCTCGGCTTTGGCGGTTTTCGATTCGTACCGCCTGATGATAGAAATTCGAGAAAATTCTCCATTCGCCTTCTACTTGTGTGGTATCGCGGCTCCCTAGGCTGATTCTTCCGTCTCCATGAATGGAATTCATTGACCACCTCGTCCAGTTTATCAGACGTCAATCTTATATGGCGGGAGCTATCGTCATGCGAGCAAGCTGGTTTTCTGTGAATGTTTGGCCCACGAAGCATCTTTGAAGACCTCAAATTCAGTAAAGAAATTCATCAATCAGAACACAGAGGCCAGTCTCTATATATGGTGATGATGTCCAATTAGAATAGAAACATGTATTCAGGCCGCGTCAGCGCAACACGCAATTTGACCTGCACGAGCGCTGAACCCCTAGCGGTTGAGTGACCAATTCCATAGAGATTAATTACGATTCCAGTGTTGAGATTCGCTATGCTGGTGTCTTGAACAGTCTAGGCAGGAAGATAGATTGACCAGCGCTTGACGGCGGCGTTCAGCACCAGCATTCAACGTTGGCAGTTGATTTCACGGACACACGACACTGAATGTGATAGTGCAGCACATGCGCTGAGCGACAACACTCGACGAATATAGGCATTCAACATTGAATTTCAGAGCTGAGCACGAGTGTTCAGCCCAACACTGCTAGTATAACCAACACTTATCTTGGCGCTCAGCACTGGTGTTGACAATTGGCAATGTGTTTGCTCAACTGTGTACACTCATTGCCAAAACTCAGTTTTTGACCTCATACATTGATTTTCGTGTTCCTTTAGTGAAGAGTAAAATCTACGGCTTAACAGCAGTGGTCAGATTCGTGCACGGATTTGTTGAGACTGAGCATGAATAAGCAAAAAGCCAGTGCGGGCACGAAAATTGAACCTCCTGAAGTTCGTGCCCATCTTTCTACAAAAATTACCTAAATGTTCGAACACGATCTACAGATTGGCCCAGATATAGCTTACTTTTTTCAAATGCATCTGGTTCGTGTTATGTTTTACCTATTACATTATGAGATGTCATTTTAAAGGCGAAGAGGCCCCATTTTATTTGATACGACTTGTTTTATATGATATTGCATCAACTTCTTAACAATTTTTCCTCAAACAAAAGCAAAATATATAAGATAAAGCAAAACAAAAAGAATAATCCACTTAGCAATAAAACGATTACTCAACATGCTTCATGGTGACCGACAGTCAATCAGACCTCCGTCATTTTCATAGCAATGACATAGTCTGTCGTCGCTACATCTGACATTCTGATATCATCAGCAATCTCCCCAACAGAAGTTCGAATCTTTTCTTTAAGATCCTCGGTTGACTGAAATCGACTGCCGGCGAAGGCTAGCCCCTTCAAATCGCCACAAAACCATTAATCCATGGGGGTCAATGTCAGGTGATCTCGACGGCCACGGAATATGTCCACCCCTCTAAATTTGACGCTTACCAAATTTATGTCTAGCCAGTTGCGCATCGCACATGCTCAATGAGGAGGAGTTCAATCCTGCATGAAGAACAGCCTTTTTTCGTTGAATTGTTGGATCATTTGAAGGTGAGGAAGCAACCATGTCGACAGCATGGTTAGGCAACTGTCTCCCGTCATATTTCCTTCAAAGAATAATGGACCCAATACTCCTCCACGCTTCACTTCGCACCAGACAATCACTTTCGAAGAATCCATGGGATACCGTTGTTTTGAAATTTGAGTTGCCAGTGCTCCAATAGCGACAGTCGTTGTGTCTGTTGGTCTCGCCACTCAGATGGAAGTTGGTCTCGTCCTTAAAACCTCTGTCGGTAATGGTTTTGTACGATTATCGGAGAACGAAGCACCTCATGCTATGCTGCGATCATGAAGCGTTCTTGTGGTGTGAATCTTTCACTTATCATTGAGCAGGACTTGAGCATCATTGAACTCATCATTGTCACTGTCTCTCGCTTTCAATATTGCAATGAGTTTCTACGATTGATCGATGATTCATTGAAATTTGAATGTTAATCAATTGATTTTATAGTTGCTGGACAACTGAACAAAGCTATCTGAGTGGATCATGGTTACTTCCTATTTTTGTTGCATTGTTACATCAAGACTGGTATTATATATACTTGATTCTCATAGAAAATGGCAAAATGTTTTAGAGCATACAGAGAAATGAATAACTCAAGGTAAGTCAAGATGTATTTTTGAGAACAAATGGGTGTCTTATTGTCTGATTGTGTTTAAAATGACACATGCTACGTTGCGATATGTTTCTTCTACTTGAAGCTACACGCTTTGAAAGCTAGCAAGCTACATCTGGGCCACCCTGTATATTAATAGCGGTGTTTCATTGTAGGTCATGAATTATGTTTTCATGAACAAACAGAACCTGCGCACACACCTTCAAACATTGACAATAGAGATGGTTACAAATTTAATAATAGCCAACTTCATTGAAATTTGATTACTACTCGCAAGGTATCTATTAGCATTATGTTAAAAACTTATTTCGCGAGATGTTTTGAATTAAGTTACATACCCTCCTCGATTCAGGCTCAGGGATTTCCTGATTGTAGAGAACAGAATCACTTAAATATGTTTATGTCATAGTCTCCCCGATTCTGCATGCGAGCAACTGTTCCTGTGGGCTTTCATGTGCTTTGTACTTTAAGGCCAGTCAGTGTGTGCCCACTTGGAACCATGTTTTCCATGGTCTTTCACAATTTTCTCCAATGAGTTGTAGGTTTCCGTAAAAGTCGAACAGCTTTTAATGAAGTTTATTCCTGTGTTCTTAATAGAAAAATAATAGAAAATGGAGCACCATATGGCCAACATAGTAGGCCCTTTGCAGCACTTTAGTAGCATTACGTAGCTCATGTGTGATAAGAATGTAACAGGAAATAGGTTACAGTTCCATCTGTCCTGAAAATAACTCATTGCTGTGTTCAATCGACTGCAAAACAATAAAAATTACAGCAACGTGACAGGAAAATTATCCTTTTGTTGATATATTCTTTTTTTTTGCATTTCATTTTGAAACATTGATGTCCCGGAATGATTTTATATAGAAAAATCGCAAGATGCATTAGTAGTGGCAGATATATTTCGCCTGCTCTCAGTCGGTGCCGTACGCAGAAATGAAATTTAGTGAACAAGAAGTGAGCCATGTTATTTTATGCATTCTGAAATAGCAATTGCATTGTACCAAATAACATTGTTCACTTCTTGTTTACTAAATTTTATTTTGACTTACAACAGTATCGTGGTACTTTGTCTATGGTGTCATTTTCCGTGTGTAAACATCTCTTACTGCATCGATTTTCATTCTATAAATAAACGTATGATACTTTTATTATTAAGATAAGTATGTACGAAGATGCACGGGTTTCATCAGTAAGATGACCTAAGTTTCGTTTCGGGTCCATCTTGGTATCGGGCATCATCTTGGGCGATCAGCAGCCGGCGAACCCACGACCAAATGCATGCCCCACAAAACTCATAAAACACTTGAAGAAGTACAAACCAACATAACAAAATGAACAGAAAATAAAAGAACTAATGAATCGAAGAGACACATTAGAAGGATGTTATGACGAGACTCTGGAATTTCAGTGATGCGGATGCAAATCTGAAGGTTCTTCTGAATGAAAAGTCGAAGCTACAGGATAAGAAAAATCAGGAATCAGACAGACTATCAGAAGTTCATGAATAGAAAGATCAGTGTTGCCAGACCTGCGCAATTTTTGCGGTGACTGCGCAATTGCGCTCCTTCCTGCGCAATTTTTTTCATCCCTCTCCCTTGCAATAAATTTGTAGAATTTGTTGTCTATTCACTCACCTGTTCGTTTGAAAAAAACTGGAATAGATTGTCCAATTCATCTCTGAACAAAGTCCTTTTCGCGAAAGACCATCTATTGTCAAAGGATGTAAAGTCGCATCAAGTTTCTGCCACCCCATAATTGATTTCCCTGTTGAAAGGAGCTCATGCGCAATGTGTGATGCTAAATGTAAGGAAAAGATGCATTGGAAGAAATTATAAAAGGAATAAAGCCGAAGAAAGATTGCAAGCTGAAATCTCGTTGGAGGAAAAGACTGGTCGTGATCTTTAGAAGCTTTTGCTAAAGGAAGAGGAACTCCTTACCGAGAAAAATGCCCTGGATACAAGAAGACTGCGAGCTGAAGAGCGCATGAAGCAAGTTTAAGACATATGAGAATCTTCCCTGGAAATGTGTTCGGTAGATGCGGAACGTGACAAAGTTTGCTGTCAAAAAGAAAAAAGATAGTCGTGGACACTGTGGTGAAGCGAACATTAAGTGCAGGCATCGGAGACTTAAGTGATTCCTAAAAGACCAAGAACTGAATGAAGTTAATCAGGTGTGATTTATGTCCTAGTTTAAAGTGTTATCATTAACATCAGAATGAAAAAATGTAGTCAATAACATGAGGTGGTAAAAATTCTAAAGTCTTATGCCATTTCTACTGACTGAGTTAATGTGGCAGTCAGCTGACGTCCAATCAAGATTAGACATTTCTAATCAAATCAATATTTTGTTATTTGTCATGATTTATCCCTACGATAACCGGTTTAGACATCTGAATAACCCTGCCGAATTCCCCTATCTATGATTACTTTATAGCTGGTTACAACGTCAGCTGAGATGAAATATTCAATTTCAGTGCCGGCTACTTTCAGAACACCGATAGAAATATATCAGTGTGTTTCAGCATTGGGCCTATAGTTATTTTGGTCAATTGTGTATGATGATACTGCGTACCTTACTTTTCCAACCGCAATTTGTCCGACGAAGATTCGAAAACAAGTCAGCTAGAAAGCTAGGCAAGTGCTGTCGTTGAACATTGACAAATCTGTTTTTCCAATGTTCAATTTTGAGCGACTTAATGATATTTGCCTGGTAAAATGAATTGAATGAAAACATCATGAGTAAGAGAGGCACTACTGTGAAAAGAGTGCTTGCTCAGCTCTCTAGCTAATTTATGTCGAAGCTCGAACCCAAGTTGCACGAGTCGTAGTCGGGAATAAATGGAGTTGGCGTCCTTATGAACTTATTATCTGTGACGTATATTTTACCAGAAACAATTGTAACTGTGACATTTGTTTGCAATTAATTGAATACTCCTGCAATGATAAGTTTGTAGTTTACAAGTACACTTGTTAACGCTGCAATGAATTTTATATTGGTAAAACCGCTCGTAAGTTTATAACTAGGCACAACGAACACAAAAGAGCCATTAAGAATATATCAATTAGCAGTGCCTTGTATGAGCATATTAGAAATAAGCACAACGACATAGGCGACATCGGGGATTTTCAGGTCGGTTTCATTGCTAAACTCGATAACACTCGCGACACAACATTTACCGAATCAAAAGCAATCACACAGCTTCAGCCGAAAATCAATAGAAAACATGAACTACCGCAGTACAGTCTGTCTTCACACTTCAATCACCTCACACTTGACGCACAACACACTTCTTAATATCACTCAACTCTTTATAAACCTTCCCACAGGCTGCCGACTTTACCAATTACATCGACCGAGAGAAGGCGCTGGACGCCGAAGGCCCTGTCAAAGCCATTTTAACTTATAACTTTCTAACTCTGTCCATAAAAAGTATCTCGAGAGAACTGCTATTTTTGCTACCATTTTGGACAAACGATATTTATGCACAGTTTATGTTATGACGGCATTGATCATTACATATTGCTTTGATTTTGTTGAAATCAAAAGTGATCTTCTCAAAGAAAGTGATTTTTCAAACATAATTTATGACTTTTTGAAAGCATTTTTTACAAAGTCAGCGAAACTAGATGATTGCATGGTTTTTTAAGAGGGTCGGTCAATAAATAAGTTTCCCTGTCTTGTCAAACACAACGCGATTACTTTATAGGCACCAGTTTGCGATGAAGTGATTGCTAGGTGAATTCTTATCATTTCACTTCAAGCAAGTTCTCCTGTGATTCTTATCATGAATTTGACAGCCGATCGATTTGTGAACACTTCTCAGTTATGTCCGGCTTTAATGTTCGATTTGACGTTAGTTGTTTTCAGTCATTCTTTCCGTCTTGTCCTGCTCTGACTACTCGCGATGCGACATTAGTATCATCATTAAGTTTCTGACTGCATTACGAACTCCTCCAGTTGACATTCACGCCCAACTGTTCAATGTTATGGGGGAGGAATGTCCTTCAATCCAAACAGTGAGGAAATGGGTGTGCGAGTTCTAAGACAGCAGAACACACTGCTCTGATCTGCAAAGAGCTGGCCGCCCTGCTTCAGTTTCCATTGAAGAGAAGATAAACGAGGTTCAAGCTCATATTCAGCAGGATCGCAGGATCACGGTGGATCAAATGGTTACGGAGCTTGACATCAGCCATGGAACAGCTTGGGATATTGTCAACGAGAATTTGGGGATGAAGAAACTTTCCTCGAGGTAGGTTCCTCATGTTCTGACCGAAGAGCAAAAGGTGAACAGAATGGTGGTGTCCTCACAGCATCTCCAACGACTCAAACGAGATCTTTCCTTCCTGAATCGGATCGTTGCAGCAGACGAGTCTTCGGCTCATTCTTGGGTGGCCAGAACTCAAGCGCCAGTCAGCTGAGTGGCGACTTCCTGAAGAAGGACGTCCGATGAAGCAGCCAAGCTCGATTGAAGGTGCTCCACTTCGATCGCTGCGGAGTCATTCTCGATTGTCCTGTTCCCCATGGTATCACTGTGAACGGTGACTACTACCAGTGGATCCTCCGCGAGAAACTCCGTCCAGCCTTGAGAAGACGACGAGATCTTCTTGCTGAAGGCGTGATTCTCCTTCACGACAATGCCAGGCCTCACCTGAAGACTTGTGTTGTGGAGATATTGGCGAAGTGGGAATGGGAAGTGCTCACTAACCCACCTTACTCCCATGACTTCAGTTCCTGTGACTTTTTCCTCTTCTCAGCAATAAAAGAGGAACTTCGTGGAAGGCGATTCCGAATCGAGGAAGAGATTAATGCTGCCCGGAGTGTGTTGATCAAGAATCTGGACATGGATGCCATTGAACGTGGAATAACGAGGCTCTCCCAACTCTGGGAGAAGTGCGCTGAAGCTCATGGTGCATATTCTGAATCGTAAATGTACAGACCTTGTCCCTATGTAAATCTTGTTTATAAATCTTTTCAATGAATGCAGAAATTTTGAAAGGGAGACTTATTTATTGACTGACCCTCGTAGTATATGCGCCTTTCTATGAGATTTATCTAGTTTTATAATCTGATCACGCATTTTTAATTTACACTTTGTTTGTTGTCATAGTCCAGTGCTTCTTAAGGTTTACTTGCCGAGGACTGTGAGCGCCACCCCAAGTGAACTGGACCAAACGTATTTGAATATCCACGGATCTAGCATGCGTAGCGGCGTCCATTTAATCGCGCTGTAATTCAATTTAGCATTTTTGTCTCAAATTCAGTTTCTACTGATGATGTCCCGCAAGTCCTGTACAAAGAATGATCGCGAGTCAGATGTTACTACTGCAGTAGCAATTTACAAAAAATCTAGAAAAGCAAAACAGAATATTATTTATATGTAGCCTGGACAACATCAGTATACAAAAAAGTGGCACGTCATCTGAGCGAACATATCGGAATGACCCATTCTTTAGGTAATCGTGAAAAGTCGATAAACACAGTGCGCCACCCTAGTGGCGGATAACTGACGCTGACTGAATCGTAATTTGCAGTAAAGTAGCACTGTCATTAACACGTAGCTGTCACTATAGCCTCATATGAAGACACATGATCTGCAGATGCTTTCTATGCTGATAATATTGAAGAAAAACTTCGACTCTGAGACAGCGGCATCGCACTAACAAACCAAATCAAATACAGTGGAAGACGTCTTTGGACCAAATCCGCCATTGATAAAGCGTTTTATACCAAAAGCAATCTTCATTTCACATCAACTTCGCTAAAAAAGTATGCTAACTTAAAAGAGTTTGATTAAAATAGATAGACTAAATTAACTGAAAAACAGATAAAGGCGATGAAAGTAATACAAACATAAACTGACAAACTGTCTTTAAAATTGATATAAAATATGAAGCAGAAAAAGGGATGATATCAACGATGTAGGAAAAAATGTGTATTTCTTGTCCCGCGCAATTTTTTTCTGTCTTCGCAAAGAAATGAAATTTGGGTCTGACAACGCTGATGATGATGTTGTTCTTAAAAATGAATGATCTTTATGAACTTCTCCACGCAGTATACGTACTAATTGTAACTAAGTGCATTTCTAGGCATTTCGAGACATTTTCGGTTGACCAGTTTCTATTGCATGTACAATGTACATGTATATGAAATAATGTGCACTTACGGTCTCAAAAATGCAACAGGAAGATTTTGCATTTCATTAAAGGGTGGATAAAAAATAATTTATTGCTATTCACTTCGAAGTCTTTGGGTTGACTATGGAATTGATTCATCCACGCAAGTACAAACTCGCAATCAGTTGAGAGGTTGGCAAAAAGTCATTTTTGTTCTTTGTGTTTATGTCTTTGTGTCTTTGTGTTTTGTTCTTCACGTGATTGTATGAAAATTGGTAGCAGACACTCGTAATATGGCAAATTGACAAATTCTACAGTAGTGATGATGTAGTTAAAGCTGCGAGTCATGCATGCTAAAAAGTCTTATCTAAATCATCGTGTATCTTCACGTTATGAACTTCATAAGCTGTAAGATATTTTACAAATGCTTAACTTTTTGAACAAGAATAACACAATTTGACACTGCAGGTTACTTATAAGCTCTCATCCACACTAAGTGGAGGAAAGATCAGAAAGTTCAGCCCAAAATCATGCCAACAAAATTCTGCCAAAGTTGCCGCTGACAAAAAGTGCATCAGAGTTTTCGATTGTATGTTGAATAAAAGTCAATTCTAAGCTAAATGATGAGTTCGAAAACTTCACAGTAAATCGTGACAAGAAGGCCAACCAATCCAATCGGACTTCTGTGTATACCACCGCTTCCAAATATCGTGTTCACGACCGAAGAAGGGGTCACTAGTGTATGCCTGTGTACTCTTCCGATTTTCCCGCAAGTTGTACGCTTTTTCGCTGATTTTTTTTATTTTTCAGCCAATCGTGCGATTTTTCACCGATTTTACATAACTGTAAGAATTTTTCGAAATTAATGTGCTCGATTGTGGTTAGGAATTTTGGCTATCGAATAAGTCACATTCTTATTACATTCTGGAGGTGTGAGCTTCAGTCAAACGCATTTTGACAATGCAGTTGCCTCTCAGAAACTTGTGGCCGTCCGAGGCGTCAACTTATGCCTATCCACATTAAAAGCCAGAAAGCCTATTGACTATGCCACACAGCAGCGCAGCTTGCGAGCGAATCTTTTCACAAGTGAGGAAAACAAGACTACGCTAGACGACCTGAACCCTTCAATCCAGGAAAAGAATACAGCGATAAAGAAATTAAGCGACTGAAATCGTGTTATAGGAAGGAAGTGCAGGAACGCAGTGGCATTGCAATTTGACCATTTTTGTTTTTGATGTATTTCTTATTACGTAATTAATCACCTATTTGGTTTTAGAAAATCATATCTCTTATCAAACACACAAGCAATCCGCTTCTTGTTTTATTTTTCTATTGTTACGTTTTGTTTTGATTGATAGTCTTTGTAAAATACTATGTCTGTTCTCAGTACAAGGATGCGTAAGGAGTAGGGAATTTCAGGGATTTGAGTAGGGAATATACAATTTTGTTGAAATTACAGACAATTTTAAATTGTGCGATATTTGTACGATCTTTAAGGGTTTTTTTGTACGGTTTTCCTGGAAGGATTGAACGATTTTTGAAGTTTTGAGGTACACAGATATGCTAGTGTATGGAGCCATCTGGAGCTTCTTCTGACGTAATAGATTTTGTTCTCGGCTCCGGTCACGATTATACCAGGAACGCGAAAGATAAATCAATAAATACCGGTACCGTTCTAAGCAAATAGACAGATAAATTTTGTTAGCCTATTATGCCTAGAAAAAGAGCCTAGCTATTTCAGACCCGGATGCACGTGTTCGATCGGTTAACCGCGATATACAACAAGTATGCATTTCACAACGTACACCACAATAATGTATTTTAAGAGTGTGGAATTGGCTAACAACTTATTAAAAGCTTAATGACATATTACTCAGCATATTGCTTTCGAAAGTAATCTTAACCATTAACATTTTTTGAAGAAACTCAATTAATCCTACATATTTAATCACAACGTTTCAAACAGATTTGATACTTTCTATTAATTACAAAATATTTCATTTTCATTAACTGATTGATACACATAACTTTCTAACTTTTCTCATATGATTTTTGCTTTCAGTCATTTTTTCAGACTTCAACTTTTAAACATGCAGGGCTGAAGTAGCAAATTCAAAAACCATGTATTATCTATTCATTGCATTAACATTTTTAAATTATCGGCATATATTGAATTTTGTTTCAATGAAAATCAATTACAAGAAACTGACGGGATGGATTATACAATGCGAAAAAAGAAGCAAGATGAATAATTTGATTAGGAGGAATTCAAAGTCATTGAGTAAAATTAAACCAGATAAAGAAACTTCTGCCATGGTATGATACGATAGTAATGTTCCCAATACAGAGATAGCATTGCTGCATTGCACCGCATTCTCTGAATCAAGAAAGATCGAGACGTTGATTCTCCTGTTATATATCCGACTTTGCACTGAATATCAGACACGAATTTTATAACTGACGGGCACTATGCATGCATTGTTTCTACGCAAGCTGATAAAAATTAAAGGATGATGATTGGGAATTCTTCTGGCGTTTACGGTCTTCGTCCATTGAGACAGTTTTTTCCTGGCTTCTCTTGCAGATGCTTCATGATAAATTTTTGTCAACGTGCCTCTATATTAACATGTACATTTTGATATCATGGCATGAATACGCTGCGACTCGAAATGTCGCGTTCCAAAATGTAATTTGTTTCTTCAACATAACATGTTAAATTTGAAGTCTGAAAAATCGGCTAAATAACTTTATGGGATTTTATGAATCTGATCATGAAAATGATGTATTTTTTGATCGCTGGAAAGCTCAGGAAGTCAACTATTCTATCAATGTGAAATCATTTAGATCTCGTAAGCAGTTCATTATCTGCAGGCCATTGAGGAAAAGTACATGTTCATAATCTTAAGAACCACCGCTGATAGAATTCAAAAATTTTGAAAACTAAGCGCAATAGAGTAAAATATCGTTCATTATCTAGCCGGCCAAATTTGGTGGTGTAATTGGAATAGTATATCTGGTCAATATAAAAAAAGTAGCTTGGAAATTCAGTGAAACAGCCCGGGAATCGCCCGGTAATTTGAATCTTGAAATCTGGCCGCCACCCTGTTTACAATATAATGCGATTTGTAGTCATACATCTATGAAGCAGCAAGTTCTTTGAACTGGTGGGGCTGGGCACGAATTTCGATGGGTGGGCACGAAAATTCTAAAACCGACCACTGTGGCAGTTAAATATTCATGACTATCTGAATGAAATGAAGGTACGTGCAGCTAGATATCACAGAATTCGTTTGCTCATTCATATCTCTCTATCAGAGGATAGAAAGAAATCAGTCGCAAAATGCAACGTACACAAGCTGCCATGAACTGTCAAATGAATTCCATGCTAACTTTTGGCCTTCGCATGTCTGATGTACTTAATACTCGAAGAGAATCCTGCATTTCATTTGCTCATAACTTATTATGAATATTTTTTGTCTTATTTTTTCAGATACCCTTGTGGAAAATGAAATCTCCGTGTTGGAAATCAGCAGTTCGAGGAGAAGCAGTGATGACACAGTGTTGAACATTGATATATCATTCGATGAATTAAATTGCTCGACCACAAATGAATTAAAAGATAAAATCAACAAGGAGTTGCTGAGTCTGAAAGCAAAACTGAGTAAGGCTCCTCAAGTTCTTTTCTGTCCTGCCCTGTTAGCAGCCGATCCCCTGCTCTTTGATCTCAACATTTGTACAGCTTTCATATTTGAACGCAAATGGGATGAAGATTATCGAGAATTGGCTCCTGTTTTGACTTTGCCAAAGTTGCAGCAATTGGTTCTATGCGCGCCTGATGAACAATAGTTTCTGCCGATGAAGTGCATCTTTTCCATTATATTCTGAATTTTTACGAGATTCTTTTATAGATACGACATAAATCATCGTTGGTCGGATAAATATTTATCAGTCGACCATTTATTAATATCATTTGTTTTACATATTTCATGGGTGCGCCCATCTATCATTAAAATGACAACTTTGATATGCCACATACTGTAATGAGAAATTTTATCAAATCGTGTCTTCTTGATCTTCTCTTCTCTCGGAATCTTAGGCAGATTTGAAATATGGTTTTGACTCCCGACAAAAAATACATTATGTCAATCAGCTGAATAGAACGGTGATGAAAAGTAAGTATCATTTGTTACACTGAGCTCCATGGAAGTTTCACAGATATGAATTTCAATATCGCTTAATCGAAATAACATAACTGCAGAAGTAGCCTATGTGACCTAGAAATGTTAGCAGTCTATCCGGAATGGCTCGCGAAAAACCCTGTAAATATGGTCATTTATCTCTTTTTAATATGCTTTTTTTAGCTGCGTAAATGGGGTAAACCATGAAGGCGCCGCGTTGAATTTTTGATGATTCTTATCCATTTTTATAGCCATCGCGTCACGCCAACTTGAGGCAATGGTCTTGATTGCACTGTGCTTTTCCAGAAATCGAACTTTATCTGATTTGAATAGCTTAACCCTCACCAGTCCAACGGGTCCACCTCACCTATGGGTAAATCCAATTTAATCCGCAACCTTTGACGAAAATCTGTCTTTGATTTGTAAAATCCATATTTTTGAACCGATTTCAATAGATTTTTTGATCGAACCGTCGGGATCTCATCTATTATGGTATGGTTTTTAAAAGTCACAAAGCCAGGACCTTCACAAGTTGCCGTTTTTTTGCTGAAAAGAGACCAAAAAAGCATGTCCAAAGTTACAGTATTCTCAATCCAACACGGATTTTCGATCAGCTACATTCAAATGCACCCACTATATCATCTGAAAGTAGAAGATCAGCTCTTTAAGACAGTCTAATTTTTAATATTGTGATTAATAATAATCATTGAATTTCCAGTGGGTTTCCATTGTCCATTGTTCCTCGAAGAATAAATTATTTTTCCATCAAACGTTTTGCACCAAACGAATCCTCTAGTGTGCTAGTTTATAAATCCGTAAAGAAAATTCAGCTTGGTGACGTTACAACTGAGCAATATTGATTTAAAAATATTTTTATCCGTTTGTTCGACCAGAGTATTTGAATATTCCCAAAAATTTCATATGGATGCTGAAACCAGAAATTTTGTCTGGAATCGATGAAATTTCGCGGCATAGGAGGGATCCATGCAGAAGAAATTTTTCATTTATGTTAATTAACCCTCTCAAAATCTAAAAAAACTCGAGAATGTCCTCTGACCGAGACCCTAAAAAATCTCGGTCAGAGGACAACTTTAAAATTGAAGATCTCGGCCAGAATACAAGGGTCTCGGTCAAAGGACATTGTAATGTATGCATTTACATTTAGATCACTTCGTCTTACGCATTCAAGTATTTGCCCTAAGTTCCCAGTCTCATGAACCCAAATGCTGAAGCCGAAGAGTTTCCTGTTCGACATCAATTTGTCCTCTGACTGAGACCTTAAATATCTCGGTCAGAGGACAACGCGTTGAAATTGAAGATCTCGGTCAGAGGACAAGGCGGGTCACGGTCAAAGGATATTTATATGCAATACATTACATTTTGGTCACAATTCGCCTTACGCATGCAAGCATTCATCCTAAGTTCCCAGTCTCATCAGCAACCAAAATGCAGAAGCCGAAGAGTTTCCTGTTCGACATCTATCTGAACGAGGTCATTGTCCTCTGACCGAGATGTAGAAGAAAATGGAATTTTAAAAGTGCTAGATTTCTATGGAAAGTTTTTATTTGGTGTGGTCGCCGCTACGATTTTCGTGTTCAGCGTAAAAAATAAGTAAATTTAAATTTATTTTAATTTTAATTTTTTATCTTTTTAATAAGTATATTTGCAAATTTTCACGGAAATCTGAGACCCAAAGTTGAAAAGACAGAAATGTTGTGGAATAAATTGGATTTACCCAGCTGCTGTTTCATCTATGCTGCATGGTGGGGTAAATCCATTTTATACAGATGCGCCCGTAAGGAATTATGTCCTCGTAACATTTACATATTGTATACTGACAACCGAGCAAGGCCACTGCGACTTCAATTGTTACTGTTTTAACCAATAGCAACTGGCTTACGAGTTGTAGCATCATTGATAGAATACGCTATCGTCATTTATTAGAAGATTTGATATGAACGATGGCCTGATACGGCCCTAGATGCCCGTTTTTGGATAAAACATGCATGATGCATGTATCATGGATAAATCCTATCAAGAAATTTCATTCCTTATTAAATAAAATGGTCTATTTTGGTGTAGATATAACTATATTAATAATATTTAGCATTGTAAAGAGTGGGAAATGTATATAAAAATTACTCAGAATAGTAATTTGGAATTGTACATGGTAAAAACATCGATGATCCATGTACGTGGATAAAATACATAATTAAAAGAGCGTTTCCTGTAGAGAAGAATTGTCCATTTGAGTTAGATACCGACTTTACTAATAATATTGATGCTGTAAGAAGTAACAAATGCATTTAAATTACTCAAAGAATCGCTCATGGATAAAACATCGATGATCCATGGATATCGACATGTGAAACATATAGGGCCTATACGACATATGAAATATGCATGTCTACTATTATTTCGAGTGTTTTATATATGCCCTTTATATTTGATGAAATGGTGGGTATAATTAAGATATTCAGGTGACTTCATCGCTTCTCTCTTTCTCACTCACTCACTCGTTCCTCTTTTCTTCCTCTTCTTCTACTCATTTTTCATCATCTTTCACATTCACTACATGTACATTGTAGCTACAATGGCAATAACATCAGTCAATGCTGACGAACAGGTCAACAATATTAGGCCTACACATGACATATTTTTTCAATATTAAGCAATTCTATCGGCACACATTTTTCTTCTCAAATTGAAACATTTATTGAAGTTTCTAAGTTCCACACCGTGCCCATCAGCAAGTCGACTTTGATCAGTTTGCTCGTGTGATCGCTAAATTACTTAGCTAGTAATTTGCAAAACTTATGATATTAAATCAGCATGTAACTGAAAGAAACAATTGCATAAGTATCTCGCTCAGTCTGCGTAATCGTATCTCGCTTCTATAACTTTCCGTCACTATATTAAGGAAATTCGCCACGCGCACGCAGCTGAGGAAGTTCGGTCACATTGTTGGCAGCCTGATCGTGGCCGCATTCGCGAGCCATGAGCGGTCGATAATATTCTCTCGCTGGGAACTGTTGATACCTGTGACTCAGCGTCCCTGCTTAATAATTATTGTCCGCCCATCACGTGGGACCATAGAATTAAATATTTTGTTTATCTGCTTCGGTTTGCTAGAAGCGTGATTAATACGAAATGGACGGCACATTGAGGAGCCTATTAGGTGGCCAAAAAGGAATTCCTAATACCTTACAGAGATAGGAAAAAAGTCGTGCGTCGCTTGCGGATTAATGTGAGTTCCAGCAAAGTGCTTCGATTGCCAAAATTCCTTCAGATTCGAAGAATTCAGATCATTGCCCACAAGTGTTCTCCATAATGTTGACCCTTCCGATCATTATTAAAGAAAGTAGCAGGCGTACGAAAATTAGTTCACTTGATGTTTTCACATCCTCTCCTCGGCATTGCTCACTGTATAGTGCATACATTGAATCGAAGCCAGGCATCGATGTGTGTTTTGGTGTGTGCGAAGTGATATCACAGCACGCACGCATCTCTCACTGGCTCTGTTGTCCTTTGCTGACAGCTTATTGTTTGCCATTTCCAATAGCAAGCGATACACGAATTTTCCATTCGAGAAGGAGCAAGTTGTCTAATTCTGTGCCATTTCGATATAAGGTTACATATAACTCTTCCTTTCTAGGAAACCGAAGCGCGCGCAGATGAATCTAGTTCTGTGCGTGGGACAGAAAGCTGCCCAAGTTGTGCGCTCTTCGTTCTCGTGAACCCGTGTTAACTGCTTAATATTACAAAAGTCAGCGCATCAAGAGGATATTCTACTTACACACCTTTATTTATTCATCGTCTACGTTTTTTCATTATCTTACTTAGTTTTCATGCACAACATGGAGCACAATTCAAAAATGAACACTCGCATGTAGTCAGTGAGTTCTTCCACTCAATGAAGCCAT
Source organism: Prostheceraeus crozeri (assembly GCA_907163375.1). Taxonomy (NCBI): domain Eukaryota; kingdom Metazoa; phylum Platyhelminthes; order Polycladida; family Euryleptidae; genus Prostheceraeus; species Prostheceraeus crozeri. The sequence continues at coordinate 123,660 of CAJQUW010002782.1, read as the reverse complement.
CAAGTTCCTTTGATTTGTGCATCAGAATTAAAAATTCATCACTTGGATCAAACCGCAGAAAAAGGGTAAGCTTCTAAATGTTTCCAAATTTATTTTGTCAACTTACAGCATTTAACTGCAAGTCTAGGTACATGTATTTGGAAATCCCGAAAACAAAATCAAAGGAAAGATTTGGTCATATGATACAATCGATAAATCAAAAGTTGGTTTATTGACCATGAACACGTAGAGACATTTCTATGACTGTGCTGCTATCTCTGCTATTAATTTTGCAAATACTAGAAAGCTACTAGCGTCACACTTAATTTAATTTACTGGCAACAACAAAATATCTCAATTCCTCTCGGTTCCTCTTAGCAGCACATTTTGGGAATCCTTTATTTATACATAAATATCATAACTATCAAGAACTCCTAAAATGTGCTGCTAAGAGGAATTCTTGGCATATTGAATTCAAAGTGAATAAGTCTTGGGCATGTGACATCATTTGTGTGATGGAAAACCCAAGACCTATTCACTTTGAATTCAACATGAGAATGTGCATGCATATCAGTTTTCACGACGACGTTTCTCGTTGAAAAATCGATCAAAAGTCGTGAAAAGAATCATAATCAAATGGGAATATGTTGAAACGGTAATACACTGCTTTTAAATTCGTAATTTCTGATTGCTTTGAAAATAGCACAAAAATCTGGGCATGTTGAGACAAAATAGTTGCATGCTAGAAACTATGAGCATGAAAGAACTTAAATTAACGCATTAAAACCATTTCAATTTAGCACTTCAATAGTAGGCTATACTTGTGCTATGGCATCAATATTTGGATGACAAATAATTGAAAAAAAATTGAAACAATTGAACATGGTATAAGGCATAAAAAATCTATTCCAGGACTACAAAAAGTTTAGATGGAGAATATTTTTATCAATGCGGACAAACTATTGAGCTATTCGATATCTGCTTAAGTTATACAATTTAATCTTGTTTCTGAAAAATGGATTCATCAAGGAAGCTTGTTTAAATAGGTCACTATTTCCATTTCATAAATATTGAACTGAAAACCTGTAGCTAACGCCCATGATATTCAATTAATTTTTTCAGAATCGCTACATTTTAGAAAATGATATCAATTTGATATTTCGAGTCGTTTAAGAAAAATGATCAAGCACACAAAAGGCATAGATGCTACACGACGGACTGCACACTGTAATAAAGATCAGTTATGCGTTGCAGTCCAACAATAGGTTTAGTTTTGCAAAATCAATTATTTTTCATGCCTTACGATTAATATAAAACAATCGAAGTACAAACTCATTGCCACTCTTTTATATCAATTTGTGTTTACTTATTACAAATTATGCATCGCACTTTTCATATCATCGTAGGCCTAGTTATTATGGTCACATGTTAGTTGTAGGCCCGCATGTCACCATGAATACCTGAAGAGATGCTGTCATATAAACGGTAGACAAGATGACATTATGTGTGTGTTTGCAGATTGTGATTTTAACAAAATGAAATTACATGTACGGTGTTAATATTATAGAAAATTCAAGCATTCCTGACTATCTTCATTTCACGAACGATTGACAGGCGGTCGGCAATAGGCTATACTCCGTTTTTATTTGCAGATTGCATTTTTGTAAAAACAGTTACCGGTACTTGAATATCAAAATAAAATTATTAATAGATACTACAAACATTGATTAAAAAATAATTCATAAATTGTTAATGATCACAATTCAACCACTCCTGAATATCTTCATTTGCTATCAAAATTCCTAAGAATAATATCGCTTGCCACATTGTCAGAGATGAAATGAGTCAAAAGCAGTTTTCTTAATAGTCTTTACTACAACACCTAAAATTACTATAAATGATTTCTCTTCTCAACTTTGAGTAGGCCTACCTATAGAATGTTAATTAAGATTAGTTAAGTATGATAATTCTAGCTGCTCTGCACATCAGCACCAAATTTGTCTTCTTTTTACAGGTGCTTATTGCTGAGGCTGCGCAAACTCGTCGTATCTGTGCATCAATGACTCAATACCTGACCTACGCTCGGCTGTTTTTTCGTCTTGTCTTGTGAGCTAATTAACCCCGAAATACTGGAATTATAATTTACCCATAAATCTCTCATATATTCGCAACGTCCCACCGATCATCAGATTCGGACAAACGTCTTGTGGTCCAACTGAAGATGTTTTTTTCAGTGACCTCGTATCATCGCTTCAAACTTCATAGTACTGGTGATTGTTTCTCCGTTGAACTGTAAATTTTTCGTGACATCACCTCTATTCTTAAAAATGTGATGATGACGTCGCGACGGTGTTCGACTCGAAATGACAGTGTTTCAGATGACGTGAAATACGCATTCGGACTGTGGGCATGTTTTCTGGTTGGAAGGATTTTCAAATGAAGGATGATCAAATCCGGAAAGAGAAATTTTCTTTATGTTGATAACAGTGATTTTCTTCAAAATTATTTGTATCTGATCGTTCGATGTGTGCTACTATATGAACGTCATCCTATACGGTGGTAAAACTTTGTGCATTTTCTAAATACGTATGGAAAATTTTATTTTTGAAGGATATCCATTCCTTCTGCTGTTTACTTGGGAGAGCAGGGCTCAGTTTTTGTAATCTCTATGAATGCTATCGTACAAAGGATAATTTTAGCAAGAATAATTATTTTACCAAATGTAGGTCTAACAAATATTTTCTTACACGATTACTATTGTGCGGAAAATCAATCATGCTTGAAATTTGAATTAAGAACAAAAGAATACACTTCAATCTACAGCGTTATATTCGGTATAGCTCAAAGGGAAGAAGCGTACCGTGCCATAACATATTTGCTCCAGAAGAAAACTCCATAAGCTGAATGAGTGATCAATCGTTTCTTATTATGATTTCAAATATCTTTCAACTAAATTTCTCAATAAACTGTCATGGCACCCTTCCGGTCGACAATGCTGCATCAAGAAAATATATAAAGAATATTTCAGAGTAACATCTTCCGAATAATCGCTTGCACTGCCATTTTAATCGTTTTAAAACATTTCTAGAAAATACACTTCTCTGATAGCTTTTAGAATTATGATTTGTTATTCGATCAGAGTCTTTTTTGAAAAATACCTTATTTTACTAATTACAAATAACATGTAAAAGCTCTTCTTTCTAATTTTTTATTCCATAAATTCATTAGAAATGTTTTTTGAATCGGAGATTGAAAACTGTGTTAGAGACTGATTCATTTGCGTTTCATTAATTCACGTTGCGCATGAATTTTCCTTGTGTCTTCGATACATTGCTATAAACATGATGTTGATTTTATACACGGTTATTTAATTTGCATTTGAATGACTCTGTGACATGTGCAATTTTATATCGAAGATAATGTATGGCCTTTGCGCCACATCTATGCTGGAGTGACTGGAATTTGCCAGGAATGTAATGAATGTATTTCAATTTGTAAAGTAAGTTCTGCATGTTCGTAAATTTTACAATGTTGTATTCATGCAACATGTAGAATTCATCACTCCACGACAAAAATGTGCTATAAACTTACAATACAGATTGTACAATGATACTAGCATCCCTGGTTAATTTCATCTATTCGATGGTAAAATTATAGATGTCACATGATTAAATCATTGATATTTCATTGACAAAACATGCATGTCTCATAGATATAACATGCATGTCTCATACATATAACATGGATGTCTCATGGATAAAACATGCATGAAAATCATGCATGGCCATGTATGGTGCATGCATGATCATGCATGAGACATGCATGATCATGTATGAAACATGCATGGTCATGCATAAATCATACATGATCATGCATGAATCATGTATGATCATGCATGGGAATCATGCATGTTTTATCCAAAAACGGGCATCTAGGGGGATTAAGAAAGACGACGCAGACAGAATGATCGTCGCGAAACTTTTGACAACTGGAGCCGAGGGATCCTTATGATTATGAAATGCAGAAAGAGATCAGTAGAAGTGTCGAATGAACACGAAAAAATAATCATTTGTCTGAGCACTGGAAGGCAAAAAATGAGCAGTGGGGAAATTGACAAGAAATTGCAAGAGGAGATGGCCCTAATCCTTCTCGTCGGACAGTTCAACGCTACATGCAATTGCAATCCCTTTTCAAACCGCTTCATGCTAGTAAACTAAGCCTTATTTAAAAGTCCCCAACATCGTGAAAATCGCATTTTTCTGCGAATTCTTACGACTTTGGACGGCCGATGACTTCATTGATGTTATTTGCAGTGATGAAACACCCCAAAACATCCGTGGTTAAGAGCAGTTTATACTACTACTACGCGAGTACATTAGAGGTACGCCAATAGTCAGAAATAACGTGATCTTATGATGTCAAAGCATGGGGAATGTTTGTGAACAAGCGCGGGCGAGCGTTTATAGTTTCCGCGTAATCTACGGTTGTCCTTGTTGCCGCTTGAACCACGGATGAGCCACTAAGCATGTCTTCCCTGAGCATGAAATTGAGGTCCTATCACATTGTTCAGCCTCTGATACATGCAGGCACATATGAGACGCAAAGTCTACGTAACAGGACTGCCGACAAATGTTGCACAAATGTCACGCACAGCCACAATATGTTTAGGGTCATTTGTAATTTCGCATAGTTTACGCGTAATTGAGCGTGGCATGTCACCTAGTGTAGAAAGCCCAACCATCAAAATGATCGTGTTTGGGCAACCTCAATTGATGAGATTGAAGACCACGAAAAGTATCGCGAGGTCTTAGCGCATCCACTCTACATCGGACTCTTTGTTTGTTTTTCAGCAAAGAAAATTATGTTTGTGATCAAAGATGAAAGGCACTCTTTTGGAACAGTGCGTGAATACTTACTTAAGAGCAATGTTTCTCAAACTTTTTCTCGTCGCGCAGCCTACCACTTGACAGTCGGAGTCTCTGCCACGTACCACTATACATGATACCTAAGGAATTGATAGCAATGATGCCAGTGGCCTGGAAATTCACCAGATTAATACCCTTGTGAGAATTTGGGAGCAATAATCATTGATAGAGTTGAAAGTGCTCTTCATTCTCTCCCAAGCAACAATCAGCAGCATGGACTGACAACTTTGCGAAATTTTCTTCACGATGCGCTCACAAACTTCGAGAATAGCTTCAATTTGTTCTTACGTTTTCTTACCATATTCCAGACCGCTTGACAGGTATCATTGCGGCTCGTGGTATGGTCACACAAATTATAGAATATGTTTATGATATCCTTTTTGAGTTTGTATACTTAATTAGCCTATAAGTCGCTGCATTCAATGTTTGTATCTTATTGACAATTGCGGATATTTAAAATACGGGCGTATCTTCGTAAGCCATCCCGTGGGCCTATCATTTGGCAAAAAAGTGTCTTATCATCTGTAAAATCCTCCGCTCTGAGCCGATTTTCATAATTTATTTCATCTTAATCCTTGGGATCTCCTCTTTTCGGTCATCAGAAATTCAAATTAATCTAACAAAGTTTTCAGTAGTAAGTAAAACTCCACTTCTGGATAGCGCAAGATGGCCGCCATCGCTGACGTCCCCCCCCCTCTGGACCGGCAGAGTGTCGTGGTCGGCCGCCGTGGTGTTTCGAGTCTGACGTCCCCCCCCCCTCTTGTCGACCGTCGTGTAGCGCGCGGTGATGTGGTGTCTAGGTTGGCGTGGTGTGCCGGCCAGGTTGGGAGGGGTGGACTGTCGTAGCTCACCTGAAAAAATCCTAAGTGTCAGAGTGGCTTTGTATGGGTAAAATTTTGAAAATTTTCCAAAGTGTGGAATTTCGACCTGGGACCGTCACCAAAACATTTTTCATCAAATTTCACTGACCTCCCCCCCCTCTTCTAACTTTGGTTCTAGTGAACGGATTTTGGTCGTTCGAGTTTCATTGGAAAGAGGAGAAAAAACTGCTCGACAACATTTTTTGTTGCGAGTCAATCGGACCAGTCGTTCAAAAGTTAGAGCGGTTACAAGATTTTAGGTCGGAGCTCGCTCACCTGAAAAAATCCTACGTGTCAGAGTGGCTTTGTATGGGTAAAATTTTGAAAATTTTCCAAAGTGTGGAATTTCGACCTGGGACCGTCACCAAAACATTTTTCATCAAATTTCACTGACCTCCCCCCCCTCTGGACAGCTAGCTTCGATCTTGGCTTCTAGTGGACGGATTTTGTCGTGCCATAGCTCGTTTGAAAGCTAAGAGTGAGATAAATTCAGTGAAAGAAACGGCTTGTTCATATCTGTCTTCGTTCAAAAGTTAGAGCGGTTACAAGATTTTAGGTCGGAGCTCGCTCACCTGAAAAAATCCTAAGTGTCAGAGTGGCTTTGTATGGGTAAAATTTTGAAAATTTTCCAAAGTGTGGAATTTCGACCTGGGACCGTCACCAAAACATTTTTCATCAAATTTCTCTGAACGAGGGGGGGAGGGGGGGGAGGTCAGTGAAATTTGATGAAAAATGTTTTGGTGTCGGTCCCAGGTCGAAATTTGGAAGTTTTAAATTTTTCAAAATTTTCACCACACTGGAGCTCTCACACTTAGGAATTTTTTCACTTGTGGCATGTTACATGGACATGTGCTGACGGACCAACTTCCCGTGGTCATATGAGAATGGTTCAGGTGTCATATGATAGAGAATGATGAGACGAATCGTTTGCAACAAACCGCATGTCGCTACGATGAATACTTTCGGAGATAGAGCCATTTTAAGGTTTCTTCCGAGCATATATAAACCCCCGACAACGTAAGTCTGATCACTTCATCGAAAGACGAGGTAAGCGACGGTCGTCGCTCTGAGCTCCCGATATCGGGTGTTTCAAAGGACTCTATCTTTTGAAGTAGGCAAGCTATCTTCTTACTTCAAAGTTTGTATGATAGAGTTTGATAGTGTCTTTACTACTGATAAAATTTTTTAAAAGTAGTATGAGTAGTAAAATGCGGAATTTTTTAAAAATTCTTAATTTTCAGTTTTTTCAAAGTTTTAACATATAGACTAAGGTTTTCAAGTATCCTGAGTTCAAATCTGCTATCAGATTTGAAATTTAACTAAGTCTAAGGCAGCTTTGAGGGGTTAGATCCCAGCTACTGATCACTACCTTTGATTCGGCGTTCCTGTTACCACTTCGGGGCAGTGACAATGATGTCTTCAGCTGTAAAGAGCGGGTATCGGGGAAGATCTCTCACTTCCCTAGTGATCAGTACAAGGCCTTCGGGCTGTCGACGGGATCGAGTGCCACTCACTACACTCTTTAGGAATATGACTGTACTACATGATTCCAAACTTATACAAATTTCATTATCTTACAGTTCACAATAAAATCTAACATGGCTAACGACAAAAATCGTAAATATCATATCAAATGTGCTCATGTGGGCGAGTTAATCGCAGTGCGGACGCCAAGGCTCATGTCAAGAAGGCGGGCACCGGCCACATGATTATCTTGAATAGGGTTGCGTGCGTGAAGTGTAGAGTGCTGAAGGGTGATGAGGATGAGGCGCGTTTTTACAGAGTGCATGCTGACTGTAGTGGTGGTTTAGTGACTGATTTGAGATTTACGCAGTTGATTGTGGAAGAGAGGGAGCGAATGTTGGCGATCGAGCGAGAGGGTAAGGCTGAGAATGTTGTTGAGAATGTTGTTGAGAATGATGAGTTGGCGAGAGCGGTTGCGTCGTTGGAGGGTGAGATTGAGCGAAAGAGAGTGCTTGAGAGTGATGATGAGGATGATGTGGATTTAGATAGGGAGCGTGTGAGGAAGCGTGTGAGGAAGTTGAGCTCTTCGTCGTCGGAGGTGTCAAACATCGTCATCACCGACCCCCCGAAGAGCTCATCTTCCCCAAAAGTGAAGAGTGGTGGGATTCGTGTGCAGTCGGCGAGGTGGTTGAAGGATGAAGAGAAGAGGCATGTTTCGCAGCAGATGGCGCATGATTTGTTGGTTAATAAGTATGAGAGTTTGAAGAAAGTGAAGGATGAAGTTGTGAAGGAGTTGGATGAGTTGAAAAAGAAGGAACTGAAGTCGAAGGAGGTAGCGGATGAAAATATTAGAATGAGGCGTAGTGTGACTGATTTGAAGAAAAAGACGTGAGAGTTGGAAGAGAAGAATGATGAGTGTGAGAAGAGGGCGAGTGCTGCGGAGAGAAGAATGAGAGATGTAGAAGCGAAGTTTGAGGAGATGATGAAGGAGATGAGTGTGTTGAGAGCGAGGAATGTTGAGTTGGAGAGGACTGTGGCTCGGCGGGGTGATGAGAGGCAGGCGTATGAGAAGTTGGAGCGCATGAGGGATGAGTGGGAACGTGTGAATGAGGATCGTTTGTTTGAGTTTCACATCCCTATTCGGGATAATCATTTGGCCGGCGAAGTACTCGTAAACCAGAATTTAGACGAATCCATCCTATGCTACAATGGTCATCCCACGAAAAAATGCCTCCACGCCAGCCTACGAATGCGCGGCCATCTCCACAAATTTTCGATTCGGAAACGTGCGAGACTGCCAAAGGATGACTAACTTGGTAAGTGAAAAAGTAAATAAGATAGTATATCCTATTCTAATACATATCATTTTCATTGCAGATCTTTGCCCGCCTTCACCACCCCATCAATTCACTCCCGAGAACGAACCATCGGCTCTCTTAAGGGCCACCTAGGGGCAAGACATGATAGAACCTCCACGCGGTTTGCCCTGGGCAGTCTTCGGACTGGCGAATACTATCATTAAGTTGAATCTGCTATCAGTCAACTTGAACGTTGCGTCGCGTTAGAGGGTTATATAAACCACTGCCTCTCATTTCATTTCATTTCAATCATGCAGACGCCGAACAGTCAAGTCAGCTCTCCTCGCGGACCGCAGTTAAGGCCGCGAAATTTATTTGAGGAGTTTGTCAGGCTAGAGGAGCAAGACAGAGTTTATAATAATCTTGCTCGGATTGGCAATCCGATGACAGCAACTGCTGTCAATCCAACGGAATGGCGCTACATTCCACTTTTTAGCCATGTACCAGTTAGTGTGGAAGTCGACAGTGCTACCAAAGAGAGAGTCAAAGACTCTCTCAGCAGAATTGGTAGGGTGTAAGATGACGTTACTCCCGAGAATGAACCATCGGCTCTCTTAAGGGCCACCATGGGGCAAGACATGATAGAACCTCCTCGCGGTTTGCCCTGGGCAGTCTTCGGACTGGCGAATACTATCATTAAGTTGAATCTGCTATCAGTCAACTTGAACATTATGCAGTCGATTGCTATCCCTGAAGCATTCTGATTCGCTGTTGAGCAATTCATTGTTGAAAACCCTATATAAGCCAGAAGATTGTAGCGCTTCTCATTCAATTTGAAGTCACGATGGAAGCGACATCTGCCGACAACATTCCCGTCTTCACCGATGAAGACAACGCCATTCCCGAGTTCGTCATCCTCGACGAGTGGGATGAGGAGGATGAGAAGAAGGGGAAGATCAAGAGGATCGTTTGGACGGATGAGGTGTGGACTCCAAATACCACCCGCATCCGAAAGGTGCCAGATGCACCAGTACGGCCTCGGCGGTATAGGGTCTATGACAACCTAACCGTCATACCCATTGACTATTCCAGCCAATAGTCAAATTCACACCCCCCGAGAACGAACCATCGGCTCTCTTAAGGGCCACCATGGGGCAAGACATGATAGAACCTCCTCGCGGTTTGCCCTGGGCAGTCTTCGGACTGGCGAATACTATCATTAAGTTGAATCTGCTATCAGTCAACTTGAACGTTGCAAATGAAGTTCGGTGTAATACTTCCTTTCGACGGGCGTTCCTGTAAAGGGCGGCGGTGAAACCCGTAGCTATGTATACCGCAAGGGACATTCGGCAATGGTCAATCTTGTTAAACCTCTCTGCGTCATGTTTGCAAGTGATTGCCTCTGTCTCAACGTAGTATGCATTCGCGCCAGGGCGACATTTAGCCAACTGTCGAAGGTTGCCTAAAACTTTCCATTGCATACGTTATGAGAACCATGAGTTCTACCTGTCTCTATCAATGAGACGAATTGATGAATGGAATGAAATGGGAGGACACTCACGCGCCACACGCAACATAACACACTTCTCTCTTCCGTAGTCTAACAAGCTCTTTACACATGGATCGCAGTCGATTGCTATCCCTGTATCAGAAGTGTAAGCTATCTTAATTTTATTTGACACTATTTCATCTATCATCATCATCGTCCATATGAAATGTTTTAAGATTTACAAGTTAGACTAAGCGTGCTACTATTTCCAAATGAAAAAGTATACATGGTTAAATCATCCACTTAAGCCCATCCGTAGTCTAACAAGCTCTTTACACATGGATCGCAGTCGATTGCTATCCCTGTATCAGAAGTGTAAGCTATCTTAATTTTATTTGACACTATTTCATCTATCATCATCGTCCATATGAAATGTTTTAAGATTTACAAGTTAGACTAAGCGTGCTACTATTTCCAAATGAAAATGTATACATGATTAAATCATCCACTGAAGCCCCATTCAAGTAAGTCAGTATGAAAGCAAAGATAATACGAAATAAAAATTTATTATGGCATGTATTTCAAAAGGTCTTCATCGTCAATATCGTCCCAGAGTCTGGCTTCACATAGATAACAAAAACAGTTCAGTTGCTTTAATCGTTCTTCCACTGCGAGCCTCACTTTGTCAATATACTCCCACTCCTCCATAGTTCGTGGCTGGGAGTTAGGGGTGTACCACTCCCATAATTGGTGGAGGAATTTCGTGCTGGTGATCTCCATCACATCGTCAGTATCGTACTGGAGATACTTCCACCTCACGCCTGTTAAGTCGGGACACTCCTTCTCACATACACTCTCTTCGTTGTTCGCTGGTAATAACACCTTCTCTACCTTCATTGGAGCGTTTGGTGTTGAGGATGGAGAAGAGAATTTTGTGTTTGGTGTTGTCGGAGGGCTTGTCATGTTGACTGTGAATAATAACTTTGAAATGTTTTCTAATTCTTAAGTATCAACAAGCAACCAATCAGAATGAACAGCCAATGAATGATGAATATGAAAGTATATATGTAAAGTGACATTCGTGTCATTTCACTCTGTCTTTGAGACGCATAAGTGAACTGTTGTCTAGCGAATTCTGTTATTATTTGAGGCGTACAAGTGAATTCCAAATTTGAGACGTATTATTTGAGTGAAGTCTCTATCTTGTTGAAGTATCAAGCTTAAACATAATTTCGTTGAAATGGTAAGTTGAAAATTTCTTCACTCATCTCCCTCAAACGTGTGGCTAATAGCATCTTCCTCAATTTCAGGCATCAACTTCATCACCAACACCCTCCCTTCTCGAGGAAAGTTTAGAGTTGTTGAGTCAAGGTAGGTTGTAACAATACACTGAGACTTGAACAGAGATGAAAGAATGATTTCTCTTTCAGGTGATGTGAGTTCCAGCTCAGGACTCTCGCGACAAGGCAACGAGTGGGAATGTGCCGACTGCGGACATATGTTTACAAGGAAGCACAGTCTCCTTCGACACATCAAACAACGTGTGTGTCAACGCAAAGCGGCGTCAATCTCCGGAGGTGAAGTTGATTCTGACGATGACATCTCCTTTCCTTGCGATTTGTGCCCTCTTTCTTTTGATAGTCACTTTCAGCGATCTTCGCACAGACTTCAACACACGCATGCAAATGATCACTACACCAACGGTACCTCTACCATCTCCCTCATTAATGTTTCACATAATAATTTAGTACGCGACTACTGCATGGAGTCCAATACTCAAATAGTAGATTTTCCTGAGTGGCTCCTTCAAAATTCAAACATTATCGAAGCGCTCTTCAACAATTTAGACAATTTTAGAATGAAGGCGCTCATCTACCTTAAACTAAAATATATTAAGATAGATTTTCAAACGGGTCAAGTGACGGAGAGAATACAGTTTCATGTTCCTTCCTCTTCCGCAACCAAAGTTGTAGACTGCGAGTCTTGGCTAAATTTTCACATTCAATGTTTAAAATCAAATGTAGATAAATTCAATCAACGCGACAGCGCTCTCATTTTTGATGGTGTGGACTCAGCCATATTCAAAATTTCACTATTAGAAAGTCATGCAGCTCGAGGTACATTTAAACTACCAAAAACGTTGTATAATAAGAAAGCTGTCATCAATGTCGATTGTAAATCACAGTGTTTCAAATATGCAGTCCTATCCATCCTTCACTATAATGATATCAACGCGAATCGAAATCATACCTATAGCTATAGACAGTGGGAGGATGAACTAGACTTTGAAGGTTGTGATAGTAACAACATGAAAATCAAAGATGTAGAAACGTTCGAAAAACATAATCAGATTAAAATTGTCGTTCACGTGTGGGAGAAGGGGTTGAAGGGTGCCCGCTATAATTCACGTTCAACTTGTTATGAACATGTAGTCAACCTCTTATTAGTAAAACAAGATGATAGCGAGGAATGGCACTACTGTGGTATTCCCAAAATCTCTCGCTTGTACACTCACTTGGGGCACTCTAAAAGAGGTGAACATTTTGTATGCGACCGCTGCATCCGCTCCTTTTGGAGTAAAGATAAATTTGAAACTCACTATGAATGGTGCAAGCGAGGTAAATTACAAATGGAACGCATGCCCAAAGATAAAATATTTTCACATAGGGATAATGGTGACGAATTAAGTCCCCTGCGTGTCATTTACGCAGACATAGAATGCTACATTGATGATATCATCCACAAGCCAGCAGCCATATCCTGCTATGAAGTATGGCATGACCACTTTAGGAATAGACAAAACAAAATGCATACTTGGCAAGGTGAAGATTGCATTTCAAAATTTCTAGAATTTCTCGATAAAGCTGCTAAATTTCAACAATCATATGATTCCCAATTGCAGCGTAAGTCACTACATATGTCAGATGAAGACAAACAAAAATTTGAAAGTTGCACATCATGCCCAGAATGTCATAAAACGTTTGATGACGATAAAATTAAGAAAGTGCGTGATCATGATCACATCACTGGTAAATTTAGAAACGCACTCTGCTCCAAATGTAACTTTTCACTTAGGTTGAGACGTCGTGTACTACCCGTCATTTTTCATAACTTTAAGGGCTATGACAGTCATATGCTCATAAAAGGAGGGTTGAGCCAGATGAAATTGTGGCAGTTTAATGTAATAGCACAAACGAGAGAAAAATTCATGGCAATGACAGCAAAAGTACCAGTAGATAAAACTAAAGAAAATAAGACAGTCTTCTTCGAAATAAAATTTTTAGATTCATTTCAATTCATGTCAGCGTCACTAGCTTCTCTCGTTCGTAATCTCAAGTTTCTTCCCCATAGTCAAACTTTGAAGAAACACTATCCAAACTTAACGGATGAAATAATCACTCGCAAAGGAGTCTTTCCTTATGCGTATTTTAGCTCAATGTCTAAACTAAATGAAACAACCCTTCCTTCCATTGACAAATTCAAAAACGATTTGACGGGTGAAGATTGTCCAGTAGAGGACTATGAACATGCTCAAGAGGCATGGTTAAAATTTGATTGTAAAACGTTTGGCGATTATATGATCGCTTACTTAGAATTAGATGTCATTTTGCTGGCTGATGTCTTTCAGGAATTTCGACGAGTGGCATTAGAAGAAGACAAATTAGATCCTGTCCACTTTGTCAGTCTACCAGCCATGTCCTTTAAATCAGCCTTTAAAATGACTGGTGAGACCATTCATCTCTTACAAGACCCGGAGATGTATAATATATTTGAGCGCGGAATACGCGGTGGTCTCACATTTGTAAATAAACATCATATAAAATCTGAAACAGTAGGTGATGATCATATCCACCTAAAGTACTATGACCAAAATAATTTATATGGCAGTTCACTGTCTAAACCACTACCTCATTCCGAGTTTAGTTGGTTAAATCAAGATGAGCTTGAGTATTACTCCAACCCTTCAAACATACTGAAGATTCCAGATGAAGGTGATTGGGGATATTATTTTGAAGTGGATTTGATTTATCCAAATAGCATTAAAAATAAAACTGCTGATTTCCCACTCGCACCTGAATCTGGTGAAGTGACTGAAGATATGTTTTCACCATTCATGTCACAATTTCATAATAACTTAACAGAGTGTGGACAGCCAAGGTATAAACCATGCCGCAAACTTTTACTCACCCAATATGATAAGAAAAATTATCTCGTACACTTCTGCATATTAAAATTCTATTTAGAAATGGGGATGCTTCTAAAGTCAGTTCACCGCATTATCAAATTTAGACAGAAAGCCTTCCTCAAACCCTACATAGATAGTAACAGTCAAAAACGTGCACTCGCCCAAAATAATTTTGAAAAGGATTTTTATAAATATAAGAATAACAGTCTATTCGGAAAGACCATGGAGGATGTTAGAAAACGTATGAATTACAAACTAGTCGTTGATGAACAAAAATATCACAAATTGACCTCATCAACTCTTTTCATTGATAGAGACATCATCGATGAGGATCTTGTAGGTGTTAAAATGATTAAATCAGAAGTTGAGTTGTGCAAACCCATCTATATTGGGCAAGCCGTTTTAGATTATTCCAAGCTTGAAATGTATCAACTCTTCTACAAAATATTAAAACCATGCCCTCTCGTAAAAGAGGTTCGCTTGCTGGGTGGTGATACAGATAGTTTCTTTCTAGGAATTACCACTCAAAAAGATTTACATTTTAATGAAGTAGGCAAGTCATTAGAAAAATATTTCGACACATCTAACTACAATCCCACTCATCCACTCTATTCCATACAGAATAAAGCCAAACTTGGTTGTTTTAAGGATGAAACAGTAGGAAAGGAAATAGATGAAATGATTCCCCTCCGTCCTAAAATGTATTCCATGAAATTAAAAGAATGTGCAGATAGTATTAAGCGTGCTAAAGGTATATCAAAATCCATTGTTCATAAAATGAAACATCGCTCCTATAAGAAGGCCTATAAAAATGAAAATATAACGTTTGTCAATATGACAATCTTAAAATCTCAAGTTCATACTGTGAAAACGTACACGTTCAAGAAACGAGCACTTTCAGCATGGGAGGATAAGAGGTATTGGATAGGACATAACACATCTCTTCCACATGGACATCCTGACACAAACATACCTCCACCCAAAAGAATAAAACTCACGCTACCACATTCAGGAGATGTATTGACATAATCAACTTTAACTCAGTATTTTGATGTTGCTTTTTGTAGATATACATGGTTGTTTTATGTATCGCATGAGATCGTTTCTTCCTTGTGAATGTATGCCTACAGTCAGCCCATTCCCCCTATATCTGTGAAAAGACTTTTTCATATACATATTTTTATTTCGATAAACATATCACAATGACTTCACTTTGTTTTCCGAAACACTAACGTTATGAGGGATTTAGCATCTTTCACGTGGATGCACTCTTGTAAACCATTGGTAATTTTGATAGCAATAGAGGGTATAGTTTGTTTGACGACGGGATGATAGAAAATAGATTCAAACATCTTCTCGACTATTCCATATAAAGCATCCTTATCATGAATGAAATCGCGTAAAATGTATTCTTTTTTCTCACCAACAGAAATAGGTAGAATCAAATCACTTTGAATGTAAAGGTGCTGTTCATGTTTATCAAGTGTCATTGGTGTTTCTATACCAATCGTATGCGCAGCAGCAAACACTGTTTGTAGCATTGAAAAACCAAAGAGTTTTTTCAAATTTTTACTCAATTGACATTGAATGTCATCACCCAGTTTCAGAACAACGCGTTGATTATCAATTGAAAACGAAATGTGGTGTGTCTTTACATCATATTTACTTTTCATCACATGCTTCAACTTCTGTTGTATATAAGGATTTACTACATGAATGAAGCTTTCAACTGTATGATATAGACGCGGCATTATATTGATAGCAACTTTAGATTCTTCATAAGACTGGTAAATTTTCTTGATGCGATCGCCATAGATGTCCACCCACCATTCATCATTAACTGAATCAGCTTTAGTGTGATATTCATGAGAACCATACACCACACCGCTTCCAATAATAGGTGTATAATGTCTTACAAAATGACGCAAGGTTGGAGAGATATAAACTGTAAGTTTGTCATTATATTTCTGAATAACCAACTTATTTTTGTCCGCCATAATTTTCTCTCCATACTTCTTACCCACAGTCTCATTCCATCGTTTTACTAACTCAATAAGTGATAAAGGTTGAACACCACGCTTTTTCAAAATGATGCGTTCTTCGCATTCTACAACATCTTCATCAAATATTTTAAATCTATAATGAAATTTGTTGATTCGATTTGAATAAAC
This sequence comes from Prostheceraeus crozeri, assembly GCA_907163375.1. NCBI lineage: Eukaryota > Metazoa > Platyhelminthes > Polycladida > Euryleptidae > Prostheceraeus > Prostheceraeus crozeri. The sequence goes on along the minus strand of CAJQUW010002782.1, from coordinate 107,288 downwards.
TTTTTTAACATTTGCAGTAGCAATTGACGTTAGATGTAGTCCATGACCAAAACCAAGATGTGGATAGAATTCACTATCCAACCTCAGCGTAAGACCTTTAGTAAAAGAATGAAAGCGGAGGAACTGTCTCCCACTCCAATGATAGATAGTAAACTCATAAGTTTTCTGATTTTTATTCTTCATGATGGAAGTATTACCACTGTTGAATGCCTTAATAATTTTCTCATTCCCAAATGGTTCATAAGAATCTGATTTTATCTGAATCCATTCATAGTTCCACTTTCCATCTGATGTTAAATTGTATGGGAACTGAAATGCATTATTCATCGTTATTCCATCATGGGTGCGAGGAGTCAATATCATTTCTTCCAAATCATTCACATTCTGAATATTGCTATCATAGCAAATACTAGAAACGCCAACCTCCCATTCACCTTCTAAATGCAGTGGGCGATTTAATTCTACTCGATAGTCTGATGGTTTATTTTTGGGAAATTTATTCATAGAAGCATTACTGGGTAAGTAGATTAGAAACGAGTCCTTATTTTCACTTTCCATATTATTCACATTGGAAAAATATATTAGCATACTTTTGCATTAACTCTTCATTCGGAAATGGAGTGTAATACTTGTCACAGCATCTTTATGAAAAGGAATCAACGCACCAGCATCGTCATAAATGGCAATATCAATTTGTGGGATGTAGTTTGATTTCAGCTTTGTATAATGCACTTTCTTGAAAGTATGCTCAGATAAAATACTGCAGCTTTTTGGCTGGTATGGTATCATTGCTAGCAATGGAGCTTCAACATCTCCCACACGTACATCTTCACCAATATTGGAATATATCTGAAAATAGTTAATACGACGCGATAGCGACATGTCTGCGCTAGCTTTGGTTACAGTACCACTTTTAAAGATATTTTGGTCAAAACCCAAAATGTCCATTAGAGTTTTATCCATAATTAGTTCAATACCTTTTCCACTTATAGTGAGAGACAAAGTACCTTCTTTTTCAGAAAATGAAATATGTTGCTCATTAATCACTTCATTTAAATAATCTACAACCAATTTAACCGAAGTAATAATGCGAGGCATCAACACTATTGTTTCATGTAAGATACCACCTAAAGGCTCTACACACTTTCTGTATAAAGATACGGACCATTCTGTATCAAATTGATTTGACCTTTCACATGGTAAATGTTGCATATCAGATTTTCCATGAACAGCTGCAGAACGATGTCGTAAGAACTGATGAAAATCTTTTGAACAAACTAATACTAGATCATCATCATTTAATTTGCTTATTGCAATATGATTAGATGATTTAATATAAGTCAATGTTGCCACTTGTTTACCATCAACTCGAAGGAGATAATTAAATTTCTTCAATAATGTTTCAGGAGTCATGTTTGTCTTTCTTGGCTTAATCACAATCTTCTTCACCAACGTCTTCTCATTTCTTGGAATAAGATCTACATAATAAGCTTCCTCTCGATATATTAACTGTTTATGACCACTTATGTGGTAATTAACGTTAAAATTATCATAGCTTGTTAAGGCGCTAGCGAGGTAACCTAAATCATTTCTTAAACTTGGACTTAAACCAACAATCCAATCTTTCTCAACTACATGATGCACATAATTATAATCATCATTGTGCGGAGTAAATTGGACAATATGTTTACTCGCTTTATTCAAGAAATCATATATAAACTTTTTACATGATAAGAGATCTTTCTTTGGCCACTGTGGAATGTATACTCGGCACCCCTTTTCACATTGATAAGCAGCTGTACGCCTCATATTAATAGTCATCACCTCATGATCAAAAGTATAGACACAGTTGCTATAAACAAGTTGAGTGACACCCACTTCCCAATTTCCATTTAGCTGTTGTGCATGATCAATGGGAGTAGAAAAGAGTGCGGCTCGATTACTAGTAAATCTCTTTGTAGCCGCATTGCTAAGCAAAATATGATAAAACGACATTTTTATATTGCTGATCTGCAACTTTGCATAACATCATGAAGACTTGGATTTTGGACTCTCTACAATATATCAGAGTTGATCGTGATGGAAACGTACATTTCAAAAATTCTCATGGTCATACATCAAGAGGAATTACATTAACATGGCGACAATTTGTCAACCTCAATGATATCATGAGGGATTTGGAATATTTTCAAACATTAAGATTCATCTCCTTGGGTGATCAAGTTTGGCTTCAACATTACAGAAATGAAATTCAAATCTACCATTCTCATTCCGCAAACTGTTTCTCATTTCGCAAATACAATTGGGAGAAGTATAGAAGATATATACATCGCTCCATCATGACATTTATTCGTCGTGAGTTCATCGCCCTACTATGCAAATCTTAATCAGACATGACTACCACACATCATGAGTTGGAAATTAGATTCCCTACAACGCATTGAAACGGATCATGATCGAAACGTCTATTTCAAAGATTCAACTGGAAATGTGAGAAGAGAGTTTGCTTTATCTTATCGTCATTTTCAATCTCTACATCATATCATGAAGGACTTGAAATACTTCTATATGAAAAGACATTCACGTATTGGAAATCGCATCTGGCTGCGCGTCAACAATCGGCGAATTCAACTCTATCATTCCCAACTTCATACTAACTTCACATTTCATCAAGGTAGTTGGGAAAAGTATAAAAGGAAGGTACATCGCTCAATTTACTCATTTCTTCATCATGAAGCGCCATCGCTACACCATCGTCAACATTCTCCGTCGCTTCAGACTCTACACCAAAATCGATCTCACCACATTACACCAACACCTTCCAAACAGCAAGTATTATCCGGGCCGACCTCAAATGTTAGTGGTGAAGATGAACAATTCACGGAATCTTCAACTCTTCCCAAATGGGACTGTACAGATTCATGGCGCCCTTTCTCATTCATCGGCGCAGTCAATGCGCTTAGAGCTACAAAGACTACTACGTCGGATATGGAAGAGGGAGAGGTGTGTGATGTCGAATCTGACTGTGGACAATATGGTGATCTCTACTCAATTGAGTGACAGTCTATCATTTTTGAAGATTCGTACCAGCAGTTACAATTTGTGTTATGAACCCGAACTTTTTCCTGCAGCTCTCAATAGTTGTTGGTTACCAGTGCATGTGGCAATCTTTCATAATAGTAAAGTGATCATTACTGGACTAAAATCTCATGTACAAGCAAATGTGATCCTGGACTATCTCATTGAGTATGTACGTACCCAGCGGATTGTAAAATAAAAAACAATTTTTCCAACATGATGTTTTTATTTCAAATCATGATAGAACTTACAAATCATTTTTTCATTAGAGGATGGATTACATGAAAAGTTTTGAATAATAGATGCAAATTGAGATACATGTAAACGTTTTAAGATGAAGTACAGTACAAAAGCACCACACGTTGATGAAAGTGGATGTTGTAGTATGCGTTCATTTCGCTGATATTGACGCGTATGTTTTCTCAACCACTGCTGTGTTGGTATATTTGGAGGTTGAGCAAGAGAGTCAAATAGTTCACCACGTCGGTCTTCTCCAATAAAGATCGCTTTCCAATGCTCACCGCCTAAATTCTGCGAATGAGTGTTTAGCACAATAAAGATGGGATAGTGATTTACTGCAGGTGGTAAGGTATCGAGTGAATAGACATTATCGAAAGCTTTCAACGTCGCTTCGTCTGCATTACGCTGCACTTTAGTCTTAACATCGTCAGCAGTCAACCAACTCATTAACGATTATACTGAAGAATCACGTCACGATACTTTGTAATTTCAATATTTGAATCGAAGACTGCATAAATTAATACATTGATCGTCTCAGGTAGTGTTCTTTTGAACGTCAAATCCAAACGAATATTATGAGGCACGTTCGCTTGACGATAGGGTGCACTGATATCGCTGTCAGCAGTCAAATCAAATGCATAAATAATATATCCACTCTTAAACTCTTTCATAGTCAGTCCGTTGGTGTCATCCGTATTGTAAAAGCCAAAGACATCCATAAAATCAACATAACTGCGCATAAATTGATCCGAAGCAAAATCTGGTTTGTAGGGTGGACCAGGATGACTCAAACCATTTACACGTAAAGCAATTTCACTTAACTGATTGTGTTTAAAATTGAAAGGATTCTTCTTTATATTACCATTAAATGCATCATTTTCAACCATTGCCACCATGAGGAACTTCGGTGCTTCCGATGGAAAGAGGCCATCTTTCATGAAACTCTTTTGATCTTTCGGAATTGTAAAGGTGAGAAGCTTTGTATGCTGAACGGGGTAAATGGCATTTTGGCGGTTAAGGCCTTCAGCATGCCCTCTAATGACACTTGGATTCGGTACTACTCGACGAATGTAAAGTGCAATATCTTCCACATGAATTCTAAAATTGTCAACTTTAGCAAATGCATTCAGCGCAAATTCAGGCTTATTCAATGTCAGCTTGAGTCGCATGCTGGTATTACAGAGTAAAAACTTTGACTGTCTAAAGAAGTCTAAATTCAGTGGACTATATAGCTGACATACTTTACTATCTTTAATCATACCAGATCGCTTTACAAAGCCACTGTTTGTTTCAACATCAAATTTTCCTGCTTCATCTCTGTACCATCCCATGGCTTCCATATGACTTTTTTGTGCTGCTGGATGAAACTGTGATACATGATTGAAATATGATTTATAGGGATAATCGCTTTGACCACCTTCCACCTGCTGCTCTCCAATCGTTAGAGAAACATCGCGAAGTAATGTAGTCAATGGTAAATTGTTCAGTCCAACTTTATGTGCATCGTCAATAGCAGTTCCATCTGCTTGCTGAATTCTAAACCTCAAATCAAGCATCGCATAACTCAAATCTATGTAGTCATCACTACCACCAGGAATAACAAATTCAATGGGGCCAGCATTCTCAGCTGTTCGAGGATGATAATCTACAATACTTGAACTAAGAATATCTGTCTGTATGGCTTGTTGATCAAACAAACAAAACCCGGAAGTTTTACACTCCATAATTAGAAGTTATGGCAGCGTCGTCGTTTAGCGCCTGATGAATGATTAGAGCCTCTGCGACGTTTGCGTGAATGCCTTTTGACTGAAGATCGCACCTTACCAGCTCCGCGATGTTTCCTCCTTCCTTTATTCATTCGTTTAGGTGATTTCTTTCCTTGAGTAACACCAGCAAAGGTCTGCTTCAATGTTTTTAAACCGCGTTCCTTCCCACGATTCAACAAACTGCTCTTAAAACTTCTACCTCTGGAAAGATCACTAGCAACATCACCAGCAAAGCCAACGGCATTACTTAAAACATTTCGTTTTAAAGATCTACCGACATTGGATATGAGAGGTGCTACAACAGATTTCAGTGCACCAAGTATGCTACCTCCACGTTGGCGGCGAGCACCGATGTAAATTTGTCCTCCACCACTTACATAGGAGGGTCGTGAATAAAATGAGGCAGTTGGATTCATAGCTCAAACCCTAAACATTGTTAGTTACAACTTTGCATGAATCACTGTCGATCGCTTAGATGAAAGATGTCGGCACGACGCATCCAAGAGTTCATACTTGAAGGATAACCAGTCCATTTAACAAGACACCATTCTTCACCTTGCCGTTTTTTACATCGAATGATTTTCTCTACCAAATATGTTTCACTTTCAGTGACTACCTCAATCTCATCGCGGTAAAAGCTACCCTCAATTTCTTCATTATCGTAATCTTTCAACTTGTAGGTGGTTGGAGAGTCTTTTTGATTAATCCTTGATACTGTAAATACCTCCTCTGTCCAATTCGGAAGGTACCCTTTAGCAAAAACACTTTTCACTTTTGAGATACGAACTTTATCGCCAATTTTCACATCACTTTTCACATGAGTGCGTTTACGTTGGAATGATTCGCGCACTTTATCTACATTGTCAGCATTTACATCTACTGGTCTGAGTCCAATAGAACGATGGATAGAGTGATTGTAGGCATGGAGTGTATCTTGTAGAACCTTTGTCCAATTTTGTGTCAAGTTGGCAGTAAAATGTCGCCACAAGCGATTTTTTAATGTGCGATTAAAACGTTCAACGAGTGCAGCTTTATAAGCACTCTTTACACTAAACAACTCAATGTCATGCCTCTCAAATAATCTTGTCACATGCTGATTTTCAAACTCTTTTCCTTGATCACTCTGAATTCTTTTTGGAATCCGACCTTCTCGAAAAATTGTTTGGAATGCTTTTGCTACTCCTTTCCCTTCTTTAGTTTTTAAAGGTTGAGCCCACGCATAACGCGAGAAAATATCAATGACGGTTAAAATAAAATTATTACCCGAGTTATGTTTTGAAATGGAGGCAACATCGCACAAATCTGCTTGCCACTGTTCATCGATGTCATGAACAATATAATGGCGGGTGCGGTACTTCTTTTTCGCTTGTTTGTGGAGTGTATAGGTAGCCTGACACTTTAACCATCGTTTCACTTGTGATTGTGGAAGACCACTCGCTTTTGATAATTTCTTGATAGATGCAAATCCTGCCGGATGTTTTACATCATAATAGATTGACTTCAAACGTTCAGTCGATGACGACTGACTCTTTTTCCTCCTTCTCATCTTTTTGTTTTCTTGCCTTTCTACATTTACAACAACTGCAGCATTTAGCTTTAGCGGTTTTGCGATCGTGTTCACATTGCTTAGGGGTTTCATTATGAGAGCTGGCGCAGCAAGTGCAAGTGACAACGACATTCACCTCTGGCGGCTCATTACATGGCAAGCAACACATCTGCTTCATATTAATAGTCTGAGAACATGTATTTCCTAGGAGGAGCTGTTTTACGTTTTCCTTTTACTAGTTTTAGTGGTGATGTAGATCTACGTCGAGTTCTTCCTCTTGTTTGCTTAGTGAGTGTGGGAGGGGATGTAGCAGGTGACGTCTTAAACCAATTTGTTGGCATTTTCATCGCCTGAAGCATTGGAGCAGTAGCCACTGTTGAATCAAGTTCTTTCAATGTCTCATTATTTAAAGCAAATTTTGGCACATTATGCTTTTTCAATAGTTTAAGAAAGTATGACCAACCAGGTGGAACATAGCCCTGACGGCGCTTTCTACGTGTCGCATACTGAATCAAGTCTTCATAACGTGAGGCATCAATCACTTTATTTTCATCTGTAATGATTTCTCCTCTATCATTTACATTGAGATGGGGTTCAATACTGTTGAAAAGAGATATGGCATGTGCGCGAGATGCTAAAGGTGTAGCAGTCGATACAGAGTTACGCATCTTATTCTTCAAGTTTTTCAATTGCTCAACAGTTTCCGATTGTAATAATACAGCACGATGTGGATCTTTGATGTGAACATTTTGCTGATAATCTATTTCTTTCCTATACATTTGATTTGCAAGAGGTTGCTTTATTTGCTGCATGGCAGTCCATTGTACATATTCATCCTGAGGAATAACAATCATGCGAGAATAAGAACTCATAGTTTGTAGATAATCATGGGAGTTTTCAAAATATCACTTCGAAATCTAAATTCTTCCGGACACTCTTGCGTAAAGTCAATGAATAAGTAACCGTATGGTTTTTCAGTAGCTGCTTGAAAAATTTCAATTAAGGCTTTTGATCCTCTGGGTGCAACTTGTCGCGCTAAAATTTCAAATTGACTTTTATCTCGCGGATTCTTGAAAATAGCATAATAGTGTGTATTCAGGTTTCGTGTACGAGCTTCTTTTCCATCAGGAAACAAATTTTGTGTGATATAGATGATAAAGCACCTTTTATGGTGTGCTGCGCGAGTGAACATATCTGTAACATCTTTTGAATTCTTACTTTCTTTTAATAAATCATCCAATACAACAACATCATTAGACTGAAGTTTATCCACTGGAATAATTCCTTCATGTCGAATAAAGTTGCGACTTTGCAATTCCTGAAACAGCGACGGTTGATAAATACCATAACACCAAATCACTCGATTGATAGGTTCCTTAAACAACTCCCTTCTTTTATCCAATAAATTCAGCGTGAAAACAGTTTTACCTGCATGAGATGGACCTGATACAGTCAGAACTTTATCACATTGAAGTCTGAAATCCATTTTATTACTTTGAGATTCAACATTTGCATAATTAACGCTTAGAGCCAAAGATATTACCCAATAGGTTGCCCACGGCAGGAGCTATCATTGGAAGTATTGCTGAAAGGAAACCGCCCTTTTGTGTTAGAGTTTTCCTCTTTCTTTGAAGGGTGACTTTAGGATTGGAGATGAAACGCAATTTCGTAGCATATCGCTTAAGTAACTTTCGTTGTTTTGGCGCTAATTTCTTCGTCCTCAACTTTCTCACATGAGAAATAATTTCACGAATGAATTTATCGTTGGCATGTCGTATAGCATTGTATCGCTGATTTGCTTTCATTCGTCGGAGAGCTTGAATGGCTGAAGAAAACTTTGAAGACTTTTGACTTTTACGTTTCGCCATTTTCCGTGTTAGTCTTTGCTAAAACCTATCTTTACCACATTTGCATAGGTACTAACTATTGCGACATAAGTGACACTCGAAATGAGCAATGTCACAGCGGTTACATTTGCAAAGTTGAATGCAATTACGTATGAAACAGCGTTGACAAAAAGCATGCTTACATCTCTTGAAGATGCGCTTTTCATTTCCATCCTTTCGCTTACATACATCACAACACATAGTTTCACCGTTACTGATGTCTATAGCAAGTCTTTTTGAAAATATGAATTTGCTAGCCTTTTCTAAATAATAGACACATTTACAGAAGGAATATACTTCGAGAGTGAGCAGACATAGCTCGAAAACCAGTTGTGCTACAATCAAGTACCACTGCATTTTCAATTTTTCTTTATGGAAAGTTGAATGTGAATATCTGAAATCGCTTCAATCACTAGACTGCTACCATGATGGTTAAATGCGTTAAGACGTTCAGCAATTTTTATCATATGTCTTTTAAAAAATTCTTCGGGGTGATCTACCACTTCCATTGAATAAGAAGCAAAATGGAAAGAGCGACTTTCCACCTCTTCCTTTCCAAAATGACTAAACTTAATTTTCGCAACTAATCGCGCCATGACAATGCTATCAGAGAATGTATTCATTAACTCTAGAAATAGAGTGCTAGCATCATCGACCACTGCTTCGATGTCGGTCTCATCTTTATGAAAATTTATCACATAATCTTGAACAGCTCCTTTTAAACTTTGCCTATGAAAATGTAATGTTCCGCAGTCGTTTGAGAAAGACATGATCGCCCTTTAACTAACCCATCCATTGCATGAAAACAACTCTTCTCATAGTAACATTTATTGAATAATGGTAACAAGCATGCATTATAAATCAATGGTTTGAAAGAGATAAAATAGATACAGCTGGTAACTATCATACAGCGAGCAATGATAACCATACAGGACTTTGGCAGTGCTGAGGTAAGGAGGAAAGAAGCATTGGTTATGAATGTAGCTACTACAACGAACAGACAAAATAGGAACACACAAATCCTTAAAACGTTTCGTGACTTCATGATAATGTTGATTCACTCTACTATCCCAAGGTGGGAGCAAAATATCATCAATGATTAAATTAGGAAATACTTTCTTCTCCTTACCAGGATTATTACAAAAGATGCGTATAACATTGAAAGCAGCTAACCATCGTTTAAAGTCAATAAGAAGAGCACTCTCACAAGAAAAGCCATAGTCTTGCAAATATTTCAGATTAAGTCCATGAATGTGTTTTCTCGCCCATTGATCAACATTGGGATTGCAGTTGGCATGTTGATGATAGACACTGACAATCTGATATGTCCAATTGTTCATAGCAATAGCACTGAGCTCCTGTACAGGTTCACCCTCACAATCCATAAAAATGATGATAGAAGCCTAAAACGGAAATTTACACATCTAAGGAAACGTTCTATAACATATTACAAAATGAAGAATTACATCGATGCTTTTCACGACAAAATACACAAATGATATGATGGCAACGAAGAAGTAAAATGTATCTAATAAGACCACGTCTACGACACTCAAAGCACATAAGCGAATTGTCATAGGGTAGAGTTAGGAAAGGACTAGTAATTCTCCTTCTTTGATTTGCGTTTTGATGCAGCATTCTTCTCCGACTTGCGCTTCGTACCACTGCTGTTAAGGATTTGATCAATTATGTCGTCCACGTTGGGTGGTTTTGGAATATATAGGATGGATTCCATATGCATGGAGAGAGAGGCTATTTTATTATCCTTATGCCGACCATAATATAGTCCATTCACTTTGAAAAGGATATCCCAAGTACCTTCTCCGAGCTCGTCGCATGTGATGGGTGTTGAATGATCTCCCTCCTTCTTATAGTAAGTGCACCAATGTGATACCGGTAGGCAAATGTGATTACCATCCCAAATCTTTCTATAGGGTGTATCCTTGTCATCTCTCGCCTTCCACTCTTGAGCAAGAGGAGTAGGAATGTCCATATTTAATGTCACGTACTCCTCAATAATATCAAGTTGGTGGCGAATGTACGGACTCACGGGGATCAGTATGTAGTCACCATACTGATTGTGCATTATCTTGACATCCGTGGAAGGGAGCATTCCCGTTTGGAGTACTACGCCATGATCATCATAACGCAAGACTTGTTTAAATTTACGCTGTAGCGGTGTAGGATTATGTACCTTGGTTGTTTCTTCCACTGGCCTCAGTTGTAGATGATCTGATCGTAGCGAACCTTGTAACGTTTGACCGCCATTTTGTCCTACTAGCGCAGCAGATGGAGTAGATGCCTGAAAATGGAAAAGATTGTATTAAGTTTACGTTCAAGGGAAGAGAGGGAGGAAAGTAGCGACTTACCATTTTAGTTGGATAATAGAATAGGGAACTAGAGAGAGGAAATGTGCGTCCGTCACTCGTGTGATTCAACGATGGAATGATTCTCACTGTGGAAGGCTCGCTATTTATATAGAAATGCTTGATTCTCATTGGATGATGATCCTCATTGGACAATAACATCAAGCTGATTCCAAATCTGGCCTCCGTTTACCAATCCGAGCCTTCATTCGCCCGCTGGAACTGTTTCTTGGGAAATTCTAACTCTATCGTTTTTCGTCAATCTCCCAAAATCTTAAATGGTGCCTCACATCTAAACGAAGACAGATAGGAACAAGGCGTTTCTTTCACTGAATTTGTCTCACTCTTAGCTTTCAAACGAGCTATGGCACGACAAAATCCGTCCACTAGAAGCCAAGATCGAAGGTAGCTGTCCAGGGGGGGAGGTCAGTGAAATTTGATGAAAAATGTTTTGGTGACGGTCCCAGGTCGAAATTCCACACTTTGGAAAATTTTCAAAATTTTACCCATACAAAGCCACTCTGACACTTAGGATTTTTTCAGGTGAGCGAGCTCCGACCTAAAATCTTGTAACCGCTCTAACTTTTGAACGACTGGTCCGATTGACTCGCAACAAAAAAATGTTGTCGAGCAGTTTTTTCTCCTCTTTCCAATGAAACTCGAACGAACAAAATCCGTTCACTAGAACCAAAGTTAGAAGAGGGGGGGAGGTCAGTGAAATTTGATGAAAAATGTTTTGGTGACGGTCCCAGGTCGAAATTCCACACTTTGGAAAATTTTCAAAATTTTACCCATACAAAGCCACTCTGACACTTAGGATTTTTTCAGGTGAGCGAGCTCCGACCTAAAATCTTGTAACCGCTCTAACTTTTGAACGACTGGTCCGATTGACTCGCAACAAAAAAATGTTGTCGAGCAGTTTTTTCTCCTCTTTCCAATGAAACTCGAACGAACAAAATCCGTTCACTAGAACCAAAGTTAGAAGAGGGGGGGAGGTCAGTGAAATTTGATGAAAAATGTTTTGGTGACGGTCCCAGGTCGAAATTCCACACTTTGGAAAATTTTCAAAATTTTACCCATACAAAGCCACTCTGACACTTAGGATTTTTTCAGGTGAGCGAGCTCCGACCTAAAACCTTGTAACCGCTCTAACTTTTGAACGACTGGTCCGATTGACTCGCAACAAAAAATGTTGTCGAGCAGTTTTTTCTCCTCTTTCCAATGAAACTCGAACGAACAAAATCCGTTCACTAGAACCAAAGTTAGAAGAGGGGGGGGGAGGTCAGTGAAATTTGATGAAAAATGTTTTGGTGACGGTCCCAGGTCGAAATTCCACACTTTGGAAAATTTTCAAAATTTTACCCATACAAAGCCACTCTGACACTTAGGATTTTTTCAGGTGAGCTACGACAGTCCACCCCTCCCAACCTGGCCGGCACACCACGCCAATCTGGCCGGCACACCACGCCATCCTAGACACCACATCACCGCGCGCTACACGACGGTCGACCAGAGGGGGGGGACGTCAGACCCGAAACACCACGGCGGCCGACCACGACACTCTGCCGGTCCAGAGGGGGGGGACGTCAGCGATGACGGCCATCTTGCGCTATCCAGAAGTGGAGTTTTACTTACTACTGTTTTCTATATGAAAATTTTAGCTCAAACGAAGAAAAGGTACCAAAGAAGCCTACCCCAAGCATAGGTAGGCCTAAACCCTCGTGAAGAAATTCGTTGCTGTGATCTATATAAATCATACATATCGGCGTCGATGTGATAACCGATAGTATAAGCTTAATATCTTTACATGCATGTTTTTATTTATTTATTTACATCAATATGCTGAGGACATGTACTCACAATTTGACATCGTGCAGTATTCATGACAAATTCATTAAGTTGACAACCTAGACCTAAGGTGTAATGCAGGTAGGCCTAAATGGCATCCTGCAATGCACTAGGTGACATGCCACGCGTAATTCACGCATAATTGCGGAGCACCCCAAACATCCGTGGTTAAGGACAATTCTATTCTTCTACCCGCGTACATACGCGCTGCACTAAGAGTCAGAAATCACTTGATCTGATGCTGTTAAAACATGGGGAATGTTATGAATACGCGCGGGCGAGCGTCTATAGTTTGCGCTTGAACCACGGATGAACCGCTAAGCATGTTTTCTGTCTTCCCTGAGCATGAAATTGAGGTCCTATCACATTGTTCAGCCTCTGATACATGCAGGCACATGAGACGCAAAGTCTACGTAACAGGACTGCCGACAAATGTTGCACAAAAGCCACTCTTTTGGAACAGTGCGTGAATACTTACTTAAGAGCAATGTTTCTCAAACTTTTTCTCGTCGCGCAGCCTACCACTTGACAGTCGGAGTCTCTGCCACGTACCACTATACATGATACCTAAGGAATTGATAGCAATGATGCCAGTGGCCTGGAAATTCACTAGATTAATACCCTTGTGAGAATTTGGGAGCAATAATCATTGATAGAGTTGAAAGTGCTCTTCATTCTCTCCCAAGCAACAATCAGCAGCATGGACTGACAACTTTGCGAAATTTTCTTCACGATGCGCTCACAAACTTCGAGAATAGCTCCAATTTGTTCTTACGTTTTCTTACCATATTCCAGACCGCTTGACAGGCATCATTGCGGCTCGTGGTATGGTCACACAAATTATAGAATATGTTTATGATATCCTTTTTGAGTTTGTATACTTAATTAGCCTATAAGTCGCTGCATTCAATGTTTGTATCTTATTGACAATTGCGGATATTTAAAATACGGGCGTATCTTCGTAAGCCATCCCGTGGGCCTATCCTTTGGCAAAAAAGTGTCTTATCATCTGTAAAATCCTCCGCTCTGAGCCGATTTTCATAATTTATTTCATCTTAATCCTTGGGATCTCCTCTTTTCGGTCATCAGAAATTCAAATTAATCTAACAAAGTTTTCTATATGAAAATTTTAGCTCAAACGAAGAAAAGGTACCAAAGAAGCCTACCCCAAGCATAGGTAGACCTTTTGTCGATTCTCATGTTGTCAAGTGTTTCCGAATTGGCAAACCTGGTCATAAACCTCGACCAATAAAGGTGAATTTTCTGCTGTTTGAGACGAAGATGAGATTGCTCAAGTGTGGTCCTATGCTGTCAAAATCCTCAGACTATCGGAACGTATATATCAAGCCTGACCTTACAAAGAAGCAACAGAACGAAGAGAAAGAGCTACTCCAAGAACTGAAGCGCCGAAGGAGGAATGGTGAAAAAGTCGTTATACGCAAAGGAAAAATCGTGCAAAGCTTGTCTAGCGTTTAGCAGTAGTGGTAAAGGTTCTGAAAATGTGTCCATATCTCGTGCACCGAAAATTTTAATGATGAACGCTCACTCAATTGTTTCTTCTGGGAAAATGGACGATATTCGCATTCACTGTGCCACCTTGAAGCCAGATATTGTGATAATCACTGAATCTTGGCTAAGTAATGTGCATGACAGTTGCCTTTTCAATATAGATGGTTACTCCATGTTTCGATGTGATAGAAAGAATCGTATAGGTGGTGGAGTAGCTGTGTGGGTTACGTCTGAACTCCAAGTTTCCATTTTTGAAATTAATGCTTATCCATCATTTTGTGAATGTCTGTTTCTAAAAATAATAATTGATTTTGAAATCATAAATTTGTTGGCTATATATGTACCTCCTCGTATTGTTTCACATCATAAAGAGCTGAACGATTTTGTAATTGATGTCTTAGACAGTATGACTGAAAATCAATCATTCCCAAACGTGATTATAGGAGGTGATTTGAACGATTTTGACTCATCCATTTTAAAGCGCAGTTTTGATCTTTTTAACAAGGTCTGTGATCCAACTCGTTTTGAGTCCACGTTAGATATTTTTCTCGTGAGTAGAACTTTGAGTGAAAATTACGGATCTGCTGAAGTTGGGCCCTCGCTATTCAGTAATCGTAGAGCCTCTCATTGCTCTGTTTTGTTAAATCCATTTGTAACCAAGGTCGATACTCATGATTTCTGCGTTCGTAAACTTTTTGACTTGAGAAGTTCAAATGTGCAACATTTTTTATCTGCTCTGTGTGAAAGTTCCTTTCAATGTGTCTATGAAGCTGATGATGTTGATAGTAAAGTTGAACGGTTTTACTCAGTTTTTCTTGATTGTCTGTTTAGCTGCATACCAATCAAAGAAGTTCTCATTTCAAAGAGAGACAAGCCGTGGATGACTCCATCAGCAAAGGATTGTATTAATCGCAGATGGCAGGCGTACCGAAATCGTGATTTTCAGGAGTACAACAGACTTAAGCAAAATTGCAAAGAAATTATAAAGGCCTGTAAAGAAAATTGGGTGAAAAGGTCGAAGCAAACATCGAGAGATATTTGGTCCATAGTAGCCCACTACAAGGGCAAGCAAGCAAATAATAACACTGTGGAATCACTAATTTCTCAATTTTCGTCTGTTGAATATGCTGTTGACGAAATCAATCGTGTATTTGTGAACAAATTTTGTGTCTCTCAACCTATAGAATTTGATTTTGATGACAGTTGGTGTCCTCTATCTGACCCTGTTGAAGTTTTCGGCTATCTGGAGAAATTGTCCGTCAATAAGTCTTCTGGAGCTGATTGTATTCCCAACCGAATTTATAAGATTAGTGCCCCATTTATTGCTGAACCGCTGTGTCATATTATCAACTCGTCTGTTTTGCTGCGCTATGTTCCAGCAGCTTTCAAATCTTGTGTTGTAGTTCCTGTGCCGAAGAAATCTAAAGTTTCTGTTGAAAATTTGAGGCCCATTACAATATCAAGTGTGCCATGCAAGCTTTTGGAGAGACATGTGTTGTCATGTATGTATTCTAAAATAACTAGCTGTATTCCTGACTTTCAGTTTGCCTACAAGCCTCAATCCGATTGTACATCAGCCTTGATTACGATTCATAATTATGTTACTGAGATGCTTGATTCTGACAATGTCACATCTGTCATGTTAATAATAGCTTTCGATTTTTCATGTGCTTTCGACAGGGTTCGTCATGACATTTTGGTCGCCAAGTTGCAGGCTCTTGGCTTTCCCTCAGGTTTCATTTGTTGGACTATCTCCTATCTTCAGGATAGGTACCAAAGTGTTCGTCTTCGTGAATGTTTTAGCAGTAGCCGGTGTGTGTCCAGTGGTTGTCCTCAAGGATCCCTTCTGGGACCATTTTTGTTTGTCCTATACTGTTTTGACATAGCTACCGCCAATGAAACGACAAAGATTGTACAATATGCTGATGATGTAAATTTGATTGTACCTTTGACTAAAAACGATTATAATATAACAGATTGCGTTTTCGACGAATTTCTCTGTTTGGAGAAGTGGTGCTCTGAGAATGATCTTATGTTGAATAAGAGCAAGACCAAGATTGTTCATTTTAAAAAGAAAAATTATGCATGTAATGACGCTTTTCTTGACTTATCCAAATTTATTGTTGATGAAGCAAAAGTGTTAGGTGTTGTATGGGACGATAATTTAAGCTGGTCCAGACATTTTCGTGAAGTGGAGTCGAAATGTTCTCAGCGTATATATTTATTGAAATCACTCAAGTTTACTTTGTGTCATGACGATTTATGGACCGTGTATTACAATGTCATAGAAAAGCTTATGTTGTATTCAGCTCCTTTGTTTGGTGTACTTAGCAGTGATGTAAAGGTGATGATGAAACGTATATTCAGACGATGCAAGAGAACTATTTGTAGAAAAGATTGTGCATGCTCTAACAACTTTGAATCATTTTCTATCAAAAGACTACAATCATTTGAGACATTGTATAAGAGTTCTGTGAGTCCAACGCATCCACTAAATGTGCTTATACCACCAACTAGCTTGAGACGCATTAATGTACCTTTCTGTAAAACTACTCGTAGACAGAATTGCTTTCCAATTTCGTATCTGCTACATTTGAATGGACACTTTCGACCGTGATAACTTTCCGCATTTTCTTTGGTGTTTATTTTGTGTACCTGCAAGATTCACTTGTAATTTGATTTTTGTAACTGTTCATGTTGTAATTTTTTGATTCTTATTCGGTTCAAATATACATATTCTCTCTCTCTCTCTCTCTCTACTCCCTCGTGAAGAAATTCGTTGCTGTGATCTATATAAATCATACATATAAAGTTTTGCATCATGTGAAAGTGCAACGGCACTTTCAACCAGACTGTAATTCAGGATCGCATTTACATTGATTTGGGATATTTTTTCAATTGGCCTTTGACCCCCAAAAATTGTCTTCTGACGAGATTCCATTTTTTTGTCTTCTGATCAATGCGCATTTCCCCACTTAGAAATGATGCCTTTATTCCCTTTATACAAAGAAATACATCATTTGTGTATCTAGTTGCATAATCAACCATGGATCATCACAAATAAGCAATTGTGAATTTTAAAAAATGTCTTGTATTCTTTCGATCAGACTTTTTTGATTTTTCTCAAAATTTCAATTTGTTGCTGAAACCACATTTTTTATCCGAATTTCATGAAACTCTCGGAGTTATCAGCAACCCTAATGCTATCATTCATGCAAAATTATATTTTATAGGACAATAATTAGGCTGTCATTAGTATTATCATAAAACTGCCAAAATGTCCATCTGACCGAGACCACAAAACTATCGGTCAGATGGTAAAATCCAGCATTTCCGTTTTCTGTCCACTCAAAAAATTTCTTTTCAATTCAAAAAATTTGATTTCTTTTGCTCCTGATAGGTGTATATGGTTCTTGTAAGATGCATTATGTGTGCTAAACCACAATCCAATTACTATTAGAGATCTGTAGCCGAGTTTCTGATATGAGGGCGTCGATGATGACGCTGATGCGTCGATGTGACAACCGATAGTATAAGCTTAATATCTTTACATGCATGTTTTTATTTATTTATTTACATCAATGTGCTGAGGACATGTACTCACAATTTGACATCGTGCAGTATTCATGACAAATTCATTAAGTTGACAACCTAGACCTAAGGTGTAATGCAGGTAGGCCTAAATGGCATCCTGCAATGCACTAGGTGACATGCCACGCGTAATTCACGCATAATTGCGGAGCACCCCAAACATCCGTGGTTAATTAAGGACATTCTATTCTTCTACCCGCGTACATACGCGCTGCACTAAGAGTCAGAAATCACTTGATCTGATGCTGTTAAAACATGGGGAATGTTATGAATACGCGCGGGCGAGCGTCTATAGTTTGCGCTTGAACCACGGATGAACCGCTAAGCATGTTTTCTGTCTTCCCTGAGCATGAAATTGAGGTCCTATCACATTGTTCATCCTCTGATACATGCAAGCACATGAGACGCAAAGTCTACGTAACAGGACTGCCGACAAATGTTGCACAAATGTCACGCACAGCCACAATATGTTTAGGGTCATTTGTAATTTCGCATAGTTTACGCGTAATTGAGCGTGGCATGTCACCTAGTGTAGAAAGCCCAACCATCAAAATGATCGTGTTTGGGCAACCTCAATTGATGAGATTGAAGACCACGAAAAGTATCGCGAGGTCTTAGCGCATCCACTCTACATCGGACTCTTTGTTTGTTTTTCAGCAAAGAAAATTATGTTTGTGATCAAAGATGAAAGGCACTCTTTTGGAACAGTGCGTGAATACTTACTTAAGAGCAATGTTTCTCAAACTTTTTCTCGTCGCGCAGCCTACCACTTGACAGTCGGAGTCTCTGCCACGTACCACTATACATGATACCTAAGGAATTGATAGCAATGATGCCAGTGGCCTGGAAATTCACTAGATTAATACCCTTGTGAGAATTTGGGAGCAATAATCATTGATAGAGTTGAAAGTGCTCTTCATTCTCTCCCAAGCAACAATCAGCAGCATGGACTGACAACTTTGCGAAATTTTCTTCACGATGCGCTCACAAACTTCGAGAATAGCTTCAATTTGTTCTTACGTTTTCTTACCATATTCCAGACCGCTTGACAGATATCATTGCGGCTCGTGGTATGGTCACACAAATTATAGAATATGTTTATGATATCCTTTTTGAGTTTGTATACTTAATTAGCCTATAAGTCGCTGCATTCAATGTTTGTATCTTATTGACAATTGCGGATATTTAAAATACGGGCGTATCTTCGTAAGCCATCCCGTGGGCCTATCCTTTGGCAAAAAAGTGTCTTATCATCTGTAAAATCCTCCGCTCTGAGCCGATTTTCATAATTTATTTCATCTTAATCCTTGGGATCTCCTCTTTTCGGTCATCAGAAATTCTAATTAATCTAACAAAGTTTTCTATATGAAAATTTTAGCTCAAACGAAGAAAAGGTACCAAAGAAGCCTACCCCAAGCATAGGTAGGCCTAAACCCTCGTGAAGAAATTCGTTGCTGTGATCTATATAAATCATACATATAAAGTTTTGCATCATGTGAAAGTGCAACGGCACTTTCAACCAGACTGTAATTCAGGATCGCATTTACATTGATTTGGGATATTTTTTCAATTGGCCTTTGACCCCCAAAAATTGTCTTCTGACGAGATTCCATTTTTTTGTCTTCTGATCAATGCGCATTTCCCCACTTAGAAATGATGCCTTTATTCCCTTTATACAAAGAAATACATCATTTGTGTGTCTAGTTGCATAATCAACCATGGATCATCACAAATAAGCAATTGTGAATTTTAAAAAATGTCTTGTATTCTTTCGATCAGACTTTTTGATTTTTCTCAAAATTTCAATTTGTTGCTGAAACCACATTTTTTATCCGAATTTCATGAAACTCTCGGAGTTATCAGCAACCCTAATGCTATCATTCATGCAAAATTATATTTTATAGGACAATAATTAGGCTGTCATTAGTATTATCATAAAACTGCCAAAATGTCCATCTGACCGAGACCACAAAACTATCGGTCAGATGGTAAAATCCAGCATTTCCGTTTTCTGTCCACTCAAAAAATTTCTTTTCAATTCAAAAAATTTGATTTCTTTTGCTCCTGATAGGTGTATATGGTTCTTGTAAGATGCATTATGTGTGCTAAACCACAATCCAATTACTATTAGAGATCTGTAGCCGAGTTTCTGATATGAGGGCGTCGATGATGACGCTGATGCGTCGATGTGACAACCGATAGTATAAGCTTAATATCTTTACATGCATGTTTTTATTTATTTATTTACATCAATATGCTGAGGACATGTACTCACAATTTGACATCGTGCAGTATTCATGACAAATTCATTAAGTTGACAACCTAGACCTAAGGTGTAATGCAGGTAGGCCTAAATGGCATCCTGCAATGCACTAGGTGACATGCCACGCGTAATTCACGCATAATTGCGGAGCACCCCAAACATCCGTGGTTAATTAAGGACATTCTATTCTTCTACCCGCGTACATACGCGCTGCACTAAGAGTCAGAAATCACTTGATCTGATGCTGTTAAAACATGGGGAATGTTATGAATACGCGCGGGCGAGCGTCTATAGTTTGCGCTTGAACCACGGATGAACCGCTAAGCATGTTTTCTGTCTTCCCTGAGCATGAAATTGAGGTCCTATCACATTGTTCAGCCTCTGATACATGCAGACACATGAGACGCAAAGTCTATATAACAGGACTGCCAACTATACTAACTTATATAACAGATATTGCAGCGATGTCCCGTATAGCCACCGATCCTCAGGGTCATGTGTTATAAGTACGCGTGATTGAGCGTGGCATGAATTACGTGCAATTGAGCGTGGCATGTCACCAGACACGATTTGAATTTCGAAACTGTTTCCAATGTCATACTGATTCTACAACAAGAGTTTTGCTGAAAAAAGGATGAATGCATTAACTTGCAATGGTTATATTCTCTTATATTCACAGTATCATGAATTGGAGTAGACCTAGAATACCCCTACTTGAAATAATTAATAAATGAATGTCAAGACAACTGCCTCCGCTGGCATCATACCTTACGTAGATTTATGCTGACATAGGCGACATGCATGTATTTATATGCTTGATAATGAAAGTGTGCTTATTCAATTAATTTTATTGACTTATCAAGTTAATTTTTACGGAAGTTGTCGTACCTGCAAACTATACCAAATTCTATCGACAGTTAGGCCTATATTTTCTGAGGCTAAAGTTTTAAAGTAATAGGTTTATGTAAATTTTTTTTAGGATGAGTATGGATCTCCATGAATAAGCCCTTTTGCTAGGATATAGATGGGATTTAGGCCATTTAGGCCACATCGACTGCGCATTCTATCTTATCATGGGGTTTACGCGAAAATTCTTTAGAATGAAAATGAGTTTTGGGTTAGTCTACATATATAATTTGTTTGAGGTTCGTTTATGAGACATTTTCGGTTGCTTTATTGTTAGATTTTAGGTTTGTGTAGGGTTTTCTTAGTAGCCTATGTCTCATGGATCGTTTTTAGTGTAATTGCATTATAAAGCGGAGTCGCGATAGGCCTGGTAGGCCTACACAGCATTCAACGTATTAAATTCATCAAAGCTCTTGCCGACGAAATTGTTGACATTTTTTAAAAATAAGGTGACGATAAAGTGGACTTGAATTTAACCCTTTATTGCACAATGTTGCCCTCAGGCAACATGACATATTCAAGCTTCTTTTTCCGTTTTGACTTAATGCATAATTTTCTAAATTTACAACAATCAAAGAATATATTCATTGATAATATACAGCGGTGGTGGCTTTTATGGAACGGGCTCTATACCGTTCTCCCATCAGATCAAAGAAAGCATTATCTGCGTCTTCTTTTCCATTTCTTTGACTTGCAGTCGTTGAGTCGGCTATTGTACATGCGCGATGCCGATAACTTGGGAACACAAAAGAAAGATCGACTATGAATGTTCTTATGAATGAGGGTTGCTACTCCCAAATGTTATCAGTAGTACACTATGTTGCTTGTGGGCAGCAAAGCCGTAAGTGCATTCAAAAATAAAAAAAATTAAAGATAGGAGGCTATAATCGTCATGTGTCAAAATATCAAAACAAACGCAAAGAAATATTTTTTTCGCACACTCAAATTAAATGGTGCAATATACGGTTAAGTGTGCTTGATGAGACATCTTCTTCAATGAATGATCTGCCTCTCCAAAACAGACACGGAAGACATGCACATGTAGGCCTAACAGACACACACTTGCATTCAAGATAGGCCTACTAACCCAGTCAGCGATTACACATCGTGACCCTTATCTGTTAGGCAGCATAGCAATGGCATTTAATCCACAGTGTCAAAATGCAGCTGAAGGGATTGACAAAATCTAACATTAGGTCTACAGCATTTGAGTGCAGCATGAAAAAGATATTCGCAGAGTATTGGAATTGTCATAACCTATGTTGTGTTTTTTATTAAATGTCAATGGAGATTTGATAAAATTGGCTCTATCCAGAGGCCTACTTGTGTGCCTGAAGAGATTCCTATGGTCTAGACTTGATGTGAGACTTTTTAAAGAAGATCGACCTTTATGTAAACATCGGTCACATGTATTGTATTAAAGTAAATTAGGTATAGCCTACTTAAAAAGTCGAATGCAACAATATAAGATGCTCGATACCGGTACTACAATCATCTCCAGCTGCCATGGCAATTGATGATCTCTCCTGTGCTTTCGGTTATCCTCATCCTGTTGTGCCATTCTCAGACGCTGGTACTTCATTAAGATTATCTGTAAAAATTATTGAGAATCGATACCGTAGTTTGTGATCAATAATCCGATTTCTTCTTTTGCCATTCCACCTTTGAAAGAGGCGACTCGTTGATTGAAAGATAAAAAGATGAAAATTTCAACATTACTCGATTGATGCAAAGGAACTATTTGCAAGGTGCAGATGCAGAAGCAGTTCAAGGCGCCTTACTTTTCTAGTCGCGGTACACTTATAAGATATTTGCGTCGTTGGTACATGAAATATCTTCCAAGGATATCATATCAAGCAGTGTAGATCAAATGGAGACTTAAATTTCCATCATCACATCGACGCTGAAAATCATTATGATGATGATAATCCGCTTGTGCTATCTTTGAAGTATAGAGTAAAGTCAAAAGGTCGAATGACAAATCCATTTATGCCATTATGGAAGTATTAGGGCAGGCTATTTATCATGAAAATACTAGATCCATTGAGTATTTCTTCTGGTTAGAAGATCACAATAAGTAGCCGTCGATGTGATGACGAATTGTGGTCACTTTTTAGAGAAAAATGGAATCTTTCTGGAATGATAATATGGAAATGCATCTGGCTTGCTTCACAGTTCAGTGAATTGAGCTCCAATGAATAAAAGCTGACACGCCCAAAAATATAGGGTGGGTGGCTTTCAGTAATGGCAAAATGGAGATTATACATGTAAATTGCGCGATAATTGTAATGATTTCCGGTGCAACCGGGAGGAAAAAGAGATATTGTGATACCTCGAGGGTAGATAGTAGTCCCATCTGTCTACTAGGCCACCCTCCTCATTTTGGGGCGGTGTCCACCACTGTTGGGTGTGGGGTTGGCTGAGCCACACGTCAGTTAATCTCTCGGTTGTTATCCATGACCTTTTCGTTATCGGCGTTGCCACTTTTGTTACCTATAGTACATTGTATGATATCTTGGACTTGATTAACTTTGAGTGCTCTTTTATTTTGTGTTAAGTCCTTTTGTTTATTCAGTTCGCAGTTGTAATGCGTTTTTATGATTTTTGTACACTCTGAGTTGCAATTGCTCACCTTGTGAGAAAATATGGCTTTTCCTAGATAGATAGAGAGAAAATAGAGAAAGAGGGAAAGACAATTGAACGCCCTCCTCCTTGCCAATCGCGTTGTGGTCGGCAACGAGGAAAAATACATCGTGACTTTATGAGGAGACGCAGGTTTCGAGGTCATTCTTAATCCCCGATGATTTATTGAATAAATGATAAAATGATTATGGATGCAGAATGGTGATGAACGAAGGTGCATAAAATGTTTTCAGAATATTTACAAAGATGAATTGCAGCTTTTTATGTACAGGCTTTTAAATACACATTGAGGAAAAAATCGATGGAGATGATGTCATTGACAGCTTGCACTATGAGGCCAAATGGCAGCGTTATATATTCGATAATAGTTAAGTTGGTTGAAATTCCTATGCTCAGTAGAGATTTTGTAGTTTTAGTAATTCCTGAACAAATGCCATAAATCGCATCATCACCAGTGGGATCTGAACAATGGCTGAGTGGTTGGATTAATTTAGATTAATTTGATGTATTTACATTTAAAGCAATATTCAAGCCGTTCCTAACTATGTCTGATATGTTGATCCAAACATTTTCTCTCTGAAGTCTTTTCGTTTCATTTTTATTAAAGATGAGCGTCGGGTCGGGTTCCAAAAATTCGGATATCCGAGTCGAACAAAATTTCAACCCGAACCCGACACGATCCGAACCCGACAAAGATTGCCAGAACCCGACCCGAACCCGACCCGATTATATTCGAAAAATCAGAAACATTTCTATATATAAAGCTAATACTTGATCCTAATGTGATGCCGGGCGGTAGTCAAACTTCTTAGTAATATTATTTTAGTATTTTATTAAAATACGCAGTAGTTAGTTTATTATTTTAAAGTATTCAAACAAATACTAAATAAGTAGCCTGATTACACACGACATTAATAAAAAATACAATACATGACAAAATTCAGAATCTTTACAAAAAAATTGACTGCTTCGCGATATATTATAGGTGTTGCAGCATACTCTTTCAAAACTCTGATTGAGACACTTTGACTCTCAATGTTAATAAAGATGTCAAGGTCCGAGCAGCTGAGCTGCATCATTACATGTAACAACATAACATAAGGTGACATGCCACGCTCAATCACGCGTAATTACACATGACCCCAAACATCCGTGGCCATGCGGGATATTGCTGCAATATCTGTTATACAAGTTAGTATACATGTACTCGTAGTTGGCAGTCCTGTTATATAGACTTTGCGTCTCATGTGCCTGCATGTATCAGAGGCTGAACAATGTGATAGGACCTCAATTTCATGCTCAGGGAAGACAGAAAACATGCTTAGCGGTTCATCCGTGGTTCAAGCGCAAACTATAGACGCTCGCCCGCGCGTATTCATAACATTCCCCATGTTTTAACAGCATCAGATCAAGTGATTTCTGACTCTTAGTGCAGCGCGTATGTACGCGGGTAGAAGAATAGAATGTCCTTAACCACGGATGTTTGGGGTGCTCCGTAATTACGCGTGGCATGTCACCTAGTGAATTCTACAGATAGGTGCTAAAATTTCAATTATATAATATTTAATGTATAGTTAAGCTTCCATTCCTATGTAAAGCTTATCTCAAATTAAATTTCATTTCTTTCCGTCCATCCTCTACATGTCATTATGAGATTGAGGCCTTTAGAGACCACAAGAACCGATTCAATTAATTTGATAATGATCCTATGTAGTGCAAAGTATTTTATTATATCAATAATTCACAATGAGAATAATGTGATAAGCCACAATTTCTTGAAAATTTCATTAAACTACAGGTACACATGAAATGGTACTAACTTCACAGAAAATATTTTTGAAAGCACTAAACATTTTTCAAGTTAGTATGCTCCAACTCGAAAAAAACCCGAGTTCGGGTTTTTTCGGGTTTTAGATAAAAGAGATAATCCTACCCGACCCGACCAGAGTTCTTAATTGCTCTACCCATGCCCGACCCGAACCCGAGCATTCAGGTTCGGGTTTCGGGTCGGGTTCGGGTAGGATCGCTCATCTTTAATTTTTACACATTTCTAAGCCGCAGAAACGGACATTATCTGTTGAAAAAGGTGGAATATTAAAATGCTCGGTTGGGTTCGAATAATTAATATTCTTGCTACGAATAGCTGAAATATGATCGAGGATTCTACACATCAAAAGTCTAGAAGTTTGTCCAACATAACGAATAGTGCAACTATAACAACATATCAAATAAATTACTCAAGCAGTTTTGCTATCTTAGTTGTGGACTATGGGATTATATGTCGTTACTAATATTCGAATTAACAAAGTGGCCGGGTGGGACTAGATTCATAGATCACACATGCTGATTGCGGTATTACAACCGGGTGAGAGAAAGATGGACAGAAGATTGACTGTCCTCCCTCGTGCTGTGTGTGTGTGTGTGTGAGAGAGAGAGAGAGAGAGACTGAGATTCTTTCGTGAGATCTTCTAGCATCATTTTCGTAGTGCATCTTTCCGGCCCTTGCAAAGACGACTCTAAATAAAGAATTAATAATTATCGAAGGAATGATTGTGGACGCGAATGATGAAAGATTGAATTTGCATGAAAACTACATTAGCTATAACATGAAAAAATTCCAAAGCACATTTTGAATGATTCCTCCTCTCCTTGATAACATGACAAAAATTCCAAAGCACATTTTGAATGATTCCTCCTCTCCTTGAAATATTTCGAATCCAGTGGCGGCTTTAGCGATCATGCCGTTCATGCTCAGCATGACGAAGTATTTTGTCTAATTTTCCTCCACACAAATCAACGATGTCAACCACAAGAAAGGGAAAGTTTTGAATCAACAAAAAAACTTCCAACATCATTTTCAAGCTTTGACAACATTTGATTACTATGTCAGATCATGTTGCTGTGACATTAATTAAGGTCATACTCAATTAAGATTTATCAAGTAGCTAACTTGTTCTAAAAAATTCAGGGGAACGCAAGTCAATTCGAGCATACCTCATTTGTTATTGGCCGGATCATCTGACGGGAGAACAATAGCAAAATCTGCGGATGACGATTTTCATACTCCATCTCATGCCGTGGACGGGAAGCACAAATGATACGTATAGCTCGTTTCAACCAACTAACGGTAGCTGATTGGACGGCAATCTGCTGATTTTATCGGTGTAAGTGAGATCATGAGATGTCTCGAAGGTATGGAAGCACGCTTTCGTGATCGCAAAGATTTTGAATTTCTGAGCCTCCTAGACATGAATTTCTTTTCTTCTTATCAATGGGATTTCCCTCACCACTCCGATCTCTAAAATCTGCATATGAAGATTTTTTTGATATAAGTCGTCTCCAAAATGAATTAAAATTTATTTATCACGATGATGACTTCAAGAAACCATTGAAAGACTTATTAAAATTCATTTTCTCTGAGGATTTACAAAAGAGCTTGCCCGAAGTTGTAAAACTTTTGAAACTGTGTTTGACCATCCCTATTTCGTCAGCACAGAAAGGTCTTTTTCGGTATTGAAGAGAATAAAGACCTATCAGCGTAATACAATTGGTCAGGAACGATTGACCTCTCCGGCAAGAATTTCTATCGAGAGAGAATTTCTGGAAAGTTTGCCTAAGAGTGAACTTTTTGATTTGACAATTGAAAAATTTGCACGATTGAAACCCCATCGAATTGACTTCCTTTATAAGTAATTCAATATCTTCCAGTGTTAATACAGCTTGTGATTTTGTGCGATTGACGGTGTTTTTACTATCTTAAATGCATGCTTCAAATAACTAGAACTTGAATATTATTTTATATACATTATCTGGTGATTAAATTTAGCCGTGGTCTTCTACATGCTTGCATATGTAGATATGTCTAGGAGCAAATAGTATAATAGGCTATGCATGCATCAGATTATCATCGGATGAACTCAAACATACAAATCATGTAGCCTTCCCCTGGAATTTTATTTTAAGCGTATTTTGGCTGATACAGTATGTAGATCATTAGAATTATGCCTAGCCCTACACCATATTCACTGGATTACCTGATGTGAAAAGTAGGCGGCTTGCATGTTTGAATTATAATTAGGAAAGGGCAAATGCAAATGGAATGAGATTAAAATTTTGTTCATCGAATTCGTGACTGTTTCTTAAGTTGCATGATATTAATAAGCTACATTATGCTGCATCAGTTGCATGGTTAAAAATCCTCGTATGATAGCTATCACACATACTTTTTTCCTCATGATGCGAAAAAATTGATGAGCATGACCTAACAGAAATTATATTATATTTATATATTTTATTTATATTATTTTATATTTATTATATCAATAATTCACAATGAGAATAATGTGATAAGCCACAATTTCTTGAAAATTTCATTAAACTACAGGTACACATGAAATGGTACTAACTTCACAGAAAATATTTTTGAAAGCACTAAACATTTTTCAAGTTAGTATGCTCCAACTCGAAAAAAACCCGAGTTCGGGTTTTTTCGGGTTTTAGATAAAAGAGATAATCCTACCCGACCCGACCAGAGTTCTTAATTGCTCTACCCATGCCCGACCCGAACCCGAGCATTCAGGTTCGGGTTTCGGGTCGGGTTCGGGTAGGATCGCTCATCTTTAATTTTTACACATTTCTAAGCCGCAGAAACGGACATTATCTATTGAAAAAGGTGGAATATTAAAATGCTCGGTTGGGTTCGAATAATTAATATTCTTGCTACGAATAGCTGAAATATGATCGAGGATTCTACACATCAAAAGTCTAGAAGTTTGTCCAACATAACGGATAGTGCAACTATAACAACGTATCAAATAAATTACTCAAGCAGTTTTGCTATCTTAGTTGTGGACTATGGGATTATATGTCGTTACTAATATTCGAATTAACAAAGTGGCCGGGTGGGACTAGATTCATAGATCACACATGCTGATTGCGGTATTACAACCGGGTGAGAGAAAGATGGACAGAAGATTGACTGTCCTCCCTCGTGCTGTGTGTGTGTGTGTGTGAGAGAGAGAGAGAGAGACTGAGATTCTTTCGTGAGATCTTCTAGCATCATTTTCGTAGTGCATCTTTCCGGCCCTTGCAAAGACGACTCTAAATAAAGAATTAATAATTAACGAAGGAATGATTGTGGACGCGAATGATGAAAGATTGAATTTGCATGAAAACTACATTAGCTATAACATGAAAAAATTCCAAAGCACATTTTGAATGATTCCTCCTCTCCTTGATAACATGACAAAAATTCCAAAGCACATTTTGAATGATTCCTCCTCTCCTTGAAATATTTCGAATCCAGTGGCGGCTTTAGCGATCATGCCGTTCATGCTCAGCATGACGAAGTATTTTGTCTAATTTTCCTCCACACAAATCAACGATGTCAACCACAAGAAAGGGAAAGTTTTGAATCAACAAAAAAACTTCCAACATCATTTTCAAGCTTTGACAACATTTGATTACTATGTCAGATCATGTTGCTGTGACATTAATTAAGGTCATACTCAATTAAGATTTATCAAGTAGCTAACTTGTTCTAAAAAATTCAGGGGAACGCAAGTCAATTCGAGCATACCTCATTTGTTATTGGCCGGATCATCTGACGGGAGAACAATAGCAAAATCTGCGGATGACGATTTTCATACTCCATCTCATGCCGTGGACGGGAAGCACAAATGATACGTATAGCTCGTTTCAACCAACTAACGGTAGCTGATTGGACGGCAATCTGCTGATTTTATCGGTGTAAGTGAGATCATGAGATGTCTCGAAGGTATGGAAGCACGCTTTCGTGATCGCAAAGATTTTGAATTTCTGAGCCTCCTAGACATGAATTTCTTTTCTTCTTATCAATGGGATTTCCCTCACCACTCCGATCTCTAAAATCTGCATATGAAGATTTTTTTGATATAAGTCGTCTCCAAAATGAATTAAAATTTATTTATCACGATGATGACTTCAAGAAACCATTGAAAGACTTATTAAAATTCATTTTCTCTGAGGATTTACAAAAGAGCTTGCCCGAAGTTGTAAAACTTTTGAAACTGTGTTTGACCATCCCTATTTCGTCAGCACAGAAAGGTCTTTTTCGGTATTGAAGAGAATAAAGACCTATCAGCGTGATACAATTGGTCAGGAACGATTGACCTCTCCGGCAAGAATTTCTATCGAGAGAGAATTTCTGGAAAGTTTGCCTAAGAGTGAACTTTTTGATTTGACAATTGAAAAATTTGCACGATTGAAACCCCATCGAATTGACTTCCTTTATAAGTAATTCAATATCTTCCAATGTTAATACAGCTTGTGATTTTGTGCGATTGATGGTGTTTTTACTATCTTAAATGCATGCTTCAAATAACTAGAACTTGAATATTATTTTATATACATTATCTGGTGATTAAATTTAGCCGTGGTCTTCTACATGCTTGCATATGTAGATATGTCTAGGAGCAAATAGTATAATAGGCTATGCATGCATCAGATTATCATCGGATGAACTCAAACATACAAATCATGTAGCCTTCCCCTGGAATTTTATTTTAAGCGTATTTTGGCTGATACAGTATGTAGATCATTAGAATTATGCCTAGCCCTACACCATATTCACTGGATTACCTGATGTGAAAAGTAGGCGGCTTGCATGTTTGAATTATAATTAGGAAAGGGCAAATGCAAATGGAATGAGATTAAAATTTTGTTCAACGAATTCGTGACTGTTTCTTAAGTTGCATGATATTAATAAGCTACATTATGCTGCATCAGTTGTATAACAGAAATTATATTATATTTATATATTTTATATATATTATTTTATATTTATTATATCAATAATTCACAATGAGAATAATGTGATAAGCCACAATTTCTTGAAAATTTCATTAAACTACAGGTACACATGAAATGGTACTAACTTCACAGAAAATATTTTTGAAAGCACTAAACATTTTTCAAGTTAGTATGCTCCAACTCGAAAAAAACCCGAGTTCGGGTTTTTTCGGGTTTTAGATAAAAGAGATAATCCTACCCGACCCGACCAGAGTTCTTAATTGCTCTACCCATGCCCGACCCGAACCCGAGCATTCAGGTTCGGGTTTCGGGTCGGGTTCGGGTAGGATCGATCATCTTTAATTTTTACACATTTCTAAGCCGCAGAAACGGACATTATCTATTGAAAAAGGTGGAATATTAAAATGCTCGGTTGGGTTCGAATAATTAATATTCTTGCTACGAATAGCTGAAATATGATCGAGGATTCTACACATCAAAAGTCTAGAAGTTTGTCCAACATAACGAATAGTGCAACTATAACAACGTATCAAATAAATTACTCAAGCAGTTTTGCTATCTTAGTTGTGGACTATGGGATTATATGTCGTTACTAATATTCGAATTAACAAAGTGGCCGGGTGGGACTAGATTCATAGATCACACATGCTGATTGCGGTATTACAACCGGGTGAGAGAAAGATGGACAGAAGATTGACTGTCCTCCCTCGTGCTGTGTGTGTGTGTGTGTGAGAGAGAGAGAGAGAGAGACTGAGATTCTTTCGTGAGATCTTCTAGCATCATTTTCGTAGTGCATCTTTCCGGCCCTTGCAAAGACGACTCTAAATAAAGAATTAATAATTATCGAAAGAATGATTGTGGACGCGAATGATGAAAGATTGAATTTGCATGAAAACTACATTAGCTATAACATGAAAAAATTCCAAAGCACATTTTGAATGATTCCTCCTCTCCTTGATAACATGACAAAAATTCCAAAGCACATTTTGAATGATTCCTCCTCTCCTTGAAATATTTCGAATCCCAGTTACTCATGCTCATGTGTGCATCCATTCTACACCCTTGCCGACTTCATTTGTTATCTCGCTTCATAATAGATGCTCATAGACATTGAACTTCACAACTTCATCATCATTTACCATTACAACTTCCTGACATTTCCATTCAGATCACTCTCATTGGTTTCCGAATTTATACTCATTGACATAATTAATGAAACAAGCTATCATTGGCTTGAATTGAAGTCTGTTTCATTTTTTTCTCAGGTATGATGCAATATCTCACTTTCTATGTATCACCATTCAACACATTAGAGAATGGAGAAAGATCTATGGTGGTCAAATTTCAAATTTTGATATCGATACAACTGTCACAATTGCTTTTACAAATTGAACATAAACGTGAACTGAAATCCAGCTTTTGTAAAATAAAATGGCACACGATCAGTTTACCAGAGGTATGGCTATTGGAATGATTCGTTGTGGTAGAAGTTGTGCGAGTGTTGCCGAAGACCTGCAACTATCGGGAGTCGCTGTTTGGAGGTGGTGGTGTCGATGGAAAGCAGAAGGAGATGTTAAAAAGAAGAAGGGATGGGGTCGACCAAGAAAGTCTGCAGGAAGGACAGACGCATGTCTAGTTTTAGCTGCAAAGAGGAATAGATTTGTGTCAGTCCCAAAGCTAGTCGTACACTGGAAGAGTGCCTCAAATATAGACTGTAGCGTTCGAACGGCTTACCGAAGATTGCGAGAAGCTGGAATTCAATCGCGACGACCAGCTGTCCTAATTCCATTGAGTTTTGAGCACCGCAGAAGAATTACTGTGTATAATTGTATGCATTTTACCTGAACTTGGGTATTTTCAAATGAGAATAAAGCCCATTGAATTTTGAGAGAGAGAGAAAGCGAGAATGTCAATACCTATTCAAAGTCCTTATTGTTTCTGTATATGCCTACCAGTATGATTTATACGATTTCTAGCTTGGTAGGTGTCTCATATTCTGTCTTGGTTGCTTTCAGGTTATAGCTCTTGTCTCTAGCTCTTAAAAATTTACTCTCTTCCACGGAAAATCTTCTTTTGCTTTGACGTAAGGTCAGGTAAACATTGATGTCATTTTCTTCACATAGTTCGGACTGTGGGATTTCATTCAGAGTTGACATCACACTATCAGTTAATGACAGTAGCCACTGTGATCACTCCCATGTCAATTACTGTTTATCTGTAGATCGAAGTTGACGAGATTGAAGCGTTTCGGCATGATTGGGGATGCTGAAGAAGAAACATAAGGTCTACGAGCAGCGGCCATTGCATTTGCTGAACGATCTCTTCCTCTCGGTCAACCATTTGCTGAGGTAACTAAAAGATAAATATTTGATAAAAGACTCCCGCGTAGTTGACACATTCAAATGTACCCTTTCATCAAAGCAGGAAGTCTGAAATCTGGAGAGGTAAACGTCTCAGGGTTCGCCGGCACTTTTGTCAATCGGAAGTACCAGAAAGAGATCATTCGCTGCTTCTATCCCCTCTCTATCTTTCTCGCTTAACTATCGAGCCTCGTTGAAGTTCAACCCATTCTCGTTCTAAACGACTCGCGTTTTCGCAACGTGTGGCAGATCGATTCAAGGTAGGAACTAATTCGGGATCGGGAAGCGAACACACGCGCGTTAAGCGGGAAACAGTGTTCTCCCGTTTTCCTAGCGAACCTCCAATATCCTCTAGTTGATCGCATGCAGGCGGTAATCTGTAGTAGCTTTCGTCCCTCCAACCTTTCGTGCTGTCGCATGTTTTATCTCCTTTCTCTTCTTGTCTATTTCAATTTCTCAGCTCCTGTGTTGTTTTATCAGTAACTGTGCCGGCCTCTTAGGCCTGGCGAAATAGATCACGTGAAGAGTCAACGAAATACACGTGTGAAATTTTATTCACTAATGGCCTACCGATGGACTGGTTCACCATCGATTGGAGGGACTCATGTAAGTATTATTCTGATACATGTATTTGTAGATACATTAGCAATTGGAAAATTGTCATTCAAAAAATTGTAAAAAGCAGAGTAGAAATAAAGAAGTCAATTTACATTAGCGATAAACGCTTAGGCATAGTCCGTTTTTGCCATGTCCTTGAAGTTAGCACCAACTTCAACACCAACTTTTTGAAAAGGGTTTGTACAGACTCGAAAAGGATGTGTACAGGTACTATTAATGACGAGGCGTTTATACAGATACGAAGTATTCCTAAATTCGAACCCCTTCAGCTTCAAAATTCAAATTTAAATTCGAAAAATTGGTGCAAGAATTGGTGCTACCTATTTAGCGAGTTTGTACAGCATTCATATGAAAACTTTTAGATACAAGCACTGAAAACTGATTTTGTACGGCAACTTCCAGCACTTTCTTACACGAACAACCGGTAAAACCGGAAGAAACTGATTTTCGCGAAAAAATGGTGAGATTTTTCAGAAAAGGGACTTGGTGCTGCTGGAAAATGAGTTTGTGCAGTCCTCCAACCGGTGGAATAGTATATTCCACTAATCAAGTCTGAGTTTGAACACACACTTTGTTCATAAATGGCCAGTATTCTTGAAGTTATTGTATAATAACCAGTACTTGCCAGTGAGTGTTGGAGTATCGGAGAAGTGTGTGTTCAAACTCAGACTTGATTAGCAGAGGTACTATTCCACCGGTTGGAACACTGTACAAACTCATTTTCCATGTCACACCAAGTGCTTTTTTGAAAAATCTCACCTTTTTTCGAGAAAATCAGTTTCTCTTGGTTTTGCCGGTTGTTCGTGTAGGAAAAGTGCTGGAAGTTGCTGAAAGTACGGAAGCAGATATTCATAGAAATCAAGTTATCTTAAGTAACACCTATATGGTTCTCACCTTTGGGACTATTGATGAAACTGCTACGCTTTAGGGTACGAGAACTTTTTAGTTAATTTAGCATCTGCTCAGCGATCTTCTTAAACCTCGCTTGATCAATTTCTTTACAGTATTAACTAAATAGGGGGTTCATAATATGGAAATTTCTGAAGTTACTCACCTGAACATTGATAACAAATGAATACGAAGCTCATGCTGAAACCATACATAGATCTATGAATACAGGCTGCGCTACTTAAATCCATTTAAAAATTTTACACATGTTAATTTCTATCAGAAGGACTGCTTATTTTTTAAGTGCATATCTCGCATAATGCCGCACTCTTGAGATCAATCGATATGGCTACAATAGTTTTTCATTTTAGTGAAATGAGAGAATTATTTTCTCATGAACGACTCCAGAGGCGACGGATCGAATGAACGATGCGTTATCAAGTTTTTAGAAGATTTTTAGAATGAAGGCCACTGTTGGCCTATCATGGTTGTAACCATTTGTCCATCTACTGAACCAAGTCAGATCTGGCATGAAAAACTATTGTAGAAGATCAAAACGTCGCAAAAATCAAAAACTGAAATAATTATTTAGTCTCTACCGGTTTCAATTGGCAACAAGATGACAGAGATTGACCAATCTTCATCAGGAGAAATATAAAAAGAGGACATTTAGTCCCTACAATTTTAAACGACAAACAGTTTTAAAAATTCCATTATATGCATGTATAGACTACCTAGATATTCTAAGATATATTCCAAGATATTCTATATCATAAAAATAGAAATCACAAAAGTCATAGGGAAGTAGGAGATTTAGGTTCATAGATCGCTGACCTCTGTAGCACATGCTGCATATTAAGGCCATGAGACCAGTCAGTCATTAGTTGGCTAATGAATTTTAGTTCCTCCACCTTTCGTTGTTGATCATTTCCTTTTACTTCTTTCAGTATTGTCACCCTTAAATCTTCTTCCAGGTGTTGATGTTTTATACAATGATGAGAAACCACCCTTTCTTCATCTCCATGGCGGACGTCAAATCGATGTTCTGTCATTCTTTCTCTCAAACTTCTTTGGGTTTCTCCTACATATAAAAAATTACAATTGCGAAATGCAATAAACTTGCGAATGCAATAATTGCGAATGATTTAGCAGTAATGCCAGTTCCTACAAGAAAGTGTTCATGTCTTTTCGCAATAAACTTGATATCATCCGATAACAAAATTCGGAAAGCTCTATCTAAAGACCGAAAATTGTTATTGGAGAAAAATAGCAAAGAAAATATTTCACCGACACCTACCTGGATTGCTCCGTATCATCCTTCAACGTATGCTGATATCAGTTTATTGCGAAAAGACATGAACACTTTCTTGTAGGAACTGGCATTACTGCTAAATTATGGTGGAAACCTCCCAGAAAACTAAATTCTCATTTGGTCTCTTCTCGTTTATATGATAAAAAAGAGAATGCGTCATTTAACAACATTGGCATCGTTTCATCCTGCAATAACTCGCGCTGCAAAACCTGCGCCATGCGCTCAACTGAAACTGAAGTGTTATCGCCTATCACTGGACTTTCTTATAACATCAAAGCTGCTAAAACAACATGCACATCATCAAACATCATTTATGGTCTAAGTTTTCGCAATTGTAATTTTTTATATGTAGGAGAAACCCAAAGAAGTTTGAGAGAAAGAATGACAGAACATCGATTTGACGTCCGCCATGGAGATGAAGAAAGGGTGGTTTCTCATCATTGTATAAAACATCAACACCTGGAAGAAGATTTAAGGGTGACAATACTGAAAGAAATAAAAGGAAATGATCAACAACGAAAGGTGGAGGAACTAAAATTCATTAGCCAACTAATGACTGACTGGTCTTATGGCCTTAATATGCAGCATGTGCTACAGAGGTCAGCGATCTATGAACCTAAATCTCCTACTTCCCTATGACTTTTGTGATTTCTATTTTTATGATATAGAATATCTTGGAATATATCTTAGAATATCTAGGTAGTCTATACATGCATATAATGGAATTTTTAAAACTGTTTGTCGTTTAAAATTGTAGGGACTAAATGTCCTCTTTTTATATTTCTCCTGATGAAGATTGGTCAATCTCTGTCATCTTGTTGCCAATTGAAACCGGTAGAGACTAAATAATTATTTCAGTTTTTGATTTTTGCGACGTTTTGATCTTCTACAATAGTTTTTCATGCCAGATCTGACTTGGTTCAGTAGATGGACAAATGGTTACAACCATGATAGGCCAACAGTGGCAGTTTCCCGATTGGGTGTAGAGAAACATTTCATAAAGCGAAGATAGTTTATTTTGCCTCATGATGTCAAAAAAGCATTGATAACCAACTCGAGGAAATGAATTTGTGTTGCGCATCTTGCATGAATTTTCGCATTTTAGGCCTACCATTAGTGTTTCCGAATCTAGAGCTAGAACACATTCGATACTTGTGCGCACATTTAATTAGTTTTTCTATTTTCGTGATCTGTGTTTGTCTATATATCTTGCAATTTTTCATTTCTAGCGCCATTTTTTATAAAGCATCACTTTATAGCGTAATTTTTATTTTTCAAACTAAAGCATCCCGTAAAAAGTAAGCCTAAGGTTAATATTTCGGATATTTTCTCTTATATTATATTCCTTTCTTATTTTCAGGGCAGTACAATATGCACACAGTCCACCCAAATATATCAAACTAATAAAGCTTTATCAATTTTAGCAAGTGGTCACGATTTTTCCCAATCGATGTCCAGTTAGCTACTTTCAACTCTTATTTTAGAACTGCAAGATGAATGCATCGTAAGATACTCGCAGTGTTCTACTGGTCATTAGACCACACAGTAAAACATTCATTCATCTATCTGCTGCACTACAAAAATTAGCGTGTCGTATAAATGATGGCTAACATGAGAATGTCTTCGACATTATGGTAATATGTTTAATAAATACCTAAATGAAAGAAACATGCAAAGGATCGAATTTCCATGAAGATCTTGAATAACCAGTGCAGATTTAGATGCATGGCCACTGTGTGTATGATTGTGTGCACTGTATGCACTGCACATGCAGTGGAACTTTTAAGAATGACACTGTCCTAACACAAATGAAAATGTCCCATCGTATTCGTGGGAACGCTATGAAATGTAACATCTTATTACACGGCGACGATGGTGGGAAGAGAAATAAAGTACGCGTTCATTAAATCGGATATATCAATGGAAATAAATGTCATAACACCTCTCTCTGAATCCTAATAACTTTTTTATTGATGCAAGTACTTTATACAAGTTTCCCTGTCCAACACTGATGGCATTATTGGCACACTTTAATCAACGCTGTTATCTAATGAGACTAAGAGGTTAAATGTAGGTAGCATCTATTTCATGAAGATGCACTAAATCGAATAATTGGTTGATCACTCTTCTAGGGAGGATTCACAATCACCGTTTCAATTCTGATCATGATCACTAAAATCTGGTGTAAACTTGGCTTTAAATCAATTGAGTTGCAACTTGTAATTCTTCTAGCTGGGTGCAGCTAAACTTTAGACACATAAAGAATACGACGAGTCAGATACGTGGCTGAACCTTAATAATTTCAGATAAAAAGTAATTCTTTCGCTTACTGCGGAGAAATCTGTGGAATTGAAAATGTTTTGAGAAGGAATTGCGATGGTAATTTAAAAGCTGCAAACCCTCGATTTCATGACACTCCGCTTCCTGTCGTTTTCTTGACTGCTGTTTTGATGAGTGCTGGAGCGACATGCAATGTCGATGGCATGTCGATGTTATTACAAAGTTTACTATATCGCACGTTTGCATCATGCTACTTATATTTTTGCGTTATTGATACTATTATTCTCAGCATGCCATCTACCTCTCAGCTGTCCTTGCTTAGACAGGGTTAGTGGTTCATTTGAAGGCAACCTACCTTCGCATGGAATAAAGCATTCAGGCTATCAGCAAACCTGAATTATATTCATCAATTACTAGAATCTCATTTAGAATTTAAGAAAACCTGTTCTCAATCGAGTTTTGAAAATTCTTGTATAAATGTACAGCTGTGGAAAAACTGCTTGAATAGCTGACAGTTGATGAATCGCTTAACAATTGAATTGAATCGTTGAGAACAAATTACATTACGTTTGCCTCTACTCACATCATTGACGTTAAGGCACGGGTATCATGGAAGAGTGCTCTCCACCAATTTCTCTCTTATCATTCATTCTTTGATATCATTTGTCCATTTCCCCTCCACCCCTTTTTCAGTCTTCCTTCAATCCTACCTTATGTGTCATCAGAGCCGGAAGTAGGCCCGGGCACGAATTTTCCGAAAGCACACTAGCCTGAATTATTCATCAACCGAGCTGAGGATTATAACGTTCGAAATTGAGTATGGATTAATCAAATCAAGACACGACACGGTCAAAAAAATTCGAAGGATCCAGGAAACGGAAGACGCCAAAGTTAAACAATTACCCTAGTGGAGAATCTTGTAAATAATTAGGTAATTAAAAGTCATGAACGAATGAATATAAATTAATACTGACAACATACAGTAACCTACTCTAGTAAAGAGCAGGTACTGAAATGCGTATAAAGGCAAGTCTACTCAACTGAAGACGGTAAGGGAAATAAATTAATACTTATAGACGATTTAATTTTTTATCAAAGAAGAACTGTAATAAGAGTTCGTCATGGACCTGACGAGAAGCTAACTAAAAATAACAAAAGGTGAAAATTAGAAACCTAAAAAACCAAAATTAAGTTTGCTATGTATGGAGTCATCAGGGAGGAACCATGTGGCTGCATGAGGTTTCGGCCCCTAACCTCCAACCTATACCACATGGCGGGGCCAGGCCAACCATATCGAATGTACGATATGGAAGGTCTCTCCAAGCCTGAGGAAACATAGCAGAACCTAACCAAAAATAAATTTTTTAAAATTCTTCTAGTGCACTTGAAACTAGAAGAGGTTATCTTAGCCCAACATGCCAACAGCATGTTACTCTCGGGGAAAGTATACAGCACCACTGGGAAGCTGAACTCATCAACCTTATGGTAAACCTCTGTGATGCAATGGCCACCATCTTCGATCCTGATTTTTACATCCAAATAATTAACACATTTGTTGTTGTCCCCGCTTCTGCTAGCCAAGAGATCTACCGGGTAGATTTCAGGAAGGATCTTATCAAAATGTTTGAAGTTAAAAACACAAATGTCATCGACATACCTAGTGGTACGAGAGAGAAGTTTGGCTAAGCCAAATCTCTTACTCGCTAGGAGCCCCCTCACAAAATTAAACTCCCTGTAAGCCAAAAACAGGTCAGCTAAGAGCGAGCTGGAATTCCCACCCATAGGTATGCCCCGAATTTGCTTGAAGACAAGTCCCCCGAAAGTGACAAAAGTGTTATTCAGGATAAAACTTATTGCATTAAGGAATTGGGTTTTGGACCAGCAGTGATACCCTCTGTATTTTTTATTCGAGAAGAAGGTTCTATAATAGCCAATGCAAATAAAGCTCTTGGAACTGCTAAAAATTAACTCACATAAGTCTTTCAAGGACTCCATAACCTGGTCTAAATTAAGATTCGTATAGAGTGTGGAGAAATCATATACTTGTAAGGAGTGGCAATTCAAACCCGACATCCTGTCAAGGAATTCCCCAGAAGAGATAATGCTCCAGAAGGCGTTCACACCTGAATTAGGCTTGATGGAAAGGCAATAACTACTAAACTTGTCCCGGACCAATTGCAAACCTTTGTTCACCAGTATGGCCAAATCTTTGGATGTGCTGTTCCTGGCACCAGCAATGAATCTACTTTTATACGGATTTTTGTGCAATTTAGGTATCCAGAAAAGTTTAGGTAAAACCATAAACTTATCTTTAACCGTTATGCCAAAGGAATCCTTGAAGGTGGTGCAATGTTCGGCAATTATATCATTAATGGAAGAAATTACTGGTGCGTAAGTCTGATTACCAACAGCATTGAAACTTCTAAGGTCAATTAAATTCGAAGCGGAAAGTTAAACACATCGTCAATGTTTTAAATTAAGACTACACAGACTTGAGCATCATGAACTTGTTAAACTTTCTGAGAAACTTGCAAGAATATGTAGCACAATGACGTACATTAAGTATGACTTCAAATTGAATGTAGAAGACATATGCATTTACAACATCGAAAGAAAATGCAAATTTACAGTTATATTATCAATATTTCACAATTCAACAAGAATCAGCTAAACAAACAAATGGTACGTGCATGCAGTCACATAATTGATAATTATTTATTTGATTTGATTATTTTAACTATTATTAGTAATGTGCAAAAGACCGTTCTAGGACACCATAAAATTCAAAAAAATAATATCTTTAGAAACGACTAAATTTTTTTTCTGTGTAATTTCTTTCTTAATTCATCATCACTTACCCTTTTTCGCTTCACTTACACGCGTTGAACCCACCCTGTCTTCCCCGCGCTCTTTCCGAGGTACTTGCCGTGCTCTCTCTCTTATTTACTCTTATTCTTTTGTTCTCTGGTCCTGTCTGTTTGACTCACCAGTTATCCAGCTACTGGCTAGCTCATCAGTTTTAACTTAGTTCTTTCGTTCTGAGGAGGGCTGTTCTTCCAACCCTTTTAAACCCTGCCCTTCTGGCTCGGTTTTGTTTGGTTGCCGGTCCCTCCTCCGGTTTTTTTTAGGGTTTTTCTTTTTTCGATGTCTGAGGAGCCTGCTTTTGTACTGGTATCTGGTGGTCTCCTTGATTGAACTGGGTTCAAATCTTTGCTTGAACTTTTAAAATCAACACAAGACTCCGTATTTTTGTGGTATTTCCTTTTTGCAACTGCAAATAGTCTATCAAGATTTGAAGGCAATAGAATGAACAGCAACAACGCCTTGTGTGACGATATGCCAAGTGGCATAAAAATGGTTCATTGGAATGTCTGTAGCATGTGCCCTACTGGTGATAACACAACCCTGGACGAATTGAAAATGACTTTGTCTTCAGGAGGTAAGACCTGTCATGTGTTGGGCATCACGGAGACATGGTTGAATCACAACTATGGCGACGGGGAAATATTGATCAATGGCTACCACAGGCCTCTCAGAAAAGATCGAGCGAATAAAGGTGGGGGCGGAGTATTGATGTACATTCAAGAAATGTATGGCTATGTCCGGAGAGCAGATCTTGAAGATGACAACCTTGAAGCGATATGGGCGGAGATCAAATGTCAAAGTGGAAAACCCTTATTGATTTGCACCGTCTATCGACCTCCAAACGAACCATTGACGGCTTGGTTAGACGCATTTGATATCATTATCGCAAAAGCTTTTTTAGAGAATAAAAGCTTATTAATTATGGGAGATTTGAATGTCAATGATTGTGTCAGAAATGATGAATTTAGTAAATTGGAAAATCATTTCATGTTATACTCAATGAAGCAAATGGTGAAGGAACCCACTCGAGTCACGACTTCGAGTTCATCCATTATCGATCATATGTGGATCTCTGATGATCTGTTGATCCGTGGTGTCAAGGTCCCCAAGATTGGATTAAGTGATCATTTTCCAACATGTATTTCAATAAGTGGAAGGTTCCGAGGTGGCAACATGCACAAGGTGATATCCTACCGGTCGTACAAAAATTTTGACGGGATCGCCTTCAAGCAGGATCTCCAAACTGTACATTGGTCTGTTTTAGACATGTTTGATGATCCGAACGACGCTCTCGCACTTTGGCACAAGATGGTAATGGAGGTTATCAATAAACACGCACCAATACGTGAAAAAAGAATCAAAAGAGACTGGCAACCCGAGTGGTTCACGAAAGAAATTAGAGAATTGATGCGAAAGCGCGATTACAACAAAGCCAAGAAAGAGTACGATCTTTATCGTCTCTATAGAAACAAATGTGTTGCTCTTATTCGCAAAGCGAAGCAGGACCACTATACGAATCTTATAGAGACCAGTGCAACAGACACCAAAAAGTTGTGGAATCACCTGAAAGGTCTGGCGCCATCAAAGAAGTCCGCTACCATAACATCTATGAACATAAATGGCAATCTATCAGAAAATCCCACCAAAATTGCAGACGAATTAAACAAATTCTTTGTGACTGTGGCAGAAAGACATTCTACAAAAGCCAATGGCCATGGCATAAGCAACATTCTAAATACGCTGCGTCTGTACGTCTCCAGGTTCAGTCCGGATCAGTTCCAAATACCTCAAATTACCATTTGCGAAACTGAATGTTTGATCAAAGAATTATCGTCAAATAAAGCAACTGGATTGGACAATATTCCTCCCAAGTTACTCAAGTTGGGCTGTGTAGAACTGGCACCATCATTGACAACGATTATCAATTTGAGCCTAACTTCTGGAATCTTCCCCAACATGTGGAAGCAAGCCCGCGTATCTGCAGTACACAAGAAAGGCGATGTCAATGACATGGAAAATTACAGGCCGATATCAGTGCTACCAATAACAGGTAAAATCATCGAAAGGCATGTACACAAACATTTATATCTGCATATGCATCCGATGTTGCATGTCTCCCAATCTGGTTTTAGAGAAGGTCATTCATGTGAAACAGCTTTAATCAATATGTTGGATCAATGGACGAAGAGCATTGATGATGGTGATTTGAATGCAGTTATAATGTTGGACCTTAAAAAGGCCTTTGAGTTGATAAATCATGAGCTTCTGTTGGAAAAACTTTTGGCCTATAACGTCTCAGAGCTTTCATCTACTTGGTTCAAATCCTACTTGCAAAACAGGTACCAAGTTGTGTCTCTTCAAAATGGACTATCAGACAAGCTCTCAGTACCCAGCGGAGTGCCTCAGGGGTCTATAATCGGCCCACTGCTCTTTATCATCTTTGTCAACGACCTACCCTTACATCTATCTGCCAGCAATATCGTTGACATGTATGCTGATGACACAACCATTACTACCACCGGAAAATGCCTAGATGATGTGAAGGGCAATGTTGATACTCTAGTCAATGAGGCGGAGTCCTGGTGTAAGGGCAACTGTATGGCACTGAACATGGAGAAGACAAAGGGCATGCTTATTACAACTCGGCAAAAGCGGCGGCGACTCAGTAAGGATGAGATAACCACATTCTCCCAAAGAATATCTTTGACTGACAAGCACAAAGTCCTTGGAGTTATAGTCGACCAAGATCTGACATGGAATGAGCACGTTCAACATGTTGCTCGGCGTGTGAGCAGCTATGTTGCCTTGTTGAGAAGGATAAAGCAATTCTTGCCAATTCGTGTGCGGAGAATCTTCTTCATGGCC
Organism: Prostheceraeus crozeri; assembly: GCA_907163375.1. Taxonomy (NCBI): domain Eukaryota; kingdom Metazoa; phylum Platyhelminthes; order Polycladida; family Euryleptidae; genus Prostheceraeus; species Prostheceraeus crozeri. The sequence continues at coordinate 63,669 of CAJQUW010002782.1, read as the reverse complement.
TACATACAATCTTGCTATGACTTTTGTTTATCGGTGTGGGGTGCTTCCTGTCACTTAACGAGAATTGAGAAACTCCAAAAGCTTGCAATCAGAGTTGTGCTTGATCGCCCAAAACGTGAAAGCTCCAAACCTTTATTCAAAGAAATGCACATTATGCCCATGAGCACTCGAGTCGACTTTAAGCAGACTCTACTTGTGTATAAAGCCCTAAATCAGTTAGCACCAACTTATTTACAACGCATGTTTTTACGCAAGGAACAAGAGAAAAAGACACGATCTGTAACACAAGGAGACCTGTGTATTCCCAAAGTTAGAACCAAACTAAGAAAGATGACGCTTGTGGTTCGAGGTGCAGAACTCTATAATTCCTGCAATCGTTGTGTCCGAGAGGCTGACAGTGTTTTGAAATTTAAGCGAAACTATATATGTGATTTCTTCAAAACCTTATAATTGATGTTCATTCTCTTTTATCTACCTAATCATGTTTTTCTGTATGCTAGAGGACCATTGTAAATTAGCTATTGCTACCAGTGTTATCCTCTTAAAATAAAGATTTTATTATTATTATTATTATTATTTATCAATTTAGGTCATTATTTCAGGTTTTTAAGACATAAATTCATGAATTTAGACCGTTCCAGGACACCGCAAAATTCAGAAATATTAGTATCTTTAAAAACGACTAAATTTATCAATTTAGGTCATTATTTCAGGTTTTTAAGACCTAAATTCATGAATTTAGACCGTTTGAGGACAAGACAAATTCAAAAAAATGGTATTTTTAAAAACGACATAAATTCATGAATTTGAACCTTTTTTCAGGTTTTTAAGACCTATATTCATAAATTTAGGCGTTTTTAAAAATACTCAATTTTTCAAATTTTTCAAAATCTCAAAATTTGAGAATTACAATTTTCACCCTTAAAATCATGACCGTTCCAGGACACCGAAAAAATCAGAAAAGTTAAGAATCTCAAATTTGAGATTATGACATTTTACTTCCAAAATCATGACCGGTCCAGGACACCGAAAATCATAAAAGTTAAGAAACTCAAATTTGAGATTATGACATTTTACTCCCAAAATCATGACCGTTCCAGGACACCGAAAATCATAAAAATTGGTATTTTTAAAAACGTCTAAATTTATGAATTTTATCCATCTTTCAGGTTTTTAAAATATGAGATAACTAAAATTATGTGAATAAAAATATTTCTTTAAAAATGGAAGAAACAAAAGTGGAAGAAACCGCAAAAATATATCCTTCGTTATCATATGAACGTAGTTCTACTTTAATGGACATTGAAAAAATGAATAAAGAAAAACATAAAGATAGAGTACGTTATATGAAAGATAAGGAATCTCAATTATTATTAAGATTAGAGCATTATAAAAAATTAAGAAAGAGATGGAGTAAAGTTAAGAATGTAACACAAGGAATTGGCATATTCTTAACAATAAGTTTACGTGCTTTAACAATTGTTATATCTTCTGGTGTTTTAGTAATTCCAGTAGTTGCTACAGCTTTAACAGGTACGGGTGTTTTTGCAACTTCACTTGTTACAATGTTAGATAGATCTTTAATAACTAAGAAACGAAAATCATTAAAAACTAAGCATTTATATATTAAAGAAGTCTATGATAAACTACATTACTACTTTTAAAGAGTATGTGATGATAGTGTTATTACGTTAGATGAGATTGAAAAATTTGATCAAATAGCTAAGGAAGTAAATCAAATATCATTTCAATTTCAGTCAGAAAAAGTTGATGATAAGAATAAACAGGATGGCAAAATTTCTGGTGATGGTAAAATTTCTAATGAAGAATACCCGATTAACCAAAATCTATGGCACTCCTATAGGAAACGTCCTACGGAATTATTGTAATTTTCCTATAGCGGGTAGTGCTATTGCTATGGAACTCCATTCTATGGCACTGTGGGAAAGTTTTGTCCCATTGAATTTTGGGGAACTTTGATCCTATTGCCTCTGGGACTAATTTGTCCCATAGACTTGTGGGAAATCCTGTCCTATCGATCTTCTGGAAATCCTGTCCCATAGAATTTTGGGAAATTCAGCGTGCATGGCAGCTCCTATTGCTACAGCGTGTCTAACCCTCTCCGCGACATACTGACGCTTTATGTGATCATGATTGTAAAGAATAATCAGTTTAGTTTAGCAATAGTGATAATGTCAACATAAAGACAACAACATGCATGAGGTATTTGCACTTTTTACTTTCGATCCCCTTGACATGTCGGTGAAAGTCTGGCCCAGATTTCAAAAAAATAGTTTGAGAATCAATCACACTATGGAGCATCATTTTTTTTACTAATTTCATGATCATTCACAAAACGCCATTAATTCAAAAAACAGCCAATGATTTTTAATATTTTCTCTTTTTAGTCTTTTAAACACTTGCTTCGATGAAAAGTTTCTCAGAAATCATTCTCCATATTTCTTCTCTTCCATTGGGAAATGTAATTGAAGTTGATCTGCAACAAACGGGAAATAAATGATAAATATGCGATAAATGATAAGTTGATGATAGAACATAGACGTTCTGTATATAGGCAGATAAACTTCATTTAAGTGAAAAATGATGCAAAATATTGCAATTGAAGAATATTTGATAATTTCTATGTTTCTTGTATTGGAGATTTATATTATTTATATAGGATTATAGCATAATAAAGCAATTGCGCCCCGCTGTGATCTTGCAGATGAAAAATACGCCAGAAGTTTCATTTTACTTGCTTATTGTCACAACCGCGTTTCGTCTGCTCTCAGTAGGTGTGACACGCAGAATGAATCAAACTGATTGAAACATGATTACTGCTAGAATATCGATCAAACAATGGTCCTTTCTTTTTATTCAAGTTGTCGATGCACTACTTCTCATATTAGTAATTTTTCTGTATATGTACTTTTTAGCTACTACTTATTCATTTCGTGATTGCTTGTCCAATGACTGTCCATTGCTTGATCGATATTCTAGCAGGAATCATGTTTCAATCAGTTTGATTCATTCTGCGTGTCACACTTACTGAAATCAGACGAAACGCGCTTTTGACAATAAGCAAGTAAAATGAAACTTTATGAAACATTATATTGGTTTCCATGCATGCATGTATGCGCGTATTCAAGGTGTAAGTATGTAAAGTTATTGTCTTTTCTAACTTTTTGCAAGCATCTTGCGATGCTGGTGGAATTTTAGAATTAAAAGCACTGCTATTATTGATAAGATTCATGCTCCTAAGCTTTCACCTACTAAAACCGCATCAGATGAAACGAAAGAGGTTAAGCTTATTAGAGTGATTATCATGTTTGAATTAAAATTCAAATATGAATTTTAATTTTAATACATAATAAAAATAATTTCAAAAATTATGGACAATGGATTCAAGCTTCATAGATAATTAATATACTGTAGTGGCGGCGATATTGGATTTCTGTCATTACATTTGGTCCATACATGCTTATTTAGAGAGTAACTCATCATCCTTATGAATAGATTCTCTCCTTTGTTTCCTTGAAAAGTCGGTCGAAAAATTCGGCATTGAAAACTGAAAACCTCAGTTTCATGGGAGTTGTAGCATGGGAATAACATTGAATGGGGAATCATGGCTAGTACATCAATAATACATTAGCGAATCACGCATACTTAATTACATACATGCATAAAGACAAATACAGGAAGCATCACTTATTTACTATATTCGAAAGATGAATACTTTCTCGTAATTATTTCCTTCCTTCTGAGAGAATTTCAAATAAAATATTTATCTTTTTATCATTTAAAAATTCTTAGATGCAAAGCGTCATTTTCTTATCACAAACGCTGCTTGATCTATTTCCTATCAGAACAACTGAATGTCGGAATTTACATTCCTTTATTTAAGGCGGCCGTCTAAAATTTCAACAACCAATAGTTAATTTATTTAACTGATTTACTTGTCAAGTAGCGATAAATGGTATCAACTTCCGTGATATAACAGGCCTGCAGAAGAGAGAAGAAAAGTTCCGCAATCATTTGCCACAATCAGCAGTTTTTATATTTCTCTTTGCGCTTTGCAAGGATTATTAGCAAAAGCAAGAATGCAAATTATGCAGTGGATGAAAATTAATAGATAATCGCTGAAGATAATCGCTTGAAATATGATGAACATTTGTCGAGTGACGTCCACATCTGTGCGCCCAGCGGGATTTTGAACAGGAAATGCATAATGGAACAATGACTAAAACCCGAAATCCATTTGGTCAGACTGCATGTTGAGATGATTAGCTTATATTTGATGAATCTGGCAGGCAAGTCTGCAAAGTTTCGAGGAAATAATCCATAATGTAAACATGAGTTTCACTGTTCTATTTCAAGACGATCACTTGAGAAACCTGTGAGTTTGTACTAAGATTGCTTGCACATAGGTGTCAGACAACGTACCTGCTGCCCATGTACCTAGCGCAATGAATGAATCACACAAGGTAGGCGTTACAGACAAGCGGGAAAGTTGTGCAGCGGCTACAAAGCTGAGTGACTAAAGAAACGTATTGGAATGGAATCCTTGCTACCTAGACTATCTAAAGTTATTACCACATGTATTTGGGAAACATCGTCAATCTATAGAATAAAGGAAATTATACAGTGCATCTTAGTCCATTCAATTTTTGGTTTAGACTTTAATATTCTAACTTATAATTTGAAGTATGAGTTTAAGGCAACCGAATTGAATATTAATGACGACTTCCAGAGAATTATTTTCTTTTACGATTATGCTTGCGTGTTTGTGTATTAATTTTTCGTGTTAGAGTGCCGTGGTACACTTATTAAGGTTACTTAATTTTCAAGAAGAACAGCATTATAACACATTATTACGCAGAATATTGCGCACGGTGCATCACGAATGTAATAAAAAAGTGTAGCTCTACTGTAGTACAACCCTAATAAAGCGCAATAAGACTTAGTTATAATCGCTAGCATTGAATAATCAGCTCGAGAAAATGAAAAATCGAACACAAATTTTCTTCAACCAATTAAGAAAAAATATTAAATTTTTTTTCTGTGTAACGTTTCGCTTTCTGCTTCTGCTGGTAAAATCATAAAAATAAAAGGAACTTTAAAATCACATTGAACGAATTGTACTAGAGTCTGATGCATGGGAGCTGCTTTCTCTTGTTCCCACAGGCCGACGAATTTCTATGTTCTTTGCTGAGGTGCATAGTTGACCACTGAATCACTTTCATAGAAGGATTGGCACTGTATGCAATTAGCAGTTGATAGACATGTGATATAGGGACAGTCACGTGAACTCACACTCTAGATCTTATTGTGCGAACCGATTCTCCAACATATGTCGATGTGCAACCTGTACATTCAATGAGACATATACAAAACTTTAAAACTTTAGCAATCACACTTCAGATTTGTAAGACTGTGTGCAGTATTTACAGATAGCTATCATGTATACACTAATGCCATTTTTTATATATCCTCGTCAATCCATTGAAAATTGAACTTAGGTGAACTTCAAGAAATGTGAAAAAATGATGCTTTGAAGGAAAATGACATGAATGTATCACAAATTCCAAACGGCAATGCAAGAGCGATTGTCCAAAGAAAGTTATCAGACATGCCATGAAGCAAGTGAGTATATCGAGTGAGAAAGAGGTGAAAGAGAAAAGTTGTGGTCATCATTACCAAATAGCAATGAATTGAGAATTCAAGAGAAATAAAAAGAATATGGTACAAATGTAGCTTGCCACCTCATTGAATGTCTGTTTCCGTAATAAACCTCTACCTCATATTTTACTACCCATGTCACAACAGGAGTGTATACATGATAGCTAACTGTGTATACTGTACACAGTCTTACAAATCTGAAGTGTGATTGCTAAAGTTTTGTATATGTCTCATTGAATGTACAGGTTGCACATCGACATATGTTGGAGAATCGGCTCGCACAATAAGATCTAGAGTGTGAGTTCACGTGACTGTCCTATATCACATGTCTATCAACTGCTAATTGCATACAGTGCCAATCCTTCTATGAAAGTGATTCAGTGGTCAACTATGCACCTCAGCAAAGAACATAGAAATTCGTCGGCCTGTGGGAACAAGAGAAAGCAGCTCCCATGCATCAGACTCTAGTACAATTCGTTCAATGTGATTTTAAAGCTCCCTTTATTTTTATGATTTTACCAGCAGAAGCAGAAAGCGAAACGTTACACAGAAAAAAATTTAATATTTTCTCTTAATTGGTTGAAGAAAATCTGTGTTCGATTTCTCATTTTCTCGACCTGATGGTACACCTATTAAAGGTTTTGAAAGTGAAATTAAAGAACGGTTTTCTAAGTGATAACTAAAAGACCAAAAATAATTGGGCTATAATTCAATCAGATAGTAGTGTATAAATTGTTGGAACACCGAGCCGAGGACTTGATAACTTACTTCATGGCTTAAAACACCGATTCGAGGATTTCACCAAACGTGGATTTCTCAGATGACGCAGCAGACTCGTTGAAAGAACCCGATTAGCCCGAACTGAAATTTAAAACATAATATGCTTGGGCCAGTTAGAAAGCTATGAAACAAGCGGAATCAAAAGATACACCCGGCATCTAATATCAAAAAAAATTCTGTTCCAATTTCGATGTAACTAACTGTTGCATCATTTAAGTGATTACAGCTTATCTTCAAAACTTATAGCATAAATTTATGCGTAGGTCTTCGCTGAGAAAGGTTTACGATTTTCAAATTAATATCCTGAATAATTTAATCTAGTTAAAATATTCAAATTTACAATAATTTTTGTGCTATGATAACGCACATCGCATAGCACTTGAACGTATTGTTGAAATGGCTACTTTACACATACGACAATTGAACGAGGAATAGATAAGACTGTCTACATAAATCTTATATTGCAGTAGTTCTAATTCCTACCTCGAAATATCTAAATAATTGCATAATTCAATAAAACAGTGCGTGAATGAATTGCTGGAACAATGAGGACTTGATGATTTGACTGATGGACTATACAAATGATACTGAACAATGATACTGATTTGAACAACTGAAGTTTCATTTGAACTTACTCCATTGGTGTGATGATTGAGACAAACCGGATAAGATGATTGATTCAGCAAACGACGGATTTTCATAAAAATACGAGACACTGAGACACGACCAAAGGATGTGATTAACGATGACTGTTGCACATGCCAAAGGCATCTGAAATTATACTGAACATGCAAATGTTGCAATATCATTGGACAAAGTCAGATTACGGTGTCAAAACTGTCGCTGCGCGTTTGCTTCTTTTGGATAGCTTCTATGGCACTCATATTTTCCCACTTCCAGTGCAATTGGATCCAATTGACTTCGATTGAATGGTGAGGTGTGCTATGGCACTCCCATTGCGTGTCATAGAATGCCATAGAGTGCCATTGAATTTGGTTAATCGGGTATGATATAGTTTTTTTAGAAGAGCTAAAAACTTTAAGCGAAAATTCAAGCAAAACTTTATTAAACAAAACTTAAAACGAAAAGATGTCAGACAACAAAGCAATAAAAAAATAATTTGTTCAGTAAAATGTTTTTGTTGTATTCCAATGTTACCACAAAATTCAAATATTATATTTTAAAGATGGATAAAATTAAAGCTGATAATCAAAAAAATATATATATAAATAAAAAATATAAAAATATAATATAAAAAATGGATAAAATTAGAGCTGATAATTCTAAAAGAATAAAACAATTAGAAGAGTTAATAAAACAAAGAAATATTACGAAAGAAAATCATCTTCAACATAGAATGATAAAAGCTGGTATTCAATCTGATATGTTTGAAAAAATGCAGCAAACCGAGCAAGTAAAAACTGATTTTGAGAAAACTATGAAACCATTTAAAACTCTTGAAAAAGAACTTACAAATAATGATAAACAAATTAATAAAGCAGATCCAGCACACAAAACTATATTAGATGACTATGGATTACTAGAATCAAACATTAATAAGAAATTACCAAAATCTATGCAATTTGAACATTCTATTTCATTTATAGATGGAAAAGCAATACCTAGATTTTATCTCGGACAAAAAGAAACATTTCCACAACCTTTTCGAGGTTTAATTTTTTCACCAGATAAATCTCCTTTTAGTTTAGATAGAAATTTTGTTGATCTTTTAAGAGGAGCAGATTTAAATAATGAACAATATAACACAGTGCGTCAGAACTAACTTTTTATGTTTTGAGATCCACCAGAGCTGCGACTTTAATTTTATCAATCTACAGTGTATTGCAATTCTATTCATGTCAATTTTAAAAAAATCGATCGGTGAAATTTCGAGAAAATTTCGATTAAACATTTTATACTACTTTTACCGATATTCTAAGTAGTAGGTATAAAATGTCATACGAATCCAGTATGATTGCCATTATTTTTTCTTGAAAATTGAGTCAACATGATAGCCTAAGACGGAATTTCATCATTCGCTTCATTTTATTTGGTTTGGTTTACTGACATTTGCCTGTAGATACCAAAGTCATGGGTAGGGTCATAGGTGGGCCTATATAAAATTAGGCTCTTTGATATCAAAATTACGATTAGTAAAATCACCTTCAAATATATTGAAAATCAGCAATCATGTGACTCAGATCATTTCTAGTCTTGCTACATGTCTTTTCTGATTAAACTACATGTAAGAGCGTAATTTAGACAATTTATTTTGTTTCTCCAATATTCAATCACCTATCAAATTTTCTTTTGCTTGTAACCGATTTCCATTATTCATGCTAATGACACTTATCATTTGATTTCCATAGTCTTACTAAATCTTCTTTACTGTTTTGCTTGCGACAGATAGATGTCTATGAAGCGATGTTTGAGTGCCGGCGAGAGTACTCGTTAAAAATTTCTATGAACTATTGTCATTGACGATGGTGATATCTACATATCAATACCGATCGCAGTCAGTGTTTTCATCAGAACCATATCGCGCACTGTCATTAATTACACCGCTCGAATGAAAACACACGCAGATAATCGACTTCGAGTCTGCTTGATATGCTTGAGAAAGGCGAAAGAAATCAGGGCTATTACGAACACCGTGTCCTCATTGATCAAAGAACATGCTTTGAATGGTTATGATGTCAACGACGAAAGATTACCAGCGGCGATCTGTGGAACTTGTCGTTCGTATGTTATGTTGAAACAGCAAGGGAAAAGGGTTAACAAAATTGAAGTGTTTGATCATTCATTGCTTGGAGTTCTTCCTCCGACTACCCGATTTACTGCAGCAAATGGATGCACATGCAAGGTCTGCATTGCTCGTCAAACTATTACGTCATCCAACCCATCATCGTCAACATCAAACAGCAGACTGTCGGAGCGACCTATTAAACTGCGCGCAAAGTGTTTGTCAGCGATCGGCCGTGGACTGAATCATAAATGTTCTCAAGCAGCTCTCCTTTCGAACATGATGGATTTATGTGCTTCTTCATCTGGTGTTCCTGCAGATCATTTCGCTTCAGAGGTCATCCGTCGAAAGGCTGATGTCGATCCCACTTCACCAACGTTTTAATTTATCCACCGTACGTGGTCGTCCAACATCAATCAGTGTCACTTGTTCGTCTTCAAAAGTGAGTAGCCCTTCCAGTTCGATGAACCGCACTTTCTCTGCTAATGACATGTCAGATTTTCGTCTTGATTTAGGACTGAGTACGCGTCAGACTTTAAAGCTTGGGCGTGACATTAGACAGTCAACGAATTGCAGGAAATCAATTGAGCCTAATCTAAAATCCAAACTAGAAGATACGGATCATATCTTGGATAGTTACTTTGATGTTTAGCAAATGTCTTTCAGAAGTATGGAGGGCGACAAAGTTGTTAGTACTGAATCTAGACATGCAGTTTTATGTACTGATCTGGATGGTTTGCTCAATAGAATAGTTCATGAAAGATATGACTGTGACCAGCGAGATTTCATTATCAAAATCGGGATTGACGGAGGAGGTGGTTTCCTCAAAATTTGCATGTCAATATTTCCAAAAGATGAGAACGAATTCCGCAGACATTTTAGAGATTCGGGTGTTAAACGCATTTTTTTACTAGGGATTGTCAATGATATTCAAGAAAATTATGTGAACATCAAATCTCTCTGGGTCGAGCTTGGACTCAACCATTTCGCAGAGGAATTCACAGTGGCAGCTGATCTAAAACTGTGTAACATAATGACTGGTATAACATCACACTCTAGTATGCATCCATGTACTTGGTGTAATGCAAATAAGCATCGTCTCCATCTCTCTGGATCTCCAAGAACTATTGGATCTCTCCATGACTGTTTTTGGCAGTACTTTGAATGTGGAAGCCAGAGAGCTACAGCCAAGCGATTTGACAACGTAGTGCATCCCTCCCTATTGATAGGGCCTGAGGCTGACTTGGTGTTGGATCATCTACCACCCCCTGAGTTGCACTTGTTGACTGGTCCAGTTGCTACCATATACAGTAAGTAGTAGTCTTGTTTCGATATGGCGAGAGGCTTGTATGTGGCTAAAGGCATGCAACGTCGAAACTGAGTCTTATCACCGGAAAGGTTTCACTGGCAATAGTGCCAGGCGGCTTTTGAAGAATGTTGACAAACTTCAGTCTATGTGTCCAATAGAATGTTTAAAGTACGTCAAGGTTTTTCGTGCATTTGAGCCTGTTGTTACGTCTTGTTTTGGTACTAGTCTTGATTCCAATTACTGAGAAAACATACAAAGATTTCGTGATGCATACATGGATCTATCAGTTAGAGTGACCCCAAAAATCCATGCTGTCTTTCACCATATCGCCGAATTCTGTGAGAGGAAGGGATGTGGTCTGGGACCTTACAGTGAGCAGGCTTCGGAATCGGTACACCATGATTTCAATAAGATCTGGCTTCATTTCAAACGTCCTTATTCCCATTCTGACTTTGCCGATCATTTGTTAATGGCATTACAAGTGTACAACAGTCGACACATTTAGATCTATGTTTTTGAAGTGGAATTGTTTTATCAATAAAGAAAATATATCTGTCAGAATTCAGGTGGTTTTCAATTATTCACGTTGATGTTATGGAATATATGAGTTTAATGGTTATGATGAATATGCCTACATACGTCCGTATATCAAGGTAGGTTCAAATAAACTACTCAATCAAGATTTGATAATTGTGCATATATCTACGATTAATATTATGATCAATTGATTATATCACGAGAATGTGCACCTATAATGAGCATTATAGCAAAGCTATACTTGTAAAAAGCTGCCATTTTAATGCTGAGTGGACTAGATGATATTCTCGTTCATAACGCTCTCGACCAATAGCAAAAGAAAATTTGATAGGTGATTGAATATTGGAGAAACAAAATATATTGTCTAGATTACGCCCGTACATGTAGTTTAATCAGAAAAGACATGTAGCAAGACTAGAAATGATCTGAGTCATATGATTGCTGATTTTCAATATATTTGAAGGTGATTTTACTAATCGTAATTTTGATATCAAAGAGCCTAATTTTATATAGGCCCACCTATGACCCTACCCATGACTTCGGTATCTACAGGCAAATGTCAGTAAACCAAACCAAATAAAATGAAGCGAATGATGAAATTCCGTCTTAGGCTATCATGTTGACTCAATTTTCAAGAAAAAATAATGGCAATCATACTGGATTCGTATGACATTTTATACCTACTACTTAGAATATCGGTAAAAGTAGTATAAAATGTTTAATCGAAATTTTCTCGAAATTTCACCGATCGATTTTTTTAAAATTGACATGAAAAGAATTGCACTACACTGTAGATTGATAAAATTAAAGTCGCAGCTCTGGTGGATCTCAAAACATAAAAAGTTAGTTCTGACGCACCGTGATAAGACTTGTGGAGTTGTCCATTGTCCACCGTGGTTGATTCATGCATCACAGTGATGTGATCAACCTTGGTCCAGGCCCATGCAGCTTCACAGGAATCATAATTTAAATACAGTGTATGCACATAAAGTCGATAGTGTAGTTCAAAGCAATAATGAAGAAGAATCTCAACCACATTTGACAGCGCACAGTGGTACCCATACTGTACCTTGGCAGCTTGCGTTTCTGTGAGTGCTTTCCCTCGGCGTAAATGTAACAGGGCTCGACGGTACGCTTCTTTCCCTTGATACTGGGAATGATTCATCCAGTTGCATCCGCGACGCATATGTTCCTTGTAACCAAGTCTATACACTTCACTATCCCGCATACATGAGGTGAATATATTCCAATGAGAGTCAATGCGTTGAGACCATTCGGGGAGAGAAATACTATCCATGGTCACTTTTTCCAAGAGTTTTATGCTTTTCAACCAAGCTCTTTCCATCTCCGATAATCCATTCCCTACAATCAGTTCCACGTCTCCATACTCGCGTGTCATTTCATGGACCCAGCCATTAAAACGGTGAATAATCACACTCTCTTCTGCACCACATTTTCCAATCACACGTGGGTTGAGCCCGTGAATAAAATGAGTCGCAAAAACATCACACCCCGATGTCTCATGTTTGATAAAGTCATGGAAGCGCGATGTAATGGTCACATATCCACTCGGTTTATCATCTCTGGGTGTATAATGACACCAAATGGCAGCGACTTCCTGCATGGGATCTCCTTCCGTATCAAATACGATGAAATTGCGCACCGGCTTCTTCTGCTCCACCCACCATTGTTGTACTTTAGGATGATCAAATGTAATGGAATAAGAACCTTGCATGAGCTCGCCCAAATGCTGAATCCGACGCATCGTGAAATGAATCTCGTCTTGTGTGTCTCGACTTATATACCCGTCCCTAGGGTGATGTACAACATGATTGGTTTAGCGATGATGATGTCTCCTTCGACGTTTTCCTCCTCCTGATATTTTATTCGCTATAGCACTTACGCCTGCGGCACCGGCTGCACCCGCTGCTCCCAACGCTGCAGCTTTCCCTGCGGCAATAAGTGCAGGGACGAGGGGGAGTAAAAATGGGAGGATACCTCCTCTTTGTTTACGACTCCCGCGGTAGATTCCACCCTTTTGTCTACGACTACCACGGTAAATACCCCCTTTCTGACCTCCACCTTTCTGACGGCGACTTCCGCGATAAATACCTCCACGTTGCATGATTGCCGTGATAGGCTAGATGTCCCTACTTAGTTCTTCATTAATAGTTTCCCTAACGTCTTTAACTTTCCCAACTTGTTCCTATTTAGATCGCGTTTCAACCGTTGCCATTCTTCCTTTATCATTTGATTATTGGATTTATAACGTGGTCGCCACGCTGCTGGCAACAACGTATTGCCCAAATGACGTCGAATCAATTCACCTTTATGTCTCTGAAACGCTTCATGTCCTCTACGATGCATTTGAGATTTTATATACCGTTTCACATGTCTTACAGTTCCTCCTCTCTGGCGTCGTTTACGACGTGTCATGATTAATGTTTACGCTTCCCAATCATAACTTAGTCACAACAATAGGAGAATGATCACTACATTTATTCATCATCCAAATCTACATTATACGTGAACCAATTCAATTGGTTCTTCAAAACAATGGGTTTCAGAGGTCTCCCTCGTTTCTTACTAAAGTCAAATGAATATTTGCGTGGGTCCCGATTTCTATTCTCTGGTCGAAGCGAGGCTTGGGGGACACTATTCACTTCCTTGGGTGGATTCGGTTGACTCTCATATATCCGTTTCAACTTTTCGCGCTGATTTTTCCATATTTTCTTGCCCATATGCTCCTTATGCAGCGAGACAAATTGATGGACCTTCTCTTCCTCCACGTCACGGTGCAGCATCTCACCACAGACACACATATAGACAAAGTTGTCGCATGCCTCATTCGTCTTGCTCCACGACGGATTCCTTCCACACACCTCCTTATGCTTTTTGCAAACATGTTCCCATAAGAAGAATGCTTGGTACATGTTATGACACCAGGGACAGCGTGCCAACTTCACTTTTGACAAGTCGTACAGATATGAATTCGTACTCTCCGGCTCCACTGGGCGATTCGGGTCCAAGGGTTCGGTGGGCATATACATGCTCAAATAGGGACATAAATGTTCATTCCATTCATTCTCCTCCTCCTGAATCTTCTCATCACAGTACCTGCACCGACCCACACATGGGTGTTTATGGTAAGCTTCCATATTATAGTCTTGTTTGCAAAGCAGGCAGGTGAACTCACTCTCCTTGTCGCCCCAATAACCTCTATCCAGTGAGCACTGATGATCGGTAGTCCACCATTTCCCACAACGATCGCAATACTCCTTCCCTATCTCCTTGCGTCCATGACGGATGCATTGTGAAAACAGTCGGAAGCGTTTATTGCAAAACTCGCACTCATAATAGGGTTGAGGGCGGGGACGGACTGTGGTTCGCCTCTTCTTTGTTGGTGGCTCCATTAAATCGTGGTTCAGATCATGTATCTTACGTAAACAATGAACCAAACCCAATGTCAATCTGCATACACAAGATTCCTCCAAAATAATGACACTCCAGTTGAGAACGTAACTTCTTCTGCAACGAATCAATCAGTTCTTCCACGTCCCAATCGTCACCAATGTTCAAATAGTGATAGGACACGTCCAGTGCACCTTTGGGGAACTTTGCAGATGTTCGAATATCAAACAAGAAGCGCGGTCCATACAGTATTACATTCAGCAACTGAATACGAAGCTCTGCAATAATCTCTTCTAACGACACACTCTTCTCCTTTGTCGGAATAATATACAGTGTATTACAGTCTCGTTCCACAATAAAGTCTTTCGATGAATAAGGTGTATAGGATATCTCCTCCTTGGGATGACGTGTCGCAGCCAGAGGACGTAACGTTACTGTTGTCGGCATATGATGAGAATGAATTTCTCTGACAGCGCCTTTCCTTATATACCCTGCTGTGACTCATCACACGTGCTCGGCGCCGCGTGCTCCGATTGGTGCTCCGTGCTCTACCCCCACGTGCGCCGATGCGTGGGCGTGTGCTCTGTTTCCTGTCTTCTTCGCTACCCGATGCGTGGGCGTGTGCTCCGATGAAAGAGCAGGTCATGACCTTTCGAGCAAATGGGGTGGAAAGGGGCTAGAATTGGCTACTAATAAACTTCAAAGCGTACTCGAGTCACAAAATAGAATCAATGTGACACGTTCAACATAAAATAGTCTCATTGCATTATCATTATTTCAAGATATTTCAAGTATTGACCAGATCCCATTTCTTGGAGCTGTGGGTTCATGTAGCTGTCAATAATAACTCTGCCAGTTATTTTTTGCATACTTTAAATTGCACTCATTGGTAAATTCCCCTCGATTATTTCCCATTTTACTGTTACTTTAGTCGGCTATCTCTCCATGCAACTGTGCAATTTTTATCAGCGTTTTCTACAAAAAGACTCATCGCAATATAATTGCAGCTCATTAATTTATCTGATTGCCATCGATATAGAGTTATATTTTAGTTTGATGCATTTTTTCTGACGATTTCAAAGTTTCACTTATTATGTTGAGTTAAGCAAAGCACGCATTTTACCAAGGACAGATTCTCATACGATGATGAAAATCATCCCAGCATGCAACAGTCTAATAGAAGTAGAATAATAGACTATAATTCTTACTAATTTGAATAATTAGTTGAAGTAGTCCTGATGAGGACTGATGGCGTTCTCCAATCCGTAGGTGCACAAATGCAACACTGGTCTAAACATTATACCTCCATTAGGCAGTTCCTAAAAGAACTCAATGGAGCTTTCTCGTGGCAACGAATTAAAATTGATCAGTTTTGGCCCAATAAGTGGTAAAAATGGAAATCTTAAGACTTGTGACACCAGTAATACTCATTCTTATTGTTAATGTACTACTGACATTGATTCCAAAAAAATGCCGCAGACACGTTCAACAGAGACGCCTAATATACTATACCGACTACATATGCTGATAGTGGAAATAGAAAAGGTCAATGGTGATCAATAGTAAGGGAGATTCGAAATCGATATTATAAAACAACAAGAAGCCGATGGATAAATATAGAAAAGTGGAGGTAAACAATAAAACTACAATGATATGACTCAGCTACTACACCGATTGCAATTGGACTAATGAAGCACAATATAGCTAAGACTACTTGAGATAGATGTCAAAAACTGAGTCGATAATCCACCTTTCAATTATCTTCAAAGTTCTTATCCTCAAACTGTGATCCAATGACTTTTATAAAACAACAATTGTTATCGGCTAATTCATCAATGTGCATTTACGACTTCATTCATAAAAGATTGCAATAATTTTCAAAATCATCCTTTGGAGCTGACAGGCAATTAACCTCAGTTGTCAGACAAAGCGGCAGTACACTGATAAGCAATTTCATAGACATAAGAATAATTCATATTTATCTAGAGAGAACATGGGATAACCAACATGACAACCCTCTGAACAATGTCAACGATTCAATTCACGAATGATGCCAAAAATAAATTTTCAAGCAATTAAGTAAACGTTGAGTTTAATTGTTGAGAAATTCGTTTCCTCCGTATACTTCATGAATAAATTTCAGACATTCTATGCTGCTCTGGTGAAAAAATGTATTCAGATGGGTACAAAAGGTTATTTCAGTGAATAATACGCATATAGGTTTATACACGTATTACACAATTATTTTGATATTGACATCAATAATGAACACTCTTGGTTGAAACATGCCAAGTTGCGTTAGATGACCCGTTCAATTCATAAACGTATTAATCAACATATGTCCCAACTGCAGAGTGTATTGCTGACAACTTGAAGGTGATTGCACGCAAGTAGCAAGTATTAGCTGGCGTATCCAGGATGGTGCACTTGTTGCGCCTAATGTTAAACTTATATCATTGAATGTCAGTGAAAACAATTGTATTTATAACTCCGATACATAGTAAGATTCCATATCATGCTTAATCAAATTCTCATCCAAACTTCACATTTATTGTATAGAATCTGAAAAGGTGGGCACTTGCGATTTGGCTGACCCAAGTGCACTCCGCCCTCTGATTTCGGAAAGTCTAGGGTTGCGTTCCGCGCTCCGAACTATGCTCTCAAATAAAGGACTCTGATAGAGGAGCTACACTTTTGAGTGATCCATGGACTTCTTGACATTAGTATCTGGACAGGAAACTTCTCCAGCTCTGCACATGAGGGCTACATAGAAGGCGATTTACAAATTGACAGTCGATCTCTGATATTGTGTATTGCATCCGCCATATTCTCGACGACTACAGATTTAACACGGTGAATATACGTGTTGTACTTGGATGCTAGAATGGCTGTAATAATACTAGACTTCCAGGAATATCATTTCACAAATTTCCACTTAAGAGCGCCGAAGCGTTGAAGTTATGGTTGAAGGAAATTTCGAGGCATGACTTTACATCAGCACAAAATTCGAGAGTATGCTCTCTGCATTTTGAGGTTGATTATGTGAAGGACAGTACTGATTCAAATTAACAGCGAAAGCGTCAAAGAACATAAGCATCACTTTAAAAACGAAAAGAAAATTCTATTTCAGTTGAAGAAGTTTTTCTGGAGATAATGTTCATAAATCATTGAATTCAAGCACCTCTTGTCTATATGTGCTTAATACTTTGTGCAATTCATCTCTCATGATTGCAGCAAGGTATAAATCTCTCCCTAAATCTGCCATGAATACTTTGATGGAGGCTCAGGATAACACAAATTGTGATTTGGATCATAAAGCCACATTGACTTTTGTCATAGAGCAACTGAAATTGATTTCTGTGTCGAAAGTTGTTCGAAGATATTCCGCAGAATTGATTATTTTACCCTATTTGCAGTTAACTGCAGTTTCAACTGCATATGAAACTTTATGAAAATCGAATTGTGTTTTGATACCATCCATGCGTTGATTGCGAAATATCACAAGCATGATGAATTTGAATTCATCTATTGATGGTAGTTGTATAACAGGGTATTTGAAAAAAGATTCTCTAACCTTTTACAATTTGAAAGATACATCTTTCAAATTGTGAAAGGTTAGACATTTTTTTTCAAATACCCTGCTATGCGATTACTATCAATAGGTCATATCAATAGTGTCATCATTAGGGCAACCCAAAGTTGCATTAAAAATCTTCAAAATTTGCACTTAAAATTCAAAAAGTTGCAAAAAGTTGCAATAAAAGCCCCCGAATAGCTTGAAATAAATGCTATATCAAATAGCAACAGATAATGGCAATCATGGCTAAAAAGTTAATATGTACGTGTATGCCCGTTTGAATGTGTTCTATTCAAATGAAAAATAGGTAACTAGCGTTCATTTAACAATATATTTTCACGTCATACAAAACAAAATTCATACCAACTAAAAAAATAAGTTCACAATACAAACGTCGATTAATCACTGCTGTTGTAGTACACGACAAGGTAGCCTAAGCCTCAGTATTTTCAGGAAGAAAATGCCGATCGTCAGCAAGAAGTTTTTTCAATGAAGAAACTTCTTTCCATTGATTTGGAAGTGGGCTGACAACGCTGAAGCAACACATACAAAGGAGAAATATCGGGACATTCCTGAGTCATGATAGCATTCAGATCTGAGTTTCGATCAATTCGCACTTTCAAATAGGAGAGAATACTTGCTGAATCATCCCCGAACTCTAAATTGTTCAGTTAATTGAAGCATTTTTTTTATAGTAACGTTACTTTTCTCGTACTTGTTAATATGAACTAGCAAAGTTTCATAATCGCGTTTCACTTCAAGTAACTGATTCCGGATCGTAAGCGAATTTAAGGCGCTCTTTGCGCGTTCAACTAAAATATCACTACCAGATAATGAATTTACAATGTCCATTATTTTTGGAAAGTTTTTGCTATAATAGAATTCTGCCTACAATCAGCTTCCCCATCGTGTTACTACTGGTTCTGGAGGACTTCCAATATCAGTATCACTGAACATCTGTTTTCGTTGCTTGTTTTTTACAGTTAATGCCTTCATTCTTGCTATCATGCAAGTTATCTATTTCATTATAGCGACGGATTCACAATGTGATGTCTTTGTTCTGCCAATAGTAACACGACAAGCTGAGCAAAAATTTGATAAGTAGTTGACGTAAATGCTATTTATAGAAAAGCGTCACCACACAATTCTTAGAATTGAAAACATGACGAAATGCATCTAGATTGGGTTTAACCGGTAGCTGAGTTGATCCAAGAGTGAGGAAATTAAAAAACTTATCTTTATTACAAATGACAGTGAAAGTTGCAAAATGTTGCATTTTACCTTAAAATATGCAAAAAAGTTGCAAAAAGTTGCACTGCAACTTTGGGTTGCCCTAGACTCATCATTCTTGATGAAATTCACGTAGCAAAAGGGTGGAATTAACCGAAGGTCGAACACTCAGATTCTCAGCTGTTTCACCACTTGATGTAGCAGCAACTGCTCCTTGGTTCATGATGTCGGCTTCTAGGTTGTTGCAGTTTCTGTCGATAATTTATCAGCAAGCCGAACCTTCTACAGATTATTAAATGGTACTGAGAAGGGCTACATTCAAACTTATTTTACCAATCCCTTTCATAATCATGACCCTATCTATATTCTCTGTGATACGACTCAGAACATAAAAGTGTTTTCAATATTTTTTTAACGGAAGCAATTTTTTTCTGTGCCATTATCTGAAAGAGAAGACTCAGTTGGTCATGAATCAGTCGATAATAGAATGGCCAACTTCAAACATATTGAGGAGATATATTTCAAAGAGTTGGAAAAACCCAATAAGTTAGCTTCCAAATTATCCTCCAACCTGTTCAACCGAAAATCGATCGAACGAATTTCCACAAAGTTCGCAACTGCTTTATTCCATGAATCCACTATCTATGTATTTAGATATTATCCGTATAAAGACACAGCTGCATTTATTGAGTACATCTGCCAATACTGGAGAATAGTTAATGTACGCTCATCGACGATTGGCCGCCGACTGCGAGATATATTCAGGGATCCTATAAAATCTCCTCATGATTGGAAATTGTCGTTTTTGTTGAGCTTCCAGCAATTTTTGGTAAATTGGCGTTCATCTGGACGATACGGATTAACAGCGGAAACCTTCTTCGCCTTGACCCAAAGTGCTGCCAATTACCAAGAATTTGCCAAATTTATGATCACCAGAGAGTGGGGTTCAATTATGTCTTGCTTGGAAAGTTCCTTCTGATAATATTGAGGAAAGGTTTGGTGACTATCGACATTTAAGCGAGGTAAACTATTTGAAGCTCCTTGAATATGAACGTAAATTGATAATGACTTTCATCATGAAATTTAGTGGTCCAAAAGACTAAGTAAACCATGGCAGATGGAAGTGCGAATTCATCCTTGAAAGTACTTGAATTGATGCACTTTCATCTAAAATTGATGTTCAGCTTTTCCCCGAAATTTTAAAAGACGAAGAAAATTCAATTTTCTAAGTATCAGGATATATTGTAAGATCGTATTTAAACAAAAGATGTGTGAATCATGTGAAAGGATTTTGAAATTCGATAATTCGCCTTTTTATGTAAATGAAGGAATCGTTGAAGATCCATCCATCTACTATCTCTAACGAAAATATTTTTTCTCAATCTAATGGATCGAGGAGGTTTGTGCAAGCCCTCAGATAATAGTGTCTCAATCAGTGCCTTGTGTTATCAATTGTGCACCTCATTGATCAATACGGTAAGTCTGAAAGTATTGTTCCTCTCTGTTGATCGCCATTCACAAGTGTTTGCTTCCCTCCTTCTTGATCTAGTTGTATCGGAACCCATAATAACGACTTGTTAAAATGGCCACGAATTCATTATTAAACCCAATATATGCTCAATGTTTAACGCAATGACCAAAGTATTTTTATATCTATGCCCTCATGTGTGCACCCTCGACATGAGCTTCCTGTCCAGATACTGATATTAAGAAGTCTATGAGTGAACTGAGGAGATGTTGTTATTGAGACAATGATATAAATAATTTATTCCATGATATCGAATATCTCGAGTAATCCATGATCTCGTCGGATCACTGATCGATTGACAACAACGGATAGAGTATTAGCCGACGTTAGTCCAACCAGGCATCACAATCACATTACATGCAGGTATGATCTGTAGATCATGTTTATGGATGTTTATTGTTTGATAAATCAAAAATAACAGAAAAGGACGTGTGAGGCAGAAGAATCTCGACATGGGAACATAGGAAGCATAAAGCACAACCTTTCTTTATCGCTCTCTCTCTCCTCTCTCTTTGCTCCCATGCTTCTCCTCCCTCCCGTCATGTCTCCTCTCGGCCTAAAACTCTTTGCTGTCCCGAATTGCCACACTCGTGCTTTTTCGCTTTCCAGTCTGTCTTCGCACTTACAGAGCCCTTGTGGTCAACAACACGCACAGTCAATCCGGCACCCTTCTGCGCCATTAACGCATCCCTTCCATTTACACCTGATGACAACTCATGATATTACACAATTACTCATTCAGTGAAGACGCCATGTGATGTTTTCAAATTTTCAAGGTCTCAAGCAACAGGTCTCTTTCAGCGCACGAATCTGCGACAAGATCTTCATTACATAATATTTGGTATTTGGTGCATTGCATCATGCATCCCCACAACTTCACTCAGTTATTCTTGCACATGTAGAATCAATCAAAAATATGACGACATAGAGTTAAATGTCCTGTTGCAACCCTAAAACTCACACTGAAACAATGTGTGCAAAATTTACTTAAGGATCTATGGAAAGAAGTTATCTTTCCATGACCGAATGTAACGTTTTCGTGGGATATTAATTTCGAGGTCAAAGAGGAAGAAGGAGTGTAATTTTTTTCTTGCGCTCCGGAGGGCGGAGCGCACATGCCCACCTCTGAGAATCTTGCTTCAAAATTGTGAGCTATAATGATCGATTCATTTAATATTTTGATGATTCTTGATTGAATTTACAAAGTAAGCAAGAAAATAATTCACTGAACATTGCCTGCATTGTGTCCGAAAATAAAGTCCCACAATGTATACTTGAAAAGGAATATTTATTTGATCATGGTCATTCAACAATTTCCGCTAAGTCGAATGGCACAAAATAATTTCAAACCACTCAAGTGGTAGAACTTCAAATTGCTTGAATTATTCGTAGCTCAAATAATACATTGCTTGAATGAAAATTTGTGCTGTGAATAATTCTGAGCTGATTTGCTTAACTTTGTGTCTCAGACATTTCAAGTTTATCATATGTTGCCTGTCACGAGAACAAAGTCTCCGATTTTAGGCGATTTCCAAGGCAATTACTTAAAATTTCATTGGCATCTCTAGCCAATGACATGTAGAAAACTATTCATCAAATTCTTTGATGGTGTTTTAACAATAAATGATGGAAAATAGAAAATTAAAGCAAGAAAGATCTGCAAAGCAGAAAATATCAATGTCTGTGAGGGTTCCTGGATGTCGTCGCATCAGCTGTACTCTTTGTGTCTTTCCTCGCTCGTTTTTTATTGAATAATCGGTTTTTCTCTATCAGGCAGGGAGGGTTGCTCGCCGCGCGCTGTCTGTCGTGTTGTCCTGCTGTCCAGTAATCCAGTAATCAATACGATGAATCAACGTAATATCTATATATATTTTGACAAATTATTATTCTAGGAATTCATACATGTATTTTGAAGTCAAGTGACCGAAGAAAGTTCAATTCTATCGAAGCTCAGGTGACAGCGAATGAAGGATTTAAGCTGACAGTTTGAGGACGGATATGAATAAGTGAGATTCATTGTGCGGACGTCTAACTGCCTACGTGAGAGACAAAATAAATAAAAATAAACCACATGCTGATGATTGAATAGAAATATGTCTACAGCATTTCTATCGAATCAGATGAAGGAAACCACATGATTCTTATCGACATGATGAATGTCTAAATAACATGAATTTTCAAATCTGAATTTATCCATATTTTCCGTTATACAGCTCGCTCATGAATACTGGTATCATTTGATAACGAAGTTACTATTTTCATATCAGCTGTAGTATCAGAAATCTACTTCACTTTCATATTCGTGTGTTCCGTGGCATAGCCATTAATGAAATGCAACAGTAATCTTGAGGTTTCAATCTAAACACTCACAAAAGCGTCTATGAGCGAAAGCGGCTTGTACAGCGCCACCTCGCGAACACCATATTTTCAAGAATCAAGACCAGGCATAGGCATTGATCAGAGGGGCCAGTGGGCGAAACAATGTATTTCTCCATAGAATTTTATTCGATCTTAAAACATATTGTTATTGAAGTCGTTTCCCATAAGCAATGTTGTATTGTATACGATTCGTGTGCAACCATCCCTCTGAAATTTGGCAATGCTGTTATTTTGATGGCCTGGTGGCGGCGCCCTTCACGAATGAAGAGGTTGTTCCCTTGTCACTTCAGAACTGACTGTGCCAGAACCGTTCTCTATTTGTCTGAACTAACAATAGAGAAAAACCATAGTAGATGGGTGCCCTCTTCGCATCAGAATCAACGCTATGTAAAGGATTATAGGAGATAGGCGCCTTCCTCAGATCAGAATCAATGTTATGTACAGGATTATAGGAATATATATTTGAATGTATGAAATTTAATGAAATTAATGACAACATTTACTTGTAAAATATGAAAGGTTGTCATGGAAGAAATATATTTTTTAAAAAAGTAGCTAATCATTTCATCTACTGCATGCAGTCTGTTGCCAAATGTTGCAATCCATCGTTCATGTATCTCCTTGACAAGACTGAACGAAGGGCCTCCGCAACTGGTGCTATTATTCATTTATCAAATTTTTATTTATATGTAAAATTGAAGATTGCTACAAACGAAATCTGATTTGCGATGTTGCACTATCTCATTGATAAGAATGAACAAATGGCAATGAAAATAAGGCTTTAATTTCGGTGTGGTTTTAAGGACCTGTGAAAACCATTTGAAAGAGACGAAAAACCAAAACCTGCTTTTGGCAGTAATAGGAACTTCATTTATTGGACCCATGTGGGATTTACAATTTTATGCAAGTATTTGTTTTTAAAGTTATCTTATTATACATATTTAAAACGGTACTTGTTAAAAGCAACTTGTAGTTTTCCGGGTATTCCGCAAGTCAACCGTACCCTCATGAAGTCAGTCAAAGATTCATTAATTGATAAATTCGAAATAGGTCGTTACCTAGGCTACCTCCGACATGTAAACATTTTTCAAGACATCGTTTTGAGAAGTTCACATTTTTATAAACGCATCTTTGCAGCACATTCATTGCAGCACACGTGTACACTAGCCATGTAAATAATGCTCAATATTGAAACACATATTCATAATCTGATGCATCTTCCTTTCTCTCAATCAGTTATCGGTGTCCATAGAATAACTTATCTGCCAAAGGAAGATTCCATTTCCCTAAGTGGCTCAAGAAACAGGTTTTCGAAAGTTTAACTTTTAGCGGTTAACTTTTGAGAAAACTTGTCATTGTTATTTCAGAAGAGCAGAAGCTTGTCTTGGAAAAAGTTAAGGGAAACCCGGAAGTGCAACTTCTTCATGATGACATGAATAGTCAGTGTTTTGTACAGTCAATTTCTCTCCGATTTTTCGATCATAGATCACCCTTGGTAGTCTAGATACAGTTGTGATTCTCAAATAGACGCATCACAAGCAATTAACGTTCGCTAATTAGAGTTTCTCATATTGTCAGTGTAGAAACTAAGTTAAAAATCCCGCAACGCTTTTCAACGAGTTGTTGATTGAAGATACAAAGCATTATCATCAAAATCGACATACATGCATGAAGACAAAATTCGGATTGCCTACATGTACATGTATATAAGTATGCATGCATTTCGCGAAGATATACAATAACTGATCGTATGCATTAATTGCTTGAATTTATGCATAATTTGACTATTTGACATTCACCAGATAATTAATTAATTGCTTGATAAGCACGCAGCAGTAAAAATTTTGATTTCAGTTTTATGCATTACATTTCATATTATGAAAGCATTACAGTATGCTTATAAGCATAATAGGAAAGATAACCAATTCTACAATAGTAGTGAAAACTGTGCCCTACTTGCGAGGGATAGGTACATGGATAGGTACATGTAAAATTTAGTGTTATCAATAGGTACATGGATAGGTACATGGATAGGTACATGTATAATTTAGTTATCGATAGGAACATGGATAGGTACATGTATAATTCAGTGTTATGAATAGGAACTTGTATGAGATCTGTTTTACTGGATAGGTACATGTGTTTGGTACACTCAGTTGAGTACACTGTGTTTCGGAACGTCTATGATCGAACTTGTGTGGTTTGGTTCTGAGCACTTGGGTACGTACCTAAGCTATAAATATGAGATAGTTGTTTGATGACATACATAATGATGACTAGTATCCCAACGTCGTGGGTTGTCGCAAGAGACCTTGGATATTCGTTCAAAGCTATAGAAACTGTAACAAATCTCAGTGAAAATATCAACGCTGGTGATTTAGTTGATCGACTAATGGATCTAGATGAGCATGCTATGAATCACAATTTGGATCGTAGGTGGATAGAGGATTTCTCCATGCTACACTGCAATGATAGTGAAATTAGGAGGATCAAATTGGAACGATATGGAAAGAAGGAGACATCTGACAGTGTTTTAATAAAAAGTTCTCCCAATAAAAGTGACTTCAGAAGGAAATTAGAACAAGAGACATTTAAATTATTATGTGAACGGAACTGCGTTAAATGTTTTAAACAGGAACGATCCCTTCTCTTTTTGCCATGTTCTCATAGCGTTATGTGTTCTACATGTTATGTACCCTTTGAAACTTCATCTTGTCCCCTTTGCGATGAAGAAATATCTTCAACAGTCACTGTATATCGTGCATGATGAGTCATCATGCAGGTCTGTGATTGGTCACTATTGTGTCTTTGTTTGACTTTTCTATATAAGGAGGACATTGTACCGTTCTATTTCAAGCATAATTTGAGGCTAATACAATGTCAATCAGCATGTCGTTCACTACCAACATTCCCATTTCAATAATTTACCGAAGTCAACTCTTCACCGGCAATATATTTTATTCTGCCGTGAATATAACTGGCTATAAAGCGGATTTGGTGGATCTGATGGAGGAAATAGTGAAGTATTTCCGCTGCGGAGAGGACGTTGTGGTGCAGAGAATGTTGATGAGAGTCGTGAACAACGCTCTTACACGAGTTGCAAGATTTTGGCTCAATGAAGTATTTCGCCCACTAGCTCAAACGGAGATTGTACCGGAATACTCTCGCTGTCGGTGCAGCAGTATCCAACGGAAACTCAACACATGTCTCCATGACATTATCACCTCCAGCTACTATGACGAGAAGGGTGACAAATGCAAACTGGACTTGTTCAGTGGACCGCCATCAGTAAGCATCAATGTGGCTGCTCAAGGACATTCTGAGGTAATCAGTTTGCGGGCATACTATGCCAATATTTTAAAGACCTTCCATTCAAAGCCCTGCTGTATGTGCTGTCCAATTTCAAAACATCTAATGAAAGACATTGAGCAGCTCATAACTGCTACAAGTCAGACTCTAGCCGATGTGAGTGTATATCAGTTTCCCTCTACAACTTGTTAAGTGTTTTATGTAATTTTATAAGTACCAGCAACAAACTCTGTGTGAATGCTTGTAAACTTTTGTATATAATGTTGTAAGTACTAAGCAAAACTTGTAATTGTATTATCTATTTCCATATTAGAATAAAAATGACTGTAAAACGGAAGGCATCTTCTCGTCAATCGAAACGGTCCTTCAAACCTTCAAGTCAGTTTAAAAAGGCGTTGCGAAAGTTAAACAGGATACATGATAATAAGAAGAAGTGTAAATTGATTCAAAATTCAAGTGATGATTTCATTCGTGATTTAGCTTTTGCAATACACAAATGTCTACCTATTTACAAGCCTCTGTTGAATGCTGGCTCTTTGAATAGCATAAAAAAGTTTTCAAATCCAAGGAGTAGTGATAAGAAAAGGCGAAACTTAATTCAGCGCGGTGGTGGTGGGTTTCTAAGTATGTTAAATGATATTGGAAACAGTATTAATGGTGTAATCAATAGTCCGCTTGGAAGGATTGCAGCAACTGCTGCAATGTTCATATACGGTTAGCGAATCATAAAGTGACACGTCATCACTTTGATTGATGAGTCATATATAGGTGTATATAAGGAAGACGCTTTAATGATATTTTACCACTTTCAAGTGACAATTCATTTGCGCTGGTTGAAAGCTCCGAATTAGTACTTGTTGAAACATGACTCAGAAAATGTATACAATCAGAGAGGAAGGTGACGCTTTTGAGAAAGATCTCTTGAAGCTTCGTCCGACACGAAAGGTGCAAGGGATTGGAAATACATTCTACTTTCAAACCTTGAATTATGGTGATGATGGCTTTTATCTTCAAGTTCCATTCTTCCACAGTAATGGTATGTCTACATCAGGGTATAGCAATATGAGACAAATGCGAGTGAC
Organism: Prostheceraeus crozeri; assembly: GCA_907163375.1. Taxonomy (NCBI): domain Eukaryota; kingdom Metazoa; phylum Platyhelminthes; order Polycladida; family Euryleptidae; genus Prostheceraeus; species Prostheceraeus crozeri. The sequence goes on along the minus strand of CAJQUW010002782.1, from coordinate 36,105 downwards.
TTTTCCAAAATGGCAACAGGTGATTCTTAAAACTATTGACTCTTTCGCGAAAGAATGTGTTGAGCTGCCTGAAAGTGCTCCCACTCATTGGAGAAAGGCATTAGAGGAAGGAGTTGGTTATAAGGAATTGCCGGAATTCGATACACTGTTTTTAAAACTATCGGATCATTTTCAAGCATTCGATCTCTTTACAAACGCGATGGAATGTGAGGATCTCAAACGGGGCCGCTATATGGGCTTAGTGCACGTTACCGGACTTTATATTGGCTCACATGGTTCGACTGGTAAAGTCGCATCTTTACAAATGAAGGTTCTTTAACTAGTCTATGAACCACTACCAATTGATAAATGTTTAACTAACATTGATAAGACTGCTTCAAGTGATGGGAAGGAAGAGAGCAAAAAGCGAGGGCGGAAATCTAAAGATGGGAATCCTAAATTGAAGTTGAAGCGCCAAGATGCTGACTTGAAAACTTTCTATAATCCTAATTGTGATGAGGAAACACAAATGTTTTAATTTGTAAATGTTTTAATTTGTAAATGTAACTTGAAAGTTTCTATTCTGAATGTAAATAAACGTGATCTGGAACATGTGTCTGTTTTGTTGTTCTAAGCAAAATTAGCGGGATGATGAGTTTAATGTTAATGGAATTGTAAGATGACAGATTTTCGTCTATTCACTGATCGCACAATGTGTGTCGCTGGACCAAGTCAGTCCGGTAAAACTACATTTGTAACTGAATTGCTACAATATAGAAATGAAATGTTTAACAAGGAAATTAAGAGAGTCAAATGGTATTATGGAATATTTCAACCACAACTACATTCTGCACTTCGCCAGAAAGGTTATGAGGTGAAGCAAGGGTTGCCATCAACTGAGGATATCAAAGCAGGTGACTTACTAGTATTAGATGATCTATTACGAGAAAGCAAATCTTCAAAGGATGTAACTGAAATGTTCATTCAAACTGCACATCATAGGGAAGCTTTTATTATCTACATCACCCAAAACATCTTCGATGGAGGGAAAGAGCAAAGAACTAGAAGTTTGAATACACATTATTTGGCAATATTTAAAAATCCAAGAGATAGCAGTCAGATACATCATCCCAGTAGACAGATATTACCTCAACAACCTAAAGTACTTTCAAAAATATATGAAGATGTAACAAAGAAACCACATGGTTATCTATTTATTGATCTAACCCAGGAATGTCCGGAACGACTTCGATTTCGAACAAATATCATACCTAATTCCGCTGAACCAATGACAGTTTTCTCGGTTCACAGTTAGTTTTAAGCAATGTACTTTGTTGCCTTATTATTTTCAAACATGTCGTATTCAAAGATGGTAGTCATTCCTCAAGAGGAGTATGTACAATTGACTACATTACAAAGTGCACAGGAAGTCAAAAATATAGATCAACCTATTACGAATCAACTTAAGGAACTAACACAAAAGGATATGGAAATTCAGAAGATTAAGGATCCCTATCGACGAATGCAGTTAGCAGCTGAAAACATTGACGAGAGGCGACAGATTCGTGACAAGTTGCGACGATTTATAACCTTGTCAACACCTCGACCATATCGTGTACGCGCTGAGCGATTATTTGACTTCATTGATCCACATGTGAAGTTCAATGAGAGAGGGGAGATAATAGATGAAACAACTGGTGATGTTATTAGAAATAGTCACATAGATGACCTTCTACAATATGCTGTCAGAGATGTAAGGCGAAAACTGGGTGCACCACAAGGGTGGTCATATTTTCAGAAAATTTTATCTGATCAAAATGTACCTCACAATATTATTGGAGGACCGACTGTGAATGAATTGGATAAGGGTCACTTACAGGATGGATCAAAGAGTAAAACACCCACGATGGCGGTCAAGCGAGAGCTTCATGATCCCGATAATCTGCAACCAAAAAGAGCTACTAGGCGCTCAATGCGTGTTGCGAAGGAGTATAGTAAATATTAAGCAAATATGAATTAAGCCTTGCCTCTCTCATATCATGTCGTTACAAAAATTTTGCTGTTGTTTGAAATCTGCGCTCGAAGGTAAAGCAGAAGAGGGCATAGAGGTTGATATCAATTGTGTTAGCAGTTGCTGTGCGAGTAATACGCGTGCAAATCAGAATAAAGACGATGAGTACAGCCGTGAAGCTGAGGAAGATTTATTACGACTTAAATCATCCCGCAAGTTTCAGTCGTCCGGAGGTTCTAGCTCGTGCAGCAGGTGTGGGAATAGAGAAAGTCAAGAAGTGGTTGAGGAATCAACCGACTTACACTCTTCACAAAAATGCGAGAAAGCGGTTTCCAACAAGAAAATATGTTGTTAACAATATAGATAGTCAATGGCAAGCGGACTTGGCTGACATGCAACAGATATCACAGTACAATGATGGCTATAAATACATCTTAACCGTAATAGATACGTATTTTATCTCGCTATGCTTGGGCATGTGCGTTGAAATCTAAACGAGGACCAGAAGTTGAAGCGGCTTTTCAGAGCATTTTCGATGAGGGGCGTGTTCCGCAAAGAATACAGACCGATCAAGGGAAGGAATTCGAAAACTCTCATGTTCGAAGTCTCCTTAAAAGTCATAATGTGGAATTGTTTAGCGTCAAAAGTGCTTATAAAGCTGCCATGGTTGAGAGGTTCAATCGCACACTGAAGACAAAAATATGGCGCTATTTCACTGCAAAAAATACACATGTTTGGGTAGGTGAGCTGCAGAAATTTGTTAAGAATTACAATGAAAGCTACCATCGAATCATTAAGATGAAACCAGTTGATGTTACCCCAGATAATGCGATGGATGTATGGCTTCGATTGTATGATAAGAAAGCGAAAAACATTTCCAATGAAAAGAAAATTAATGTTGGTGATAGAGTTCGGATTTCAAAGGTTAAGTCTACATTTGAGAAGGGGTATCTACCTAATTGGACTGAAGAAGAGTTTTTTGTGGATGAAGTAGATACAAAATTTAGACCCACCATGTATAAATTAATAGATTACCATGGCAATCCAATTGAAGGAAAATTTTACTCTTATGAATTGCAAGTAGTAGACAGAAGTGAAGAGGTGTATATGATTGATAAAATAATTAGGAGGAAAGGTCATGGCAATCAAAGGAAATATCTAGTTAAATGGAAAGGATATCCTGATTCATTCAATAGCTGGATAACGCACCAGGATCTACAAAATGTGGAGGTGGGAGACACTCGTAACTTTTAAGCTAATATAGCATGTGACTTCTTCCATATATGAATTTAACATGTCTACTAACTTCAACATCATTCTTCCAAGCAATAGCAACCCCAAGATATTCCCAAGTAACAAACCATCTCTCTACTCTGTTGAATTCGCTAATCCAATTACTCTGCATGGACCCCATGAAGTTGCTCTAACTGAAATTACTTATTACAACGATATCAGTTTGCTAAAGAACAACTATTTTGAATTACATAAAGAAGTGCGAGAGAAGGATGATTGCTTTCGCATATTTCAAAATAGTCTACATGGTACATGGGCTTTTCATCATCTAACTTTACATCCTTTTTCAACATCTTTACCATCTGTCCAAAACATGATTAAAATTCAAAAGGCATTTGCAACGTCAACTTTTGATTCTAAGGTTCCCACAATGAGCTTGCAAGATACAGAAAAGGAAATCGGTAGAATGTTTGAACGAATAAATGATCTCTTCAAGCTGACTTTGAATAAATTCTACAAACCAGTCATAAAGGGGTCAACAAAATTGATGAAGGAAGGGAAGCATGTTCTTCTTGTATTAGGTAAGGATTTGAGTCATACTTTTGGGTATTCCAGAACAACTTTCTCATCAAGGTATTGGTATAATGGACGTGGGTGGAATTCGGAGAGGAAAGTCACTGATTTTCAATGTAGAATTGTGCCATTGTATGCATTACAAAAAAGGAGCATCCGAGTAAAAAATAAATTTGAGGTCATTAGAAGTGTTGAAGACTTTGCAAGAAAGTTTCAAGGATCAGTGCCAGAAACGTTAATGACTTGTGAATATAAGAAAGAGAAAGTAACTTTATTTACTGTTGAAACGGAGGCAGAATTTATTGTTTTTACTAAAAAGACACCATTGGAAAAGTCTGAGTCCGCTGTTATTGAATTCGGATCTGAAATGATTGGGATGTTTAAGGGCCTTGAAAGCGCACCTTGGTTGACAGAATTAAATGATACATTCAAGGTTCAATTGTCCTCTTCTAAACTCAAAGCATCAACAAATGCTTCATGGGATATCCACGTATACAGCGAAGACGTATTGGGTGATGAATTGTCTACTTCCAGTGAACTTGTAAAAAGAGTTAATTTGAACATTGAAAGCTTGAAAACGCCATCTGAATTGTGTACAAAGTTAAATGAGTTTGGTGTAGATTACCTTGATGCAGATGAATATCACTTTTCTTATGACCCACATAAGAAACGCATGATTGTAAAGGTAGGGAAGAACTCTCTTATCAAGCTGGATAGCGTGTTAACGACCACATTGGGATTCTCAAAATCAACTATTTATGAAGGCACATCAATAGGCGATACAGCCCCATCACTAGAGCGTGATATAAGTAACTTATACGTCTATTGTAACATTATTGAATATACAAGGGTTGGCGACATTGAGGCCCCACTTCTGCGCACATTTCCTCTCTCATCCGTAAGGAAGCAACTAATCAATCGAGAATTTTTTAACACAATGTATCTACCAATCAGCCGAAATTTCATCAATAGAATTGACATATCAATTCATGATGACGCAGGAGAAGTAGTACCGTTCTGTGGTGGTGTTACTGTTTTGACCCTACATATTAGGTCAAGAGAATAAGGCTTTACGCTATTGTGACTTCCATAGTTATTCAATAGTCATAATGACAGGCATTTACAGTAGACCATCATATCAGAGCGGTTATCCCGTGTTTGTTGGAGGTAGACGACAAGTTGGAGGAGGCATATTTGGTGCACTAAGGACGTATGGTTCTTCCAACACTCAAAAAGTATGGCGTACCAATCATGAAGCGTGTTGGAAGCAGGGCTTTAGATTTTGGTGCAAATGTTGCAGCTGATGCGCTTCAAGGTGAGGATATCGGTGAATCTATGAAAATGCGCGCGCAGCAATCTGCCATAGACGCATTAGATGATTTAACAAAGACGAGACGTACAGTTCGGAAGAAGCGTAGGAAGTCAAGACAAGTTGGATCCGGTCGAGTTACTAAGCAAAGACGCAGGAAAAGTAAAAAGCCGACTAGAGCAGCACGTTCTAAATCTAGACGTCGAGTGAAAACAAGAAAGCGCAAACGAAATTCCACAGCTACTAGAAACAAGTCAAAACGAAGGAAGACAACATATTTGTAGAGCTAATACGATGCAGAGTATCAATTCGGCTTTGTGTTTCTTCGATTCTCCCCCTCATCAGACAGACATCATCTCCTCAACAATTGTAGACATAGTCCCCACAACAAATATCGATGGTAACCAGCAGCCTATTCAGTTTGATATACCTGCCAATCCTCAAGATTATATTGACTGTCAATCCATTGATTTAGAGTTGTGTATACAAATTAAGAAGACTGATGGTACAAATATCGATTCATCCAAGGATAAAGTGGGATTAGCAAATCTTCCTATTGCCAGTCTGTTCTCAGATGTGTATCTAATATTGAATGACAAACAGATTGAAGGAGGGGATCGAGCATATCCATATGGAGCATATATACATACAATGACTCAATTTCAAAAGCAAGCTAAACAGTCACACTTGCAAGTTTCTGGGTGGTATGATGATCAGCAAGGGAAATTTGATGATGTCTCAAATACAGGGTTGAAAAGACGAATGGATTTAACAGCGGATTCAAAGGAATTATACTTGAAAGGACCCGTCTATCTTGATTTCCTTCGTCAATCTAGATATCTGCTATCACAGGTTAAAATGCAAATAAAATTTATTCGTGCAAATCCTGAGTTCGCGTTAATGGCTTTTGGAGATACAAACTATCAAGTCAACATAAGTAATGCCGTGCTCAATGTAAGGCGAGTAACAATGAACCCGTCAGTCATCAACGAGCATGCGACAGGATTGAGGAAAAACAATGCAATATATCCAGTTAATCACAGTGTGTTGACAAACTTCACAATTGGTGCGGGATCATCCTCACATGCCTACCCAAATCTTTTTCCCACTGCAATGCCAAAGGCGGTGTATATCACATTTGTGGAAAATGAGGCATTCATTGGTGCTTTTGAAAAGAATCCATTCAATTTCCAACACTTTAATGTTAGCAAACTAGCACTCTATCAGGATGGGAAATTTGTATCTTGCAAAGCATATGAGCCTAATTTCAAGGATGGTAAATTCGCACGTGAATATGGTTCTACTTTCACCGCCCTCAACATGTTTAATACAGATGATTCAAATGGAATTACAATGGATATGTACAAGAATGGCTACTTCTTCATTATGTACAACCTCACAGCAGATGCAGATCTAGGTGGTGAAAGCGTAGGAGTTACAAAGCCTGGAAATCTACGACTGGAGGTATCATTTGAGTCACCTTTGAAGAAAACAATTACTTGTCTTATTTATGCTATCTATGATAGCAAAGTTGAGATAACAAGAATGAGAGACGTGACTGTCAGCTATCAGAGATGAGTAACTTAAGCAACATAGAAATCTTGAGGAAAATGAGGAAAGCTCATCCCTACTCCAAGACAATATTTCTCAATGTCTTTTCTAGAGATAATTTACCTGATTCAATTCCTTTCTATCCTTGTTCGCTTATCATCAATACGGATACCAACAATCTTCCCGGAAAACATTGGATTGCTGTATACATCAATCGTTATAAAGTGGCCGAGTATTTTGACTCTCTTAATCAACCTCGTTTACATGATATCGCATTATGGATGAACAGGTTCTCCTGGACTGTTAGGAAAGTGACATCGTTCCCACTTCAAAGTAATACATCTCTAATGTGCGGTGGCTATGTACTCTATTTTGTCAACGAGAGACCATTGAAAAATAACTGTAAAAGTGCTTTAGAACTATTTTCAAAAAACTGTGATAAAAATGATGTAATTCTTACTAAATATGTTGAAACAGTTTTGAAATAAAGTTTTATGTTGTATCATTAACTTGCTCTCTTTTTTTCCAAAACAAGGGTTTATAAGGAAAACAAAAACATGCTCATATTTCATTATCTATTCACATATATACAAAAACATGTTCATATTTCATTATCTATCCACATATATACAAAATCTACAATTTGGTTTTCATGAAACATTTTTTCAAATCACATATGATGGGAGGCACATCACTTATGTCTTTAATGCCGGTTATCACAATCTTTCCATTATGGAACACATGAACATGATATGGATGCCAGTTAGTCAATTGAGCTGCTGGAAATAACTCCACTTCATAAGTTAGATTATGTGATGATGTAACTTTACGGAAATCATAGTGATAGTGTAATTCACATAACACGGTCATTGTCTTCACTTTCCAATCAGATAATGAATCACCAAGTAAATGTTCCAAAGTTAAGTGTAGATATGAGAGATCACCCTCCATGACCCTTCCAATACATTGGATTGTTCCATTTGGAAAGAATAGGATAGTGAGAGATTTATCCTTCCTCTGAATCCTCCATGTTAACATTGAGGGTCTTCCAAGATGTAAGCTCGTTGTCGGCTTCAATTTGCGTTTTATCAGTAACCATTGTTTTCGGTTGGGTATATTCCTCTCGATCTCTTGTAGATTGAGTTTTGACTTTGCTTTTGTAGTTAACATCCGATTTACAACTTCCAACCGTTTGATGTCCTCCATCTTTAATGAATGACGTTATCTGTGGTAGTATCTCCCTTGTAAAGGTTTCCCATGTGACGTCACTGAAACGAAAAAATCGATATTCAACATCTTCACGTTTTGGTGAACAGACGTATAGTTTGACTGATGAATCACACTTTATCCATACCTTGTCATCGAGAGGAATCTTGATCCGAGTCTTATGGTTGTCAATGAGATCCGCAAAGTCTTTCAGTGAAGGCAATGAGTCAATACTAATGCAAACGCCACGATGTTTTCGATCACTATTTGCTATTGAATGACGAAATGCTATTCTTTTAGAATTTGTTATGTGAACGTTTTGAACGTCACTAAGTTTCCATGTTCTAATGTAATGAGGCATGTTCCGAAAGCTATGTTTCAAATTTAGGTTTAATGTTTGCCTAAAGTTTGTTATTTTATTAGCTCAACATATCGGAATGATGTTGAGTACAAATTCTTCACATATTCATTCACATTAGGACTACCTATTTATTAGTAATCATTTCTACATATCGGAAAGATGTAGAAATTTCAATTTTAGTAAGACTACTTATGTATTAGTAAGTGTTGCTACATGTCGGAAGATGCAGCAATCGCAAGATCTATTACAAGTGGAATATTATATTGTTTTTATTTAGACTTATTCTACATCACCTGTGACAGGAAGGCATCTCCTTCTCTTCGACGGTGGGGGAAGACCTAGGCTGTAGTGTCCATATGGTAATGATAAATTTTTATCCAGCCAACAGCGCTTATCCTCCCAAAGTGAAAGACCTCGCTTCCTAAATGATTTTGTGCTAACTATGTGATTTTTTGAATTTATAATTGTCATATCTTCAGTTGTATCATTCTCACTATAATAGACACTCCTATAGTCATCATGTTTCAATTTTTTAACTGCTGCTCTCTGAATTCCTTTTGCACGTTTGATGCTATGATTCGTAGTGTCTAGATATTTCATTGAATACATTTTCGGTTTTAGTAGGATCATTTCCTCAAGCAACTTTCCAGCACACTCATCCTTAAAACAACCTAATCTAGCTTTGTTTGTAGTTGAGTATAGTCGGTGATGACTGTCATAGTTTGAAGAGTCAAACTTTTCACCGAAGTATAGAAGTATATCTTCCAGACGGACAGATGGTGATGTGTATAAACATAGGAAGAAACTGTCGGTATCACCTCCACAAAGCCGCGTTCTATTTATCAGTGGACACCCTTTTAGATCATTGTAATATAATTGATACATTTCCAACTTACTATAGTCAAGTACTGCTTGACCAACATATATTAATTTATTTAAAACTATTGAAGGTTTGTACATTTCCATACCAACCAGATCTTCATCAAATATTTTGTGTTGAACATAGAGAGGATGATTTGACAATTTCAGTAGTTGTTTCTCATTGTTGACTAGTTTAAATTTTTTCCTTCTCCTTACATTTTCCATTGTTTTACCATATAAAGAATTATTTTTCAATTTGTAGAATGACTTTTCGAAGTCAGTGTTTGATTGAGCCCTCTTTTGAGAGTTCATATCAATGTATGTTTTTAACCAAGGCTTTTGTGTGAATTTTATGCCACTATGAATCTTCTTGATTCTCATGCCCATGGTCAAGTAAAATTTTAAAATTGAGTAGTGGACTACATAATTTTCCCTATCAAATTGATGGAGCAGAAGTTTCTTGATAGAAGAAAAATGTGTATTTGGTCTTACTTTTTCATATAGATTTTTCATATAGTGTGAAAACATTCTCTTTTCAATCATCTGCATTTCTGGAGCTAATGGGAAATCGGCAGTGTCATCATGAATGGCTGCAGGATACTCTAAATCTAAATCAAAAATGTAGCCGATTTCACCATCATCATCTATATTTTGAACATTTTCTTCATTTAAAAAATTATCTAATTCACTTTCATTCAACCATTTGAAATTTGAGTGGGGTAGATTTCTACTGAGTGAAGAACCGTAAAGGTTATTAACATCTAAGTAGGTCAAATGTCGACTTTCATGTGTATTATTTCCTAATTCTTCAATGCGTGCACGCGCTCGGTGAATGTTGGTGAAAGTCATACCCCCTCTAATTCCTCGTTCAAATAGATTGTACATATTTTCATCTTGTATGTAGTGTGGGGGATCATTGGAAGAGAAATTTAGTGCTGAGGTAAAGCTAAGATGTGGGAGACTGACAAAATGTACAGGGTCGACTTCATCCTCACGTTGACTCAATGCTCTAAACACTTCAAATATGTCTGCCAACAATAAAACATCTAACTTCAGATATGCCAGCATGTAATCACCAAATGTGCTACAATTAAATTCAATCCATGCCTTGTTAGCGTGTTCATATTCACTATCGGAACAGTGCTCACGAGTAAGATCATTATAGAATTCAAATTGTGGTGGTAGACAGTCTTCCGTCAACGTGTTTAAGTTTTTGAAGTATGAATATGGAAACACTCCCTTCTGATATAAAACATTATCACTTAATTGTGGAAATTCTACCCTTAATGTCTCTACATGCTCATACGTTTGCAAGCCCTTGGCTAATTCACTCAAGGATGCACTTAGAAATTGATATGAGTCTAAGAATTTTAGTTTAAAGTATACTGTCTTCCCTTTGTATTCATTTACAGGGACACTGGCGGATAAAGTTATATATTTTTCAGCAGTTGCTGCTACAATATCTAATTTCCAAGATTTCATTCTTCCAATCGCTTTATAGCAAACGATGTGACTATCATAATTTTTAAAATTGTGGAAAAATATGGGGAGCTCCCGTCTGTTAAGTCTTAACCGGAGATTGCATTTCCTACATAATGTTTGCCTATATCGTCCGGTGATATGATCATGATCACGAACTTTTATGACTTCATCGCTGAATTTCGATTTACATTTGTTGCAACATTCTGCATTCTCATGGCGTGCTTTTTCATCCGCTGACAGTGACATTGGCTGCCTAGTTGTTGCACATTGGTTGTCATATAAGTCTTGGGCTACAGTTTCTAAGTGGTGCAAGAAACCAATAATGCAATTTTCTCCCTCAAAGAGGTAATACTTGTTTTCAAATTTTGATTGAAGGGCATTATGCCAGACATGATAAGCTCCAATGGCCGCAGGTTTATGTATTTTATTATCAATGTAGCACTCTATATCTGCATAAATTACTAAAGGAGGACTTAGTTGATATTCCATGCTACTTGTTAGTACTTTTAGATCCGATGGCATTTTTTCTATTTGTGCTTTTCCTCGAATACAAAATTGGAAGTGTCGTTCTAGTGTTGTTTTATATGTGAATGACTGAGTGCATCTTTCGCAGAAGTATTTATGTCTTTTTAAAGTTCTCCTATACAATCTTGACAGCTTTGGAATTCCACAATAGTGTGCTGCTCCATTGTTTAGAATTAGCAAAATATTAACCGTTTGCCTACCAGTAAAGTTACTATTGTAACGAACACCTTTGAGTCCATTTTCATAAAAGTGAATGTTAATTTTAATATCATTATTTTTCTCAAATTTTGGAATATCTTTGATTGATACTGGTGTGGAAATGCCTTCCATATTTAGCTCAGATGTCCACTCACTATATGATTTTACTTCATTCCTTGAATAAGGTACTTCATTATAATGCAATATTGATAAAACTGCATATAGGAAGCAATCATTTGCATTTGAATTAACATTAATGACAGCTTTAGAGTTTTTTAACTTCTTTGGTAGAGGAAATGATTGTCCACCTGACAGTATTGGACTTGTTATTACATTGAACTCTATATTTTGTACATCATCTATAATCCAATTGCTACCCTTTTTTGTGAAGGCTTCAATATGATTTATTAGACTATTTAGATGATCCTGAAACCAAGCATCATAGTCATAAATATAGTTTGAGGATGATGAGGTAAAGTGTGCGAGGAAAGTTTCTTCTTCTTGAGGATTAGAACGGACATAACGAATTTGTGCAATCAGACGACCGCGCAATTGATAGCTCCTTAGTAAGTCAGACACTAAATTCCCTAACATGGAACGCATGCTTTCTAAGAATGATGTTATGTCCACAGTAGGTGTTGTTGGCGTGATATCATACACACGTGCATGGCCATTGAGTGCGCTTTCGCTGAGACTAACAGTTCCATAGTTATTATGCATATTCATCTCACTATTTGTGTTATGTACATTCATATGCTGTCGAAATCTACTTATAGAGTTATACGTTTTGCCACACCGAGAGCAGTATTGCATAAAGTTTTGTATGTTAGTTGAAGCGCTGGTTGTTGGCTTAGAAGTAGATCTATTTTGATTATTTGAATTTGACTCTGTTATGCTATCATTCGGTTTATTATGACATACAAGTTTATGCCTCTTAAGATTATCCGTCCTATTCGTCTTATATGGACACTTGCTACATTGATACGTTTTTCCTAACTTACAAAATTTTTCATGTCGTTGCAAATTGCCTATGAGAGTGAACACTTTTCCACACTTGGTACAGACAACCATGATTATTGATGAGGATTGAAATTAGCAAGCCCTTATATACATCTACCATCTAATGACGTCAGCGTCATCACCAGCCAATACCGTATGTTCCGATCTGTTGTAAAGAGAAAACACATAAAATTTTCAGTAATTAATTTTTCAAAGAAAAAAAGTCAAAGCCTAACACATTTCACAATACCATTGTGATACAACTTCAAGTGGCTGCAGCTTTCACTGCAGCCACCCAAGTCGTCCATCCTCGTTAGACGCACCTTTCTAATGGCATTGTCTCTGCACTCGATGTGCACCAATGTTTCTTTGTCGTGCCTCTGAATGTTGGTCACTTGCGAGGCCAACAGGAGGTTTGATTGAGTTATATTTTGTAAGGACTCAACCAAACCTCTGTTGTCCTCTATTAGCTGAGCCTCACGGGCCTCTGACTCCCTTAGACGCTCTTGGCAACGGCGTAGTTTTGAGTAAATGTCTTCATCCGTCGTTGCATCGAGGTCGACATCATACTCTCGCACTGGGAGAGGGGCCTTGGGAACTGTAGCAGGAGCTGCGGCGGGGATAGGAGGTGTCGCGGAGGAAGGAGCTGCGGCTGGGATCGGAGGTGACGGAGAGGAAGGAGCTGCGGGCGTTGGAGGGGGTGGGATCGGAGGTGCCGGACAAGAAGGAACTGCGGGCGATAGAGGACGCACAGGGGATGGAGGAGCAAGCGTCATCATCGGGGACAGCGGCAGGCGGACGCTCCAGCTGGGGGATGCCCGGATGTGGCTGAAGGACACCTCTTCCTGTGAGGCACACATGACGGACTCCTGTAAACAAAGGAAACAATTGTTTATTAGGATAATTGTCAACAAAGTAAGTTTCAAAATGTTTTAATAGAAAATTCTACACTGAAGCAGTTAACCAAGCTTCATACTTACATTAGTAACAGATTCATCGTCATCATCGGATGACGATGTTGGAGAATCGTCGGATGAGGATGATGTTGCAGAATCCTCGGATGAGGATGATTCGCGTATGGAGTAGGGCCTCTCCTCATTGTCCTCAATGGACGTGGTTGTCGCTGGCGTGCTTAAAAAGCTCCTATGCTTTTTAAGGGATAGAGATCGCACAGCCTGCAGCGGAAAAATGTGACAATATGTTTATATAAAGAGATAGACATAGACAGGTTTTCAAGGTGTTGTTGTTGTCTGTTATCTGAGCGTAGACCACAGCAATCACACTTACGGGGCTAGAAGCGAGTTTTTTTTCTCCTGGGGAATTCCCTCGAGGCAGCTTCGGGCATGCGGGGATTGATTGAACACTTGGAAACAGCTAAAAAAGAGATTCATATTTGATTTCTCCTTAGAAACTATTAAGCAAATTAATTTGTTACCTTTCGCAAGTTTTCCACCACATTTCCATCTTCAAACCCGACTGTCATCGCTTGAGGTGGTTCAGTCTGAAATGTTTTAACAACATTGATTTAATTATGCATATGAATAATAACCCAAGTAAATAGATTCTCACATCTTTAACGATGAGTTTTTTCTGCACCAACACCTTTGTCTTCTTCGGTGGGGGCATCACCAAATCCTGAAATGTGTAAACGACATATGCTTATATTGACTTAATGAAGTAGCATTTTATCTATCCCCAGTGGATCAGTTATTCGTTGAAGCTAGGATTGACATCACTTACCTCAAAATCGCTGAAAGTCTCGTCGACAAATTCTCGGGACTTAGGGGCTTTCTTGGGAGCGCGAGACTTAGGGGCTTTCTTGGGAGGCTGTTGAGGTTCGTCCACCTGGGATAAAACACCTTCCACCGGCCTGTCCTTCGAAAAGAGGCGTTGCAACTTCTTTTTTTCATTACTAGAAGTCAAATTGATCCCTTTCCGTCCATTCTCAAGAGCACAGGGGGTATGACGAACAATGAAGGCCTTCGCCGAATCGGTGTTAGCCTTCATATCACTCCTTTCATACGTCCTACAGGAAAGGCAGTAGATGTAGGAGCAGTCTTCTCGGAAGGTGCACTCCTTGTGCCCGCTTTTGTTGGCATGTCGAACGGGCAGTTGACATGTCTCACAGAAGTGGAAGACGAGACGTTGTCGTGCGATACTCTCATGTCGAACCATTTCTGTAGAGGATAAAAAACTTTTATTATAATTTAATCCCTTATTAAATAAGAAATCATTTATGTACCACCTTCAAAGCTTTATTAAGTACTAGATTAATATTAGACAAATCTTAAGAAGAAATAAATTTATGGATGAAATAGAAACTGAGATTCGAAAGTTTAATTTCATTTCAAAGGGTTTGTTTATAAAAAGACATAAAATTTGTAAACAGCTGATTAATCATTATTTAATTACGAAATAATAATAGAATGAAAATGAGATTACGAAAATTTCAACCATTAAAAAATTAGTTTAATTAAACAAGTTTGAACTTTATGGAAGCAGCTGATTTATATTTCTTTTAAATTGAAATAAACATAATAGAACGAAAGTAAAATTTTCGAAAATTTCAACCGTTAATCAATTCGTTTGATTAAACAAATTTGAATTCATACATCAGCTATCAGATGACATTGAATTTTTATTTAAATATCTTTTTATTTAGAAAGAATGTGTAAAAATACGGATGACAATTGCACTTTTACTCAGACTTATACAGTCATGTCTCTTCTGGATGACTTAATATAGGAAGAAAATAAAAAAAAACATGGTTAATAATATAACATAAAGTGTTCCTATCCTAAAAACCCAAGCTTCTATATTTAAAGCTATTTGGTTATAAAAACTTAATAATGTTCCTACTCCCGAATATCCTATAAAGTAGCACAACATGACAATGAAACTCACTTCAGAATTGTAATAAGAACCGGAGAACGGAGGAACGAATAACGACGTCTGCTATGGACACTGAATAATTTGAAAATGAGTGAAAATTCGTTGTGTGCAACTTCTTTATATATGAAATTGACAAAGCAACTATGAACAAAGACCTTATGACATCACATCCTGGAATTGGTACGGTTAAACAAAATTGATAACTCAAACAAGAATTGGAACAGCTGGTTTATTTTTAACCTTAGAAATGGAAGTGCCATCATGTGTGTTGAAAGATTTCTACATGTAAACAGTAGAGTGAATTCAAAGTAATATGAACTGATGGACTGATGTATTATTTGATATACATGTTATTATTAATAGTCATATAATGATTCATATTTGAAGTTATAAAACGTGTGGTTTGAATAGAACATTAAATTTGAATTAAGCGCTAAATTTCGAAAATTCAAATTTCGCGCCAAAATGTGAATAATCAAATTTAAAGACTTTTTTCGAAAATTTGAATTTCGCGCCAAAATTCAAATAATCAAATTAAAATACTAGGGTTAGGGTTAGGGAAGCAAGAAGAGTATCTATGGCACCCGGAACCCATGGGTAAATAAATTTTCGAGTGCGCGAAGCGCACCCCCGCCGTGTATGAAGTGTATGAAGGTCAAAGGTCAAGGTCAAGGTCAAGTGTAGAGGTTTGTATATTATGGTCATTTTTAGTTGTAAAACTTTAACTTTGAAAATTTGTAAACTTAGTCATTTTTGTAAAAAAACTTGGAATTTTTCAAGTTGCATACCGATGCATACAACTAGGATTTTTTCAGCAAATGGGTACATACAATATATCATTCGAATGCTCTTTTCATGCTGATTCTAATGGTGTATTGTATGACACATGTATGACATATAACTAGAGAGCTACATGTCTTTAAAGAATGGGCTAAAAACTTAGTGAATTTAAAAATCTAACATTTGTCTGCTTGCATACAGTTGCATACAACTAGGATTTTCCCATCGAATAGGTACATACCTTATATCATTCTAAAGGTCTTTTCATTCTCATTCTTATGGTGTCGTGTATGACACATGTATGATATCATCCTGGACTGCTACAAGCATTTTAAAATTAACAACATAACTGTTTCTTTAAAAGTTATATGTTCCTATTTATTTCAAGTTGAAGTCTTCATATTTGATTGTTTTGTTTCAATTCAGTTATTGAACATCATTAATTGTAGATAGTTGTTACCCTTTTCCATTCAGACCTTAATTGAAGACCGATTTGTGAAATGATAAAACAAGTTTGTTCATATATACAAATGAATATTAAATGAAGAGATTAAGAAAAAAACACACTAAATATCATCAAGGTAAGGAAAGGGTACAAGTTTTTTCAAGTCCACTTGCACATGGATCCTAGTCTTTTTGGGCGCACAGGGACAGCGACGTGGTGTGTCAAGGTCGATGACTGAAAATTCGAGAGCGGTTGTGAGGTTCCGCTCGTTCGGCTCCATTCGCATGAACACCCGTTTCGTGTGGTACTTTCTCGGGGCGTTCTTGACTTTGACCGTGACCCTTCCATAGAGTGGCGTTCGCATGGACTTCTTATTCATGTGACGCATCGTCTCGATTGATACGTCACTATCCTCACCATCATCACTCGAGTAGTCGGGCGATGCAGGGGCTTGGGTGAACACCACCGGCTCGTTTGGTGTTGTCGATCGCTCCATCGGAGATTGGGGAGGTGTATTGGTACGTTCCACTGGCGAAGTGGTACGATCAGCAGTACCGTTCTCAACTGCGGCTTTCTGTTTGCGATCCATTATGACTTGTAGATTTAAAATAATTGTAACTTGTAAACGTGAGGATGAGAACCTTTGATAAGAATTGGTACAAACCTCGGACTTATATACTTTTTAAACAAAGGAAATCCTAACAGCCAATCAGAGAGGTACCGAACTTCCCTGAAGAATATATAACTATATAAAGGATGTCATTGTTCCAAACTGTTAAGTACTTATCCTCAACGTTCCACAACAAGAAGCATGTCCTCAAAACCACTATTTTATTTTCAAAATGACAGCCAAGTCATTATGGGAGGTCAGTTGGATATGACCATGCATCTCTCTTGCGACTGCAAAGTGGCCCTATGGAAAACCTTTACTGTGTCAGCACTTCAAAGGCGGAGTGGACTACCGGTGAAGTGTCCGGTACACGAGTGTGACCATGACTTTAGTAAAAATCAGACATTTCATGAATGGTGTGATGACTTCCTGAAGATCATGGAGTCGCCTGAGGGACGTGATCTGCACCCGTCATTTATTTTTCACGCTTAAATTAAACTTACATTGTAAATCTCTTGTCTTTTCATTTTAAACATAGTTCTGGAATTGGTTTTCTTATTGGGGAGCAACTAAATCATAGCTGCACAGTAAAGTTTCACATCTAAATAGTGCTACATTTAAAATAATTGTCACAATAGTCGCAATTGAGCAAACCCATTCAAAATCAAACAACGGACGTCTATCGGTACGTACCCAAGTGCTCAGAACCAAACCACACAAGTTCGATCATAGACGTTCCGAAACACAGTGTACTCAACTGAGTGTACCAAACACATGTACCTATCCAGTAAAACAGATCTCATACAAGTTCCTATTCATAACACTGAATTATACATGTACCTATCCATGTTCCTATCGATAACTAAATTATACATGTACCTATCCATGTACCTATCCATGTACCTATCCATGTACCTATTGATAACACTAAATTTTACATGTACCTATCCATGTACCTATCCCTCGCAAGTAGGGCACAGTTTTCACTTCTTACAATGACCGATTTGATATTCGTCACTGTCATTATGATATACCACAAATTTTTTGATTCGATGAAACATTCGATCCGATTATTGTCATTTTCTAAAAGTATCTGAAGACTCTCAATGGCAATATTTGGTTATAAGAAATTAGTGCGGTATACTAATTGACTTACATAATCAATGTAAATGTAATAATTAAATATTGAGGTTGCATCCTCAGTTGAAAAATGGAAACAAACCTGAATAGCTGCCACTTCATCCAATATAAGGAATCATCAGCAGGCCTAGTTTACCAGTATGTCTGTCTATGAGCTTTTTTCCTCTAACAATATGGCATGATTTGAGAAGTCAATGCCATTTAAAAGAGCATCGTTTACTCATTAGACTAAAATCAATGAAGGGAAAATTTACAGAATCAGACGGAGGCATTCATTTTCTTCGCTTCCATGCGTATGCTACTGAGTATAGTGAAATCAGTGATTGATCAAAAGAAATATCAAGAAACAAGTATCTGTATTCTCTGATGAAAAGCGAATGTCTTCTTCCATTTTACTGATTGAGAATAGGTGAGACGATAACTATTTAAGACATACATCATAATTTGTAGATGCTTTGAACTAATTGCGAATCTCGGTGTCAATGCAGGTACATCACTAGCAAATTCACATCGGCAATATATCATCAATGTTGATGATGTAAAAATCAATAAAGGTTTTCCACATAAAATGTAGCAGTGCTCGTAAACAAATGTTATTTATGAAAAGTGAATTTCGATCCACTCACAATGTCGAGCAGTTGAGTAATATTTCATTAAATCGAATATGAAAGTAACTTTACATTGACTAGATAAAGTAAATTGCATCTGCGCAGTCAAGTAGAAATATCTCCTGTGATATTGACCCAGCATAAAACTGTCACAGATCAGAAATTTTTATATTGGTACAATTTCCTCAAATCTTGTGAGAATCATAAACAGAGGATGTGTAATTGTCAATTACTACTTATTTGAAAGTCAGTTCCCTTAGTGCTGCAGTTCAATTCACAAAATTATACCTTTTCTGTCCTTTATCATCTCATTATCAAAACTTATATCAAACAATGTGCGTGTATTACACAGTCGTGAGTGTAGCCTCTGACTTTGCGTGCAGCATACTAAGGTGCGTGCAGGACACTTCCGTGCTTGGACCACACTCTCGTCCGTCTAATAGCCTCTACTTGTGTAGTGAGTGTCCTGATGTGAGTGCAATGCACTGACGTACATGTAGCTCATTCTGGTGCGAGTAGAGCACTGAGATG
Source organism: Prostheceraeus crozeri (assembly GCA_907163375.1). Lineage (NCBI taxonomy): Eukaryota > Metazoa > Platyhelminthes > Polycladida > Euryleptidae > Prostheceraeus > Prostheceraeus crozeri. The sequence continues at coordinate 16,811 of CAJQUW010002782.1, read as the reverse complement.
TAGTAGACATTTCATTTGTATTTAGCTTTCTAAACCGACAAACTCAGTTCCTTCACAAGGGAGTACAAGGACTGCAAATAGGCATAAAGAAGTTCGCCATTCGATAGAATCGAACCGTCGCCCTTAGTGGTGGCTGTCCAATGTGGCAACCGCTATGCTGTGGAGCATCTAACTCACAACTACAGGGATGAAAAAGTAGTTTTTGTGGAAAAATGCAAGCAGAACACAGTTTTTCGTGTTTCCTTCCTGAAAGAATTTCTATTTGCAGTTTTTCTCACACAAACTTTTGTTTTTTTTCAATATACTTTCTTACTAAGCTAGAGCGATTAAAAGTCGCTACGAAATGCAGTTTCTGACATCTCTGTAGGCCAGCAACATTTAGATTTCAAAGCTAACTAGGAAAATATTTTTCTTTTAAATCATATTTGAAAATCGGAATTCATTCAAGAAGTCTGCATTTGGTTTCGTTATTCATCTGTTTCTAACTTCATCGCCAGTGCACGTGCAGATAATAGTTATTAGTTGGCGCAAAGGCATAATTGCATTTATTTTATGACATTGTAATGCTGCATAGTTTATTTTTTTGTTTTCGACTGAAATTTCTCCGAACACTTTTTTTCTTGTGGTGTGCATAGGAGGCAACTTCCATTTGAAGTAGCGGTTGAAAGTATTTTAAATAAGAAACATGAAAATTGAGGTGGATGCACGAAATAGATTATTTGAGTGGTCACTCGACAGTAATGCTTTGCAGTTAGCTAGTGACGCAGTATAGGTGATGAAGCGTCGAAGAAGCCGCTAAAAATTGCAAAAACGTAAGCAGGGAATTTTTAAAGAATGATTGTACAACAACGGAAACCCTCCTCACCGCTGGTTTGAGGAATGCACCTGACGTCAGATTAGAAAAATTGCCCATCTTTACCCTAATAGTTAAAATTCAAATTAAAGAAGAAACTGCATCCCCCTGCTATATGGAAAATGAAGTTGAACAACAGTCTAAGACACACCAAATTAATTAACCAATCAATTTGGAACATTGCACACATGGCTTGGTAAGAACCGTATCTTCGTATCAAATTTTCTTCGAATATTTGCATGTTTTTTCGAAGAAACCCGGTTCTGTCGGTTAGATGAGGGGGTGGGTGGCGATTGCTTATGCCTATGTACACACACACACACTCTCTCTCTCTCTCTCTGATTAGTGTGTAAAGCTTAAATCTCTTTCTGCACAGCAGGAGATATTTTAAAGGAAGATTGTTATAAATAGCCCATTTTCGAAGAAAACCGGTTCTGAGTGGGCATTGTCAGTTACCAAACTCTGTGTACATTTTCTTCGTCGATAAAGTGATTTGTGTGGTTTTGCTTAAATTGTCGTTCAATTTCATTTTTCACATAGCAGGGAGATAGTAGGAACTTTTTCAACTTGAATTTTCAGCATCATGGTGAGGATGGGCAAATTCTATTAATCTTCGTAAAGTACATTTTAAAAACTAAAGTGCACTCAAAAAGTGAGCGGTCTCCGTTGCTGTATAATCGCTCTTTAAAAATTCCCTACTTATGCGTCTGTTAGCTTCAGCGGCTTGTATCGAGGATTGTGTTGCTGCTTTGCTTTTGTAAAAGCGCTGGAAATACTGTTTCAAGCTTTTCACAATTATATCTTCCTTTTTGGTGGATGACTTTGACAAAGCGAAACAAGCATGGTCATTAGGAAGAACATATTTTTTAGTTTTTTTTCAAATTTTTGTATTTTTGTTCTATTTCCAACCTCATTCACTACCTGGATATCGTAACTTTATCTATCTTCGTTGTCTACATATTTATGCACGACAATTTTTTGAGCTGCTTCTACAGACCATGTTTGATGCTAAATCTATTTGTAATAATTTGATATCGTTGATGATGACGTTTTGCACCTTTAATGCTTCGGCATCCCGTGATTGAGATTCTCATAAGCCGGTCTCAATCCGGTTACCGACCTTCGTTGCATTCTCAGTATTCTGCGAAAAGTTTCTCTCTTCTATATCAATAATTCTTGCAAATCTAATTAATTGCTATTCCTTTTCAGATCTACGGAGTTGTCGTCGCAATATTTGTATTTCTCTCCCTTTTCGCCTTCGTAGCGGAGACCCATCCAGCTTTCCAGATACAACTGAATGAATCGCATAATTCTACCATTGGATTTTCAGATCATTTTCAGAAAGTACCGTGGCCGGGTCTGGAAGTAATTGACTACGTCTCGGTGGTATTCTTTACATTCGACATCATTTTGCGTCTGTGCGTGACTCCGGAAAAGATTCATTTCCTTCTTAGTCCCATCACTGTCATAGAAATTGTCGCCATTATCCCCTACTACATCGATTTTATCACACATCTTGTGCACTCTCATTATGGTCACAAACCAAGTAAATATGTGGATATTGTTCACGTTCTTCGAATATTCGGCGTTTTAAGAGTGTTCAAAATTCTGCGGTATTACAGTGGTCTGCAAGTTCTTATTTACACTTTGCGCACCAGCCTCAAAGATCTTTTATTAATGCTCACTTTCATTGGTATTGCCACATTGTTTTTCTCCTCTCTTATCTTTTTCGCGGATGATCGTACGAAATTCAGTAGTATCCCAACAGGGTTTTGGTGGAGCATTGTAACGATGACAACCGTTGGCTACGGAGACTTTCATCCAACCCGTCCATGGGGATATCTGGTGGGGTCTGCATGTGCACTTATTGGCGTACTAGTTGTAGCTTTCACTGTCCCCATCCTTGTCAACAGTTTCATGCTTTTTTATTCTCACTCGCAAAGCATTTTGAGCTCGAAAAGAAATGACACATCGTTCGGTTATCCGGGCAAAGAAAATTCTCCATCTGTTCTCAATGAATTGCATCTTAAGCACTTAGTACCTCTGTATGAAAAGTCAAGCACTCGTTCTAATGGGAAGATCGCCGGGGATACACCTGCTAAGAATGATGCAGAAGGTAATGCGGAGGAAATACCATCAGTTACAATTCAGATGGAGGATTGTGAAGTTATTCAGCAAAATCCAGAGACAGAATTCACTAATGAAGGTGTGAAAGTGGTGACGGATTACAATGACATGCCAAATACTTCTCGCCGAGACAGCCAATTTCTTACAGTTTAAAAGATTCATTAATGCCGGACATTTTTCCGAATATTCTATGTGTTTACAACTCATTTTCGACACCTAATCATTATTTGTACATTTACATGTATAAACTATGGAACCGTATTACAACTATTAATTACTATTTAAGATAATGAAGGAATAAGATGATTTTTCGAAGAAATAGCCATGATGTGACAATATTTTCTTAATATCAAACAATCAATGAAAATATTAGTACATAGTAGCTTATGTGATAGAAACATGCCTAACAATGAAACAAGCTGCATCTACACGAGCAGAAATCACGTTAAAAATTGCTGAAGGTGACTTCTACTTCTCTTAAATTCCTAAATATCGTCAAAATGTCTTAAATGTTGTCAAAAAGTTATCAAACCATGTTAGCTGATCGGAAGTTTTACAAATCTAACAAATTAAATATAGGCCTACAGGCAATTTTTATCTTGAATCATGTACAATGTTATTACGTATCAGATTTTCCAAACATGTATTGCCACCAGAGAAATGGATCAACACCTTTTATTTTCACCTTGAGCCCACGAATGCATGGAAGATCCGATTCTTTCACGTGTGCGTGTATTTCGCTGTAAAAATGTTAAAGGTAAGATGCACATCTGTGAATTCCACTCTCTCTTGGAAAGTGAAACAGGAAAGAGTGTTAAACTCGAATTAGGGCATGGCAGAGCACTTACATGTAATATTGTAGTAGATTTCATTTATCGACAAAACTAGGAACAGTAGCAGATTTTATTTATCAACAAAACTTGGAACAGCAGGCAATGCATTGAAAAGTGCATTCGAAGCGCGCACGTGTCAGCATCATTCATTCTCTGTTAGAAGAATGATTGCGAACAACAACAATATGACGTAAAGTTCAATCAAGAATAGATTGAGGCCGATAATCTGAACATGCGAGCAAGTCAATTTTTCCTATTTTTCTACATTCAAACATCTCCTGGGAAGATTAATTATAACGGCTTGGATTCAAATCCTGTTGGACACTTGAACGAAGATTTAGTTCAAAGGTCTCTGCTCCTGAAATAGTTTAGGACGTCCTGTAGTTTAAAAATCGTGGGAACCGTTTGAAAATCACTAAAAATGTTAAAAAGGTCGCCAATAAACACAAAATTCATCAAAAGGTCATTACTTGAAAAACATCTATCAAAAAAGTATTCCTATCAATTAAAATTCAAGTATTTTCCTCATTCAATGATTTTAAGACTTTTTCTATAAAATTAGCGAAAGCCAGATTCATTGATTATTCACGATTTGACAATAACAGCATTGTTCAGTCAATATTTGAAGATGCATGGTGTCTTGTCACAAACACTTATTTCTTCATTTTTAATCCTTTGTATAAACCATGAGACATCAATCTTTTGAATATCCTTGAATGCTCATATCAATCCATAAATAATCATATTTTTCATCATTTAGGGAGTAGGCCTATTCCCTGCAATGTCTTCCTATTTCATCTCTATCCCGACTGCCAAACTCCCTGTTTGTATCCCCATTTTTATATTTGTAACAAGTTCATGAAGGTTATCTTTATGTAAGAAGAGTCATTTTGATTTTGAACTTCCATATTGTAATAAATAGTCACTTAGCGATATTTGTCTATCGCGATATTCATAAAGGACATAATTATGCGAAATCAGGTCATCGTGTAAAGAATGTGACTTTGATGAAGTCACATGGTTGTGAAGTGATTATCAATGCATGCCGACAAATTGTATCATCAGTCATTTTGTATGAAACACCTGCGATTCATGTATTTTTGTACTATTAATTTTTTTAAATTCCTATACTCGTAACTGTATGAGAAGAAGTAATTTGTATGAAATGCAGAGAATTCGTTTTTTATTCAAAAACTGTTGAGTTTCAGATTTATACATCTGTGACGAACAGGATAGACCTTCTTTTTGTGAATTTCGATTGACGATGGCAACGGAAAAATGGAATCTAGCTTAATAACTCAGGATTAAGATGGCTTAGAAGATAACCTATAAGTTCTTAGACAAACCGAGTTTGTAAAACAATCCAACATCTCTGTCGTTTAAGAATTCTACTAGTCCATTGCTCTCATGGTGGACGTTTTACATGCAGTTGACGCAACAATTCCTATTTTATATTTGGAAGCGTCAAATATACATTCAGATTGAAATTACGCAAGACAGGTCGAATACTCAATTTCTATATACCCTATGAGACATCGACAACATTTTTAATTATGTAGAAGGCGACTGACAATTTCACAAAAGATATTTTCGGTTTTTTGGAAACTAGCTGATGCAGAACAGCTGAAGACGGAAATACAACAATTTTTTTCATTTGTCTGAAATTTATTTGTGCTATCTTTGAAATTCAATAATAGTTAATGAAATCCATCTATACAGTCGTGATTATACTCTGCTAGGTTGAGATATGAGACAAATAAGCAGCACGTTACTGAATTCATAAGATGTTGGTGTGTACACAGCTAAGTCCAATAGTGCTACTGTCTGTGGCACGCTGCAAATTTATGTCATATCTTGCAGAAACACGTACGTTTCTCATGACTTAATTCTTCTGTGTTGAATGTGCCGGTAGAATCACTCTTAATTAAGGAGAAGACATACGTGTGTGTAAGAGAAACTCATATCTCATCATCAATGTCCTATGATAATGTTCGTTATGACAGGATGACTGCAAACCGGACAAATTTATCTCGATTATGCGCTATCGGTGGCCCGATCTAGTCGTGTTTCCAATATTCAAGAGTTGAGCCAGGCCCGCTTTAGACCCGATCCTGGTTCCATCTCTGTTAATAAGATTGACCCTGTAAATTAGCCACAATCAAAATCACCGACAATTTCATGAAATGTAGACGATGGTGAGTAGATATCTACTGTCGGTGTAACAATGACTTACTTTGTCACTTGTAATAATGTTTATTTTCCCATGACCACTGATAAGCAATATACGCAGAAAACCTCTTCTTATCTCGCAGAAAGTATGTATGATGTTCAGTGCCAGATTTTAAAATCTTGGATTGAAAGGAATTAATCACTTGGGAAAAACGGATGCCCGAAAACAACACTGGTCAATCGTCGATTCATATTGCGAAGATACTGCCATTTCGTGTTGTTTGAGTTTGCGATTGAGCTCAGTAATCTATCGGTTACCATTTCGTTTGGGAATTTAAGTAGACAACGAAGGAAGTCATTCGATACATAAAGCGTCAACGTGTAATAGAGCAGATTTTTTTGCATTGATGGTTTCTTAAATAAATTGCTGACTATTTACGATACAATGAGTATGCAACATACGGTATCATGTTTTTTGCATCAAAAAATGATGTGACACATGAAAGTAGCTTAATGATTTGATGCAATTATTTCTGTAGGAGAATATATAGAAAAAATGCGCCAATTTGCTCATCAGAAGTGCGCGCAATAATCAATCATTTCTTCTCTCTTTTTAGTTCAACGATTTTACAAAAGACCGCTCAAACAATTTGGCTCTATCGAATTTGAATTCAATCTCTGTTGAATTTGAAAAAGGCCCACCGCGTCATCGGTGTCCTGTGAGCTTGTAGGTCCTGTTACAGGGTTGCCGTGGGGGATTGAATTTTGAGTCCCCATCCCACTCCACACCCACAGAAAAACCTGTGGGTATCCTCACAGAATCCCCATCCCCACACAAGATAAGGCACCTAACTTATATGCTATTTTTCTTCATATAGAATGGCTGATTTCCAATATTTCAATCTCAGTAGAATTTAGAACTTTTCGCCATCCGGCAGCCACCTTTAATGTCTTGATTGCAAGACAATGATTTCCACTACAATTTACTTTCTATCACCCTATCAACTCATGTGCATGGATATTATTTCTATGACACTATCGAACTCAGACGATTGGAATTCAATCGAACACTACTCTTGGCTCAGTGAAATTGAAACGAAATTCAATCATAACGAAAGCCATATTTTTTATGTAGATGTTAGTTTTTTATTAATTTTGTGCTAACAAAAATTAAAGCTTTTCTTTCGTCTGCTACACCACAGATTTCCGCACGCTAGGAAGTAGATATATTGAAATGGGTGCCATACGGTGTAGAAGATAAACGAATTTGAGTATAAAAGGATGATCATGGCTTTACCCTCTCGAATTCAAGGAAAATCGTAATCCTATTTGGTACCAAATATTGACATAAGGTGCCAAATTAGAAGATGATGGAAGGGGAAATGCATCACGCTACACCACGCTACACAAAATCTTAGGAAAAAGAAGAATTCATGCATCACCACAACCGCAAATGAGCGTTTAGTGGAAAAGTTTCCTCATATCCAATAAACATCACTCTGCTTTACTTATAAACCACCGAGGCATTCTTATACATCGGATTTGTTGAGAATTTTGATGTGCCTCTACGAGAAGCTGTACATGAGGACAGGTTGCACAGCCGACGTCTGCTGCAAATTTTGCTGAACACCCTGTACATTGAAAAGCGCTTAGATCTTCGCGCGCGTCTAAAACATTGTTACGTAACGGACATCCTTTATTTTGACAATCCTGTGTAGTCGAAATAATGAATACTGAAAATTGGCTTCGGGAATCAACATTTCAAGTTTTCTGTGGATTCCCATGCATTCCCATGTATTGTCTACTTTAAACGCAAAGATATTTTATTATGACATCCTTTCTATCAAATATGTAGTAGATTAATGATCAATCGTATCACGCATGCATAATTTCTTATCAACTTCATTATGAATCAAGGTGACATGATCTAACAATGCAATGCATAACCGATTTATACAACTAGATCTAATATTTCAATACATAATCCAATGCCGGCATGAAAAGGCGTGCGAATCAGCCTTCATTCAGATTTGCAACAAAACATTCTCGTGGTGTTCTTCCCCGAGGAATTTCAGATGCTGCTTCAGACGGCCTTGACACATCGAAGGCATTATTAATCATTCAAATCATTTACATTGTGTTATGGATTAAAGATCAGCATGAGATATCTCATAGAATTTAAGTAGTGAGATAGTGGGTTCTTGACAATTCAAAATCATAATTAATTATTGTGTGAAAAACGCCAGTTCTGACTGCTTGTAGAGATTCATGATGATCCCCATAGGAGCGCTGTGAAAACTATGGTGATGATCTCAGCACCCACACCCACCCCATACCCACCCCATACCCATGGGTACCCATACCCATGGATATACCCACAGCAACCCATGGGGTATGGGTATGGATGTCCCCATACCCACAGCAACCCTGCCTATTGCGTGCGTCGGTACAATTATCTCTGAATTCAATACCAGGTAATTTATTGATCTTAAATACCACTCTACAGTTTTGTCAATGTCAACGTGTGGACGTTAAGCAGATACATATTGGAACTGAAAATCAAAATTCAAGTTAAATATGTAACACAATTCTTGAATGATGCTATTGAATAGAATAGAATAGAAAATAGATTTATTCCCATTTCTTCAATCACAACATGAATATATACAGGTGGGTGTCAAGTTTACATTTACACAAATTTACACTTGAAAAGAAAGGGAAAAGGACCAGAGGACCCATCATAAGGGTATAAACCTGGCCCTATAGCCTTTGAGAGGATCACTATACGAGTACACTATAGGAGTCAGTCAATCAGATAAAGTCTAAGATTAGATCATATTCACAAAAGAGATATTACGTTATACACGTGCAATATTTACATAGTCGTCAAAGAACACATTTACAAACTTGTTTACAAAACATGATTACAATATTACAAAATTTTGATTGATTTTCACTCTGCAATTTACTGACATGATTGTCAAAAAGTGATCATAGTATTAATCAGATAAAACTTTAAACATTTTTTAAATGATTTTGAATTATTAGTGTTTTTAATATGGTTAGGAAGTGCGTTCCACAAAAAGGGTATCTTGAATTTACTAATGCTTTGCTCCAAAGAAGTTCTATAATAGGGAAGCTGGAAATTATTATTGCGTCTTATCGATGTATTAACATAATTTTGAAAATTTTGTGGTAGTGATTCATTCATATATTTCATCTTGTAAGCAAGAACTAGTAATTCATACGTGTACATTGTATCTACGTTCATATATAGTTCACGTTTGTAGAAATTTAGATTCAGAGATTGTTTTTCTTTACGATATATTATTTTAATCAATATTTTATGCATTCTTTGTAATTTATTCAGTGGTTCTTTCTTTCCACTACCGTATGCTATCAAACAGTATTTTATCAATGGGATGCAAAGTTGCTCGTGCAACATACGGAGCGTGTTTTGCGGCATGAGATCTCTTAGTCTGTAAAACATAGGTATGAATTTTTTTAACCTCATGATTACCGAAAACACATGGTCATCAAATCGTAAATCTTGATCATAATTGACACCAAGGAATCTTGTCCTTTCAACTTGGCTTAGTTTAGTGTTTTTCAAACTGATATCTACTACTTTCGATTTTTCTTTGTGGATTCTTGGTAGAATAAGTATAAATTCACATTTTCCTAGATGTAAAGTAAGCTTATTACATTCCATCCATGTTTGAATATTTTCTAAGGAATTTTGAGTTTTCACTATAACTCCATTGAGGGATTTGTCACTTACGATTAGATTTGTGTCGTCAGCGAAAAGGTTTAGCTCTCCATTAGTGCTAACATTTTTGATATCATTAATATAAATCAAAAACAACAGCGGACCTAGCGCTGAGCCTTGAGGTACTCCATTTTTAATCGTGAGCTTACTTGACCTAAGTAGTGAAAACTGTGCCCTACTTGCCAGGGATAGGTACATGGATAGGTACATGTAAAGTTTAGTGTTATCAATAGGTACATGGATAGGTACATGTAAAGTTTAGTGTTGTCAATAGGAACATGGATAGGTACATGGATAGGTACATGTATACTTTAGTTATCGATAGGCACATGGATAGGTACATGTATAATTCAGTGTTATCAATAGGAACTTGTATGAGATCTGTTTTACTGGATAGGTACATGTGTTTGGTACACTGTGTTTCGGAACGTCTATGATCGAACTTGTGTGGTTTGGTTCTGAGCACTTGGGTACGTACCGATAGACGTCCGTTGTTTGATTTTGAATGGGTTTGCTCAATTGCGACTATTGTGACTATTGCAACCATTGTAATCAAGATGACACATTGATTTTCCTTTTACGTAGACAAACTATGCTATAAATATGAGATAGTTTTTGATGACATACATAATGATGACTAGTATCCCAACGTCGTGGGTTGTCGCAAGAGACCTTGGATATTCTTTCAAAGCCATAGAAACTGTAACAAATCTCAGTGAAAATATCAATGCTGGTGATTTAGTTGATCGACTAATGGATCTAGATGAGCATGCTATGAATCACAATTTGGATCGTAGGTGGATAGAGGATTTCTCCATGCTACACTGCAATGATAGTGAAATTAGGAGGATCAAATTGGAACGATATGGAAAGAAGGAGACATCTGACAGTGTTTTAATAAAAAGTTCTCCCAATAAAAGTGACTTCAGAAGGAAATTAGAACAAGAGACATTTAAATTATTATGTGAACGGAACTGCGTTAAATGTTTTAAAACAGGAACGATCTTCTCTTTTTGCCATGTTCTCATAGCGTTATGTGTTCTACATGTTATGTACCCTTTGAAACTTCATCTTGTCCCCTTTGCGATGAAGAAATATCTTCAACAGTCACTGTATATCGTGCATGATGAGTCATCATGCAGGTCTGTGATTGGTCACTATTGTGTCTTTGTTTGACTTTTCTATATAAGGAGGACATTGTACCGTTCTATTTCAAGCATAATTTGAGGCTAATACAATGTCAATCAGCATGTCGTTCACTACCAACATTCCCATTTCAATAATTTACCGAAGTCAACTCTTCACCGGCAATATATTTTATTCTGCCGTGAATATAACTGGCTATAAAGCGGATTTGGTGGATCTGATGGAGGAAATAGTGAAGTATTTCCGCTGCGGAGAGGACGTTGTGGTGCAGAGAATGTTGATGAGAGTCGTGAACAACGCTCTTACACGAGTTGCAAGATTCTGGCTCAACGAAGTATTTCGCCCACTATCTCAAACGGAGATTGTACCGGAATACTCTCGCTGTTGGTGCACCAGTATCCAACGGAAACTCAACACATGTCTCCATGACATTATCACCTCCAGCTACTATGACGAGAAGGGTGACAAATGCAAACTGGACTTGTTCAGTGGACCGCCATCAGTAAGCATCAATGTGGCTGCTCAAGGACATTCTGAGGTAATCAGTTTGCGGGCATACTATGCCAATATTTTAAATACTTTCCATTCAAAGCCCTGCTGTATGTGCTGTCCAATTTCAAAACATCTAATGAAAGACATTGAGCAGCTCATAACTGCTACAAATCAGACTCTAGCCGATGTGAGTGTATATCAGTTTCCCTCTACAGCTTGTTAAGTGTTTTATGTAATTTTATAAGTACCAGCAACAAACTCTGTGTGAATGCTTGTAAACTTTTGTATATAATGTTGTAAGTACTAAGCAAAAATTGTAATTGTATTATCTATTTCCATATTAGAATAAAAATGTCTGTAAAACGGAAGGCATCTTCTCGTCAATCGAAACGGTCTTTCAAACCTTCAAGTCAGTTTAAAAAGGCGTTGCGAAAGTTAAACAGGATACATGATAATAAGAAGAAGTGTAAATTGATTCAAAATTCAAGTGATGATTTCATTCGTGATTTAGCTTTTGCAATACACAAATGTCTACCTATTTACAAGCCTCTGTTGAATGCTGGCTCTTTGAATAGCATTAAAAAGTTTTCAAATCCAAGGAGTAGTGATAAGAAAAGGCGAAACTTAATTCAGCGCGGTGGGTGGTGGGTTTCTAAGTATGTTAAATGATATTGGAAAACAGTATTAATGGTGTAATCAATAGTCCGCTTGGAAGGATTGCAGCAACTGCTGCAATGTTAATATAAGGTTAGCGAATGATAAAGTGACACGTCATCACTTTGATTGATGAGTCATATATAGGTGTATATAAGGAAGACGCTTTAATGATATTTTACCACTTTCAAGTGACAATTCATTTGCGCTGGTTGAAAGCTCCGAATTAGTACTTGTTGAAACATGACTCAGAAAATGTATACAATCAGAGAGGAAGGTGACGCTTTTGAGCAAGATCTCTTGAAGCTTCGTCCGACACGAAAGGTGCAAGGGATTGGAAATACATTCTACTTTCAAACCTTGAATTATGGTGATGATGGCTTTTATCTTCAAGTTCCATTCTTCCACAGTAATGGTATGTCTACATCAGGGTATAGCAATATGAGACAAATGCGAGTGACTTTTCCAAAATGGCAACAGGTGATTCTTAAAACTATTGACTCTTTCGCGAAAGAATGTGTTGAGCTGCCTGAAACTGCTCCCACTCATTGGAGAAAGGCATTAGAGGAAGGAGTTGGTTATAAGGAATTGCCGGAATTCGATACACTGTTTTTAAAACTATCGGATCATTTTCAAGCATTCGATCTCTTTACAAACGCGATGGAATGTGAGGATCTCAAACGGGGCCGCTATATGGGCTTAGTGCACGTTACCGGACTTTATATTGGTTCACATGGTTCGACTGGTAAAGTCGCATCTTTGCAAATGAAGGTTCTTCAACTAGTCTATGAACCACTACCAATTGATAAATGTTTAATTAACATTGATCAGACTGCTTCAAGTGATGGGAAGGAAGAGAGCAAAAAGCGAGGGCGGAAATCTAAAGATGGGAATCCTAAATTGAAGTTGAAGCGCCAAGACGCTGACTTGAAAACTTTTTATAATCCTAATTGTGATGAGGAAACACAAATGTTTTAATTTGTAAATGTTTTAATTTGTAAATGTAACTTGAAAAGTTTCTATTCTGAATGTAAATAAACTTGTTCTGGAACATGTGTCTGTTTTGTTGTTCTAATCAAAATTAGTGGGATGATGAGTTTAATGTTAATGGAATTATAAGATGACAGATTTTCGTCTATTCACTGATCGCACAATGTGTGTCGCTGGACCAAGTCAGTCCGGTAAAACTACATTTGTAACTGAATTGCTACAATATAGAAATGAAATGTTTAACAAGGAAATTAAGAGAGTCAAATGGTATTATGGAATATTTCAACCACAACTACATTCTGCACTTCGCCAGAAAGGTTATGAGGTGAAGCAAGGGTTGCCATCAACTGAGGATATCAAAGCAGGTGACTTACTAGTATTAGATGATCTATTACGAGAAAGCAAATCTTCAAAGGATGTAACTGAAATGTTCATTCAAACTGCACATCATAGGGAAGCTTTTATTATCTACATCACCCAAAACATCTTCGATGGAGGGAAAGAGCAAAGAACTAGAAGTTTGAATACACATTATTTGGCAATATTTAAAAATCCAAGAGATAGCAGTCAGATACATCATCTCAGTAGACAGATATTACCTCAACAACCTAAAGTACTTTCAAAAATATATGAAGATGTAACAAAGAAACCACATGGTTATCTATTTATTGATCTAACCCAGGAATGTCCGGAACGACTTCGATTTCGAACAAATATCATACCTAATTCCGCTGAACCATTGGGACAGTTTTCTCGGTTCACAGTTAGTTTTAAGCAATGTACTTTGTTGCCTTATTATTTTCAAACATGTCGTATTCAAAGATGGTAGTCATTCCTCAAGAGGAGTATGTACAATTGACTACATTACAAAGTGCACAGGAAGTCAAAAATATAGATCAACCTATTACGAATCAACTTAAGGAACTAACACAAAAGGATATGGAAATTCAGAAGATTAAGGATCCCTATCGACGAATGCAGTTAGCAGCTGAAAACATTGACGAGAGGCGACAGATTCGTGACAAGTTGCGACGATTTATAACCTTGTCAACACCTCGACCATATCGTGTGCGCGCTGAGCGATTATTTGACTTCATTGATCCACATGTGAAGTTCAATGAGAGAGGGGAGATAATAGATGAAACAACTGGTGATGTTATTAGAAATAGTCACATAGATGACCTTCTACAATATGCTGTCAGAGATGTAAGGCGAAAACTAGGTGCACCACAAGGGTGGACATATTTTCAGAAAATTTTATCTGATCAAAATGTACCTCACAATATTATTGGTAGGACCGACTGTGAATGAATTGGATAGGGGTCACTTACAAGATGGATCAAAGAGTAAAACACCCACGATGGCGGTCAAGCGAGAGCTTGCAGATCCCGACGATCTGCAACCAAAAAGAGCTACTAGGCGCTCAATGCGTGTTGCGAAGGAGTATAGTAAATATTAAGCAAATTGAATTAAGCCTCTCTCATATCATGTCGTTACAAAAATTTTGCTGCTGTTTGAAATCTGCGCTCGCAGGTAAAGCAGAAGAGGGCATAGAGGTTGATATCCATTGTGTTAGCAGTTGCTGTGCGAGTAATACGCGTGCAAATCAGAACAAAGACGATGAGTACAGCAGTGAAACTCAGAAAGATTTATTACGACTTAAATCATCCCGCAAGTTTCAGTCGTACGGAGGTTCTAGCCCGTGCATCAGGTGTGGGAATAGAGAAAGTCAAGAAGTGGTGGAGGAGTCAACCGACTTACACTCTTCACAAAAATGCGAGAAAGCGGTTTCCAACAAGAAAATATGTTGTTAACAATATAGATAGTCAATGGCAAGCGGGCTTGGCTGACATGCAACAGATATCACAGTACAATGATGGCTATAAATACATCTTAACCGTAATAGATATTTTATCTCGCTATGCTTGGGCACGTGCGCTGAAATCTAAACGAGGACCAGAAGTTGAAGCGGCTTTTCAGAGCATTTTCGATGAGGGGGTGTTCCGCAAAGAATACAGACCGATCAAGGGAAGGAATTCGAAAAACTCTCATGTTCGAAGTCTCCCTTAAAAGTCATAATGTGGAATTGTTTAGTGTCAAAAGTGCTTATAAAGCTGCCATGGTTGAGAGGTTCAATCGCACACTGAAGACAAAAATATGGCGCTATTTCACTGCAAAAAATACACATGTTTGGGTAGGTGAGCTGCAGAAATTTGTTAAGAATTACAATGAAAGCTACCATCGAATCATTAAGATGAAACCAGTTGATGTTACCCCAGATAATGCGATGGATGTATGGCTTCGATTGTATGATAAGAAAGCGAAAAACATTTCCAATGAAAAGAAAATTAATGTTGTTGATAGAGTTCGGATTTCAAAGGTTAGGTCTACATTTGAGAAGGGGTATCTACCTAATTGGACTGAAGAAGAGTTTTTGTGGATGAAGTAAATACAAAATTTAGACCCACCATGTATAAATTAATAGATTACCATGGCAATCCAATTGAAGGAAAATTTTACTCTTATGAATTGCAAGTAGTAGACAGAAGTGAAGAGGTGTATATGATTGATAAAATAATTAGGAGGACAGGTCATGGCAATCAAAGGAAATATCTAGTTAAATGGAAAGGATATCCTGATTCATTCAATAGCTGGATAACGCACCAGGATCTACAAAATGTGGAGATGGGAGACACTCGTAACTTTTAAGCTAATATAGCATGTGACTTCTTCCATATATGACTTTAACATGTCTACTAACTTCAATATCATTCTTCCAAGCAATAGCAACCCCAAGATATTCCCAAGTAACAAACCATCTCTATACTCTGTTGAATTCGCTAATCCAATTACTCTGCATGGACCCCATGAAGTTGCTCTAACTGAAATTACTTATTACAACGATATCAGTTTGCTAAAGAACAACTATTTTGAATTACATAAAGAAGTACGAGAGAAGGATGATTGCTTTCGCATATTTAAAAATAGTCTACATGGTACATGGGCTTTTCCATCATCTAACTTTACATCCTTTTTCAACATCTTTACCATCTGTTCAAAACATGATTAAAATTCAAAAGGCATTTGCAACTTCAAAACTTTGATTCTAAGGTTCCCACAATGAGCTTGCAAGATACAGAAAAGGAAATCGGTAGAATGTTTGAACGAATAAATGATCCTCTTCAAGCTGACTTTGAATAAATTCTACAAACCAGTCATAAAGGGGTCAACAAAATTGATGAAGGAAGGGAAGCATGTTCTTCTTGTATTAGGTAAGGATTAGAGTCATACTTTTGGGTATTCCAGAACAACTTTCTCATCAAGGTATTGGTACAATGGACGTGGGTGGAATTCGGAGATGAAAGTCACTGATTTAAAATGTATAATTGTGCCAATGTATGCATTACAAAAAAGAAGTCGAAATCCGAGTAACAGAGAAATAAAATTTGAGGTCATTAGAAGTGTTTTATGAAGACTTTGCAAGAAAGTTTCAAGGATCAGTGCCAGAAACGTATTAATATGACTTGTGAAGTATAAGAAAGCGAGATAAATGTAACTTAATTTACCTGTTGAAAATGGAGGCCAGGAATTATATTGTTTTTTACTAAAAAAGACGGTACAACCATTGGAAAAGTCTGAAGTCCGCTGTTATTGAATTTGGATCTGAAATGATTGGTAATTGTATTAAGGGCCTTGAAAGCGCACGCTTGGTTGACAGAATTATAATGATACATTCAAGGTTCAATTGTCCCTCATTCTAAACTCCAAGCATCAACAA